>CM032228.1:38805000-39405000 GCA_019009955.1 Riptortus pedestris
TGATTTAGTTTCACCAGTATAGAAATATTTTCTATTTCCAAGTAAAAACACTATGAGTAGAAGTAGGGGTTTTCTAACGTAGAATTAAACTGTTATAAATATCGATCAAATAAATATTTTTGAGTTAAAAAGGTAAAATCTGAATCGAAGAGATCCCCACAACGTATATCATCCAGAAAGTTAAGAACGTTTTAGAATGGTTAAATAAAAACAAATGTTATCAACAACAAACTTTATTTACAATGCCACAGTACCTTATTCTACTTTTCTACGTAATCCTCGCTGTTTTCGAAACACTTGTTGTAACGTGGGACTAGTTTTTCTATTCCGACGTTATACTCTTCAGCCGCGAACGATTTGAGCCATTTTGTCACTGCTTCTTTAAGTTCATCGTCATTTCCAGACTGTTTTCCACCCATAAATGACTTCAACTTTGGAAACAGATGGTAATCACTAGGTGCTAGGTTAGGGCCTAGTGATTTCTGTCTGTTTCCAAATCAATGTGTCTCAATATATATTGATATTCCTCAAGCGAAACCTGCTTAAAAATCTACATATTTACTTTAGTAACTAACGAAAGTATTGTACTCCCCTCCCCCCCCACCTTCAGAGCACCTTGTGAAAATGATCCCTAGAGGGAGTATTCATTCTTGCTCAGCTTGGACGGGCATTAAGTATTCCAACAGGTGGAGATTAAAAGAATGTTGACCGAGTATGGTAAAAAGTCAATGGATGGGCCCGACTACCAACATCACTCACTGTCCAATGATCGATTAGCGAAATCGAGATCTAGATGATGTCTCTCCTCAGAAATATGGCTCTGTCCTTGTTTTGGGTTGTGTAATATATCAGCTGAGCGCCTTTTAGTTCCAGCGTGTCAATTCTGATAACCCAGTGCTGATGGAAATTTATTTGGTACATAAATCAATTAAGTAGCGAAGATTGTTTCTAAATGGCCATACGCGTGGGCAATGTCAACTGTAGCTAAATTAACTGGAATAATTTGTTAGCATTATGTGTACATGAAATTAAGTTTATTACTAATTATAACTAGGTTGTGAGCTATTAGTTAAAGGAAGCAATGTTCCTGATGTCTAAATTATTATGTCACAAATTCCATATATTTCATAGCTAAGTTCACAGATTTATACATTACTAGCTGAGATACCCGGCTTCGCCCGGGAATTGATTTGAGGCTGAATGGTGATGGTATTCTTTTGACAAAACTTTACTTTGCACAATATTTTGACATATACAAGTCCCAGTGTTTAGGCTTAATACCCGTTGTTGGCATTTGTTTATAATAAAATTAATTTTTTATGTAAGTCTTCACTGTCCTCCAAATTGTCATATTTCATTTTTTGTTATATTGTCATATTTCCCGTCTCCTGTGCATCATAGCATAGATTTCAGTTATTAAGGACAAAATATTAACATCGATTTGATTTAATTTTTCCTGGTGAGGTACCTCATTGTTCAAATCAGAATGAATTGTTGAGCATATCAATAGTTCTACGCAAATTACTTGCTCCACACATTGTTCCTGGAGAAATGTATAAAACAAAAGTTAATCTAAATAACAAAGTAAACAACTTCTGTTATTTGCATGTATGTCGAAAAACAAATAGACAATGAAATATCGCGAATTTTTATTTCAGGCCTCCCTTATAACCCCCACTCCCGTTCTAACCTAAAAATTTTAATATGGCTTATAACCATGGAAGAATTAGTGCTAATTGACATACCGAGTTTTTAAGTTCGGTTTAATCGTTAGCGCCCAATGAAATAGCTGACTCCGCTTTAGTTTATAGTGTATATCTCGTTTATAATTCGGTATAAGAAAAAAGTGTATATAACAAAAGTTACTCTAAATAACAAAATAAACAACTTTTGGTATGTTCATACTTGCCGAAAAACTAATAAAAAACGAAATATCGCTATTTTTTATTTCAGATCTCCCTTACAACCCCCACTCCTGCCCGTCCCTAGAAATGTTGGTATGGCTTGTTTTAATGAAGGCGTTAGTCCTAATACACGTACCGAGTTTTATTTATTTCGGTTGGGTCTTTTGTCCCAAATAAAATTGTTCACTTCCGCTATAGGTTTTAGAGTATATCTCGTTTATAATTTGGTATACGAAAAAAGTGTATATAACAAAAGTTACTCTAAATAACAAAAGAAACAACTTTTGTCATTTTCATATTTGCCGAAAAACCAATAGGAAACGAAATATCGCTATTTTTATTTTCTGGCTTCCCTTATAACCCCCACTCCTGTTCGTCTCAGAGGATATTAATATAGCCTAAAGTCTATGTTGGGTTAGTAGTAATATATATACCAAGTTTCATAAAATTCGGTTCAGCCGTTTATGCGTGAAAAGGTAACAAACAAACAAACAAACAGACACCAAAGAAACAAAATGCAGTTATGGTGTCTATGACATGTGAAACGAAAAGTTATCGTGAAATTTCGCGAAAAAAATCAATGTACAGACAGAGGTTACAATTTTATATATATATATATATATATATATATATATATATATATATATATATATAGATAATTATACAATAATGTAAACGCGTTTTTGTTTAGATTTTTAAATCAACAGCTGTACTTCGCCGCAGCCTCCATTACTAACGATATCATTATCGGCAAAAAGAACTTCTGATGTATGAAGAGCACTACTAACTTTTAGTTAGAAACATTTTTATTTATTTATTAACCCTCGGTCGGGTGCGTCAAAAATATTCCGCCTTCGGGCGCGTGTATCTCAGAGATACAACCTCAACCGTTTTTACGGAAATACAGTTTTTTAATATATATTTTGCACTAAAATGTTCAGTGTGTAATTAGAAATCATATCTGAGGAAGTATTTGTTTGAAAGAAGTAAATAATTTTCAAAATTGACACGTACTATAATAAAAAATAATCATGGTAGATAATATAACCAAGTTGGTTATAGATCCATTGTTATTAAAACCGTGGACGATAATTTTTAAAATATAATTAAAACATACAAATACCAAAAGAAATAGTTTAAATGCACATGTCTTAATTATTCATAATTCATTTCAGTTTGTGAACAATATAAACAAAATATCTAAATATAACTTCATTCAAAAATAAGTAGCACGAAATCACTTTTAGATAAGACTTATTAAAAATCATCTAAATTTAAATGTACCAATCCTTTTAAAAATACCAGTTTAATTATTATCTCTTTTGCAGAGCTGCATTACAATTAGGATAAGGCGTGGAACTATGTTGTAAACAAATTTTGCTTTTGCAAATCTCACAAGAATAATGAGTAAACCTACATTTCTTTTCAGTTTTGCTTGGTTCACATCATTTGCTTTAGTTCGTTGTAGTGGAGGGACTTTTTTTAAGCTGTTCTGTACTTGAGTTCAATGAATGGTCCAATGAGTCTCTGTACTCGTCAAGTTTCGTCCCTAGTTCGGTTGGTAAACGTCTACTGTTGTCACTGCGTCATACAATATTTTCTTGAATAAGTTCTTCTGAAAGCTCATGTATGAGCAAAATAATAGAAAAATTGTTTTTTTATAATTCCATTCAATAAAGAGAAAGTTAATTGATGTATATATTTATGAAATACAGATTTCAAAAAAACTTACGAGATCGGGCGCGTGGTATCTAGGAGATACGAGTGAATGACAGGTGAAACACACGACTACATCTAACACAGTGACACTACTGACCTTGAGGGGGGGTCCTATAAACCACATAACTGGAAGCACTACACCACCACTCTCTGCTAGGAGGAGTGGTAAATATTTTTCTAGAAACCGTGTATCTGAGAGATCACGCGCCGGACCGGGGGTAACTTCCACTTTATTCTACAGAAGCTAATTGGGACGAGCTATCTATAGGCTAACATATTTTTCAA
This sequence comes from Riptortus pedestris, assembly GCA_019009955.1. Classification (NCBI taxonomy): domain Eukaryota; kingdom Metazoa; phylum Arthropoda; class Insecta; order Hemiptera; family Alydidae; genus Riptortus; species Riptortus pedestris. The sequence goes on from CM032228.1 coordinate 38,808,909, forward strand.
GCCAAGGGTGGGACTAAGGATTTTATTCAATGTGGTCGTCAGTAAATATATTCCTATTGCCAGTGGAAAATGGATCTCGCGTCTCTAGGTTTACGAAGCGGGATTCAGACTACCGCCTTAACTGACATGACTAATCCTGTGTCCCAAGTTAGGAATATAGCATTTCCTAATTTTAGTTGGATTTCCTTTGATCTTTGGAACTGTCTCAAAATCCACAACCGAAGACAATGACATTCATTGAATATTTGGTAACTTTAACAGTACTTAGTACTTACTTAAGTCCTGTAAATTATACTAGCAGTTGTTTCAACTTACAGAAATGCAAGTATAAATTTGAACGGACAAATAATTAAATACCAATATTCAAAAAAAAAATTACGATTAAATTTAATGATATATTATCCAATATATCATAGATTGTATAATTTAATGTTGGCAATGTAAAATTGTTTTATACAATTATTTGAAGATGGCCAATAAAGATCGAAACGTCATAAGGAATTTAATAAAGTATTAAATTCTGGTGCAGAGACGTACACATGGTTATTTCCAATGGAGGAAAATAAACACCATCTCTCCCTAGCGTTTTACCAAATCTGAAAAACGTTTATAACCCCAGTTCTCAAGAATAAAGAACTTTAAATTCAAATTCAGGATGGCCTTTATCGAAACAAACACAGACTCTCGGTCCCGTGATTATGTAAGCAGATTTCCCTGGAGGAAAATCAGCTATTGAAGTCGTACTCATAACGCAATTTTCGAAAAATTTCTTCAAATGTCCATCAGTCCTACCTTTGAGATGACGAAAATGAGGTCCGTTCAAAATTATATATATTCGTCTGTTAACGCTCTAGCGGTCGCAATTTTTTTTATCGTACCCAAACTCGATATATAAACGTTTTATGTAAAAAGAAAGAAAGACAGATCAAGTTCATTAACGGCTTAAATCGGACCAGTGGGAGGGGGGGGGGGGTTAAAGGGGAGGTTTTCGAAAATTCGGAATATCTCCGTTACTATACGCCAGATCGAAAACGAATATAGAACCAATATTATTGCAAATTAAATTTACTATAAATATTGTTATATACATTTATACTCTATCTTGAATATTAACCGAGATATTCGCATTTTTATTAAATGTGGGCCGATAACGGATGGGTGTTTCCCGCCAAAAGCTAGTTCGGCCGTTTACGTAACTTTTCGGTACTCGCATGGTGATTTCTCTATTGTATAACTTTACGTGGGAAATCTGCTTAGTTTACGCAACCCCTGCGTGACGGACTTTTTTATTTTCCAAAGTGTAACTCACTAAAATTTCTGGACAAAATGAGTGGATATCTGTTGAGACTAACAGGATTTGCAGGAGTATGAAGTGTAATTTAAGGTGTAACTTGGTTATCTCTGCTGTCGGAGCAACCTTTGTCGAAGGTAAAATGATTTATCAGCTGTAACAAGGTTATATCATGGTTCGATTTGATACTACCAACTTTCCAATATTTCCTCTCTATCTAGCTAACATTTTATACAATTATCGGCCTTTTAGCTGATTTCTCTTGAGGGAAATCAGCTATTGAGTTTGTGCTCATGGTAACATTTTACAGCTATTCTAATAATTATTAGAGTGATATAAATGATTTATATTCGCAAATTATGTTCTATGATATTTTTAGATATTATTTATTGGGACGGTGATTTATTATAATAAATAAGTGTATCAAAACATTTTGTTTCTTTAATTTAATAAGAGTACAAGTCATGTGGGGACAACACCAGTTTTTTCTTTGAAAAAAGTTTCTTTTTCTTCCTCATCACAAATTTTAAATTAACAAAATCCTGTTGCCATTTCCCACATAAATCTTGACTTTCGTGAGGCTTTGTGAATGGAAAAAAACACCATAGGGCTTCTGATGTCTTCTGAACGAAATACAAATTTCTTAAAATCTATGTGTTTTGCTGAATTATTTTTAGCATAATCTTTACACTCAGGCATTAGCTGAAACATATTTCTAAAAATCGTGGAAGGTATATTGTTATTATTGTTATTTAAAAACAAATGCCAAGAAAAAGAATTCATATTTTAGGCCAGATAGCGCCACATGTGTGTTTAGCGGGCTTTCATGTGATACAAAATTTTACCTCTGGATCTAGAAATTTCTCCATTTAGCATATTTCCCTCAAGGGAAATCAGCTATTGAGGTTGTACTCATGACGCGATTTTCAAAATTTTTCTTCAAATGTCCATCGATCCTACCCAGGAGATGACGAAAATGAGGTCCGTTCAAAACTGTGTATATATATATTTGTCTGTTACCGCTCTAGCGGTCGCAATTATTATTTAATCGTTACCAAACTCGATATTTAGTCGTTTTATGTAAAAAGAAAGATCAAGTTCGTTAACGGCTGAAATCGGACCAGTGGGAGGGGTGGTTTAGAGGGGAGGTTTTTTGAAAATTCGAAATATCTCCGTTACCATACTTCGGATTAAGCAATTGTATAGAACCAATCTTATTGCAAATTAAATTTACTATAAATATTCTTCTATGCATTTATTCTCTATCTTCAATATTAACCGAGATATTTGCATTTTTATTAAATTTGGGCCGATAACGAACGTTTCAGGCCAAAAGCTAGTTCGGCTCTAACTGTTCGGCTCTCGTATAGAGATTTCTCAATTGTATAGCTCACGTGGGAAATCTGCTTAGTTTACGCAGCCCCTGCCTGACGGACTTTTTATAAAAGTAATTAATAAAAGAATAATATTTATTTTATATGAATAGGTTAATAAGAAGACGTGTTGAAATGAATGAATTTTTATTTCCATACTTTGGATATTTTTATCTCCATTCATGCAGTGATGGGAGTACAAAGAGGCATTAATTTATAAAAAAGAAATCATGCGGGTCTCTTTATATAAAGTAGAATAAATATTTCATGAAAACAAACTAATTAATAAATGAATAGGCATTCAAAGAAAAATTTGAATTTCAAATTTTTAGAGTGGATGCCGTAGAAAAAAAAAAAAAAAATAACGAGGATTTGTTAGTTGAAAAGAGAAAATAAAATGGAGCTCGAGATGCTTTCTCTCTCTCTTTTTTTACAGAGGTAATCGATGGGCTAATGGAATGTTGATACTGAGCCCGGAGTAAATGAAAAATCAAGGGCTTTCAACTCTCTGTGTGTTTCAACATTCAAGCTGAGTCCCTTTTTAAAAAATACTTTAAATTTATTAAAATAAGGAGTAGCTGGTGAATGAAGGAAAAAAGGTACGGCTAGGAGGGGGGGGGGGGCGCTTTGCAATGGTAATTGGCGATATAAAAACCGGTAGGCCTGTTTAATATTCGCCGCTAGCGCTCCTGCCGCCTGGACCACAAATTAAACAGCTGCCCATTAGCCGGGCTTTTTAAATCCTCTCCGCCATTGTTCCTGCTCCCTTTCAGCCTCACCTCCCTCCTACTTCCGACTTAATTCCTACGCCTTTGATTTCCTTTTCTTTCCCTTCTCTTTCTCTAAGGAATTTCTGTTTGTTCTAGGGGCTGCGCTACCTTCAATGGTCCTCACACTTGGCCGGCTACAATGCTTTATAGTGTAATTATTTCCCTATTAACCTTTCTCTAAGGGAAACTATTGTAGGCTGAGACGAAAGGGTTAATGAATATTTATTGTACTTGAGGATTTACCTCTCGTCCTTACTTACCTGACTGTAAGAGTCATTCTTGGGCCAACTAGATCTTGCCTGATAATTAAAAGTACGCAGGGGCTGCGTAATCTAAACAGATTTCCCATGATTCACATGTAGCTAGTTCGGATACACATGATACACATTTGGCCTAATCATTTATTTTCTATATCTTAATAAAAATCTGTAGTAAACGAGAAGGTGGAGATATACCACCGGCATAATACAAAAAAGTCCGTCACGCAGGGGCTGCGTAAACTAAGCAGATTTCCCACGTGAAGTTTTACAATAGAGAAATTTCAGAATAGAGAGTCAAACATTACGGGAACGGCCCGAACTAGCTCTTGATGGAAACTGACGACTAGACCCGAAGTTGGCCGGCTCATCTCAGAAGTTGAAAACAGAAAAATGCAAATATCTCGGTTAATATTCAAGATACAGAATACATGTATATAACATTATTTATAGTAAATTTAATTTTCAATAAGTTTGATTCTATACAATTTTTCGATCTGACGTATAGTCACGGAAATATTTCAAATTTTAGAAAATCCTCCCCCCTAAACCCCCCCCCCTCCCACTGGTCCGATTTCAGCCATTAACGAACTTGATCTTTATTTTTGCATAAAACATTTATATATCGAATGTGGTAACGATCAAACGAAAATTGCAACCGCTAGAGCGTTAACAGACAAATATATATATATATATATATATATATATATATATATATATATATATATATATTTACGGACCTCATTTTCGTCATCTCATGGGTAGGATCGATGGACATTTTAAGAAATTTTTCGAAACTCGCGTCATGAGTACGACCTCAATAGCTGATTTCCCTCAGGGGAAATTTGCTAAAAAGTACGAATAACTCGCTTTATATTCGAAAAACGTTGCTACGAAAAACGTATAGAACGAAAATTGTAGAGAATCAATAGTTTAACAAGATTGGTTCTATAACATTGTCAAACCAACTCATATGACGGAAATATTTTGATCTCCGAATATCCTACTCCTCCCTATTCAGCCTTAACGAACTGGATCTTTAAATTTACATAAAACGTTTAGATACCGAGATTGGTGACAATGGACCAAAAATGAAATACACTGACAAATACACACACACACACACACACACACACACACACACACACACACACACACACACACACACACACACAAAATATATATGACACTTATTAGTTTAAATTTTACTAAATATGTTAATGCAAATTATAGTCAGTTATACTTAATTCTAGTTAGTATATACTAGTATATATATATACTAGTAACGAACGAAAAAAACTAAAGCAAGACATTGAACAAAAAAAAAGGCAAAATTCCAATGGAATAAGACAAGTTATATTTTAAAATATTTGCAGAACATGCTTTTAATACAATTAATAGGTTGAATACTTATTATAGCTGATACAACTCAATAATTCATTTTTTTCTTCTTTTTTTAGACTAATAATCTTCTCTGTGTATGTTTTTATTTTTATTTAACGTTCTTATTGTTAATTATTTTTATATAACTCAAACTCTTGAAATAAATTATATATAAATTAATTGTTATACACTACAAATGCATATGATATACTAACTTACATGGGACAAACAAATAAACGGCCTTCTTATAGGGTTATTATTGGAAAGAAAAATATAAATAATAATAAACAATATATATATATATATATATATATATATATATATATATTAAAACAGACCGCATTTTAGTTATTTCCTGTGTAGGATCGATGGACATTTGAAGACATTTTTCGAAAATCGCGTCCTGAGTACAGTCTCAACAGCTGATTTCCTTTAAGAGATATCTGCTAATAAAGAACCTTGCATAGTTGGCTGACTTACCTTTACTGACGTTCCTAGATCTGACTGTAAGTAGCACAAATGCCTTTTAGAGAGATATATTTTCTCATCACGCAATGTTTTTATACCTTTTATAAAGATGTGCTTGACCATCTGTTCACGATTCCTCCTCACGAAGCCTCTCTAAACAGAAATTGAAATTTAAGCTCTGCAAGAGATTAGTTGCAACTTATTTGTTCTAAATGAAAATCCAAAGAGTTGGATAGGGGATTTACTCGAAACCGAAAAAAACACACATAATTCGGTTCATATTCAAAGGTATAGAAAACAATCATTTTAATTTGGGGCTCAGTTTAGCCATGTGAGTTAAAGCGTTGACCTTAATCTGACATGGTAAACCAAGAGTGGCGAGTTCGATTCCCGCCTGGGCAAGGAATATATTTAGTGACGGAATTCATTAAATGAAATCCTTAGTTCTACCCTGGCTAGAAAAGTGTGGTAACCTATAGATAACCCGTCCCAATTAGCGTTAGTTGTAAAAAATGGACGTTAATAAATAATAATAATAATAATTATAGTACTTTACTTGTTAATACATATGTATATGTGCATGATTTTGTATTCTAATTCACTGCACTGATCCATTACATCTTTTTATACAAATCGACTGTACGGGTATATTGGCTGTGGTATCGATAAATAAAAATTGTGGCCTTATAAAATGTTCATAGAACATTTTTAACTTGTGAATGTACAGAATATGTCGCTGGCATCACATAGAACTTTTATCTTACGAATAGAGGTCAGGAAGTACTTGATAAAATGCATTTTAGCTTGGAATAAGGTTTAATGTAAATATGTTAAAAATAAGACTGATGTTTGCCGCATTCTCATGAAAGTTCCTCATCATCTTCCTGGAACAGATAAAAAAGCTGATCATCTTTTCCCCATAGTTAATTAAACAATTTCCTTATTTCGTTGAATTCTGATGGTCTCTTCACTCATCGTTATCCGAACAACGATGACAAGTTGATCCTTGATGTCATTCCATCAGTATAATTAATGTTGAATTTCGGAATATATGTAATCCTGTAACTGAATTATAGTTTAAATTTGTATCTGTCTGATATTTCTTGTATTCGATTTTTTATCAATATATGCTAATTTGAATTAAATTTCAGCATTAAATCTTAACTGACAGACAATGTTTGTGCTGTTTCTTGCTCTTCTTCGGTGCTTTTAGCAGATTTCCCAACGCGATCATTGAAAAGTGTCCTCAAATGTCCAGTGATCCTACTGGAGATTAAATGGGTCCGTTCAAAATTATATATATATATATATATATATTTGTCTGTTAACGCTCTAGCGGTCGTAATTTTTGTTTCATCGTTGCCAAATTCGATATGTAAGCGTTTTATGTAAAAAAGAAAGAGCAAGATTGTTAACTGCTGAAATCGGACTGTAGTGAGTGGGAGTTTATAGGGGAGGAATTTTGAAAAGTCCTAATATCTCCATTAGGACCAATGTTATTGCAAATGTAATTTCCTATAAATGTTATTATACATGTAGTTTCTCTATCATTAATGTTATCCGAGATATTTGGATTTTTTTTAGTTTTCTGCCTTTCGTAAACACCGCTTCTACTTAAGTCATACTAACAATAAGCTGTACTATCATGAACCACTTTATTCTAAGATTAAATACCAAATATTATTTTGAAGAGATCTTTATACTTGCAAATTCGTTGCGCGATGACGTCATCAATTAAGATTTTACGCTCTTGTACTTGTACTATACCATACTCCATATTTAACAGTCTCAGTCCATCATGTTTTTTATTGGCTGAAATCGGAAATAAAATAGGAGGGGAGGGACTCGAAAATTCAAAAAAGTGTGTCACGCAGGGGCTGCGTATACTAAGCAGATTTCCCTCGTGAAGTTTTGAAAAAGAAAAATCTACATACTGGTAACACTTAACACCACCGTGAATATCAAGTGAATAAATACAACGGTAATGAGAAATATTTCAGTCAATTTTAATAACCTCTAAATAGTTCTGCCAACCAATTAGAGCTGAACCGTTATATAGAAATTTTCTTCACCGTAAAGAAAAACAATTACTGAAATATATCTCAATCCCCGATTTTTCGAAAATCCCCTCCCCATTCCACTTTTCCGATTTCAGCCATTAACGAATTTGATCTTTCTTTTTGCATAAAACGACTAAATATCGAGTTTGGTAACGATCAAAAACAATTACGACTTCTAGAGCGTCAACAGACAAATGTATATACATATATATAAATATGGGAGGCTAACACAGTTAATCGTGTTATCGAATTTCCTGTGAAAAGTCGTATTTTGTTTTCTACTCAAATTTACTATTATTTATGTAAGTAAGCTCGGATTGGTTTTTTTTCGAATAATATGTACATTAAAGATGCTATTTAATTATAATAAATGCTATCCATGATTATGATTTAAATTATTCTAGGTATCTTCAAAAAGTGGAGAGAGACTTATTTTCAATGATTCTTCAAAAGTAAAATTTCTCGTCTATAAGTCGCCTGCCTGACCCTCACGGGAAAACATTTAGACAGGAAGTGTAGTTGTAAAAATTGAAGCCTTTCCCAAAAAAAAAAAATACCATCATCATTCAGCCACAAATGATTTCCCGAGCGAAGCCGGGTACCATAGCTAGTATATATATCATTTTGAACGGACCTCATTTTCGTCATGCCCTGGGTAGGATTGATGAACGTTTGAAGAAATTTTTCGAAATTTGAGTTGAGTACGACTTCAACAGCTGATTTCCTTGAAGGGAAATATGTTACAGACCAAACTATTGATACTCTACATTGGTTGTGCTATCCATTTTTTCGTTACTGAATTATTCAGTGAGTTATATGTACTGTTTTGTTTTCAGCTTTCAGTAACACTCTCTCCCGCCCACCGCTCTCTTCTACACGTCTGTTTTGTACATAGAAATAGGGAATACTTTGTGATATGAGATCAAATGTGCGTTATACTAGCACGTGTGAAATCTTCTTAGGTTACGCAGCTCCTGCGTGACGAACTTCATTCTCCTATGTGGAGTAAATTGCTGTTCGGTATCCATTGGGCCAGATGGTGCTATCAAGCAATGCTTAGAATGCAGTATTGTTGTAGCATTGCAGACTGGAGATAGCTACTCCTTTATTCAAATAGCTACACTATCCACCGCCGTGGTCACTGGGGCAACTAATAAATTCCCAACCGCAATGCTTGGTGACCAGGCAGCTAAATAAAATGTAGGTCTACTTCTAGTATTGCCGTACCCTACTAGAACCACTGCAGGTTCAGTTCAACAAATAAATCACCTGTTTAATATTCTGATTCTAATTCTAATGAGAATATTCTAATTCTCCCGTTGTCTTAACTACAAAATGGAGATCAATCATAAATTATGCTGTTACTTTTTACATCCAGTCTCACCTGTATACGCTCAGCCGTCCCTTCTAACAAGAGCTCTATTTTAGCAGATTTCACTTAAGGGAAATCAGCTATTGAGGTCGTACTCATGACGCGATTTTCGAAAACTTTCTTCATATGTCCATCGATCCGACCCAGGAGATGACGAAAATGATGTCCGTTCAAAATTATATATATATATATATATATATATATATATATATATATATATATATATATATATATATTTGTCTGTTAACGCTCTAGCGTGTTTGATCGTTACCAAATTCGATATTTAAACGTGTTATGTAAAAAGACAGATCAAGTTCGTTATTGGCTGAAATCTAACCAGTGATAGGGGGGGGTTAGAGGGGAGGATTTATCTCCGTTACTGTACGTCGGATCGAAATATTGTATAGAATCAAGATTATTACAAATTACATTTACTATAAATATTGTTATATACGTTTATTCTCTATCTTGAATATTAACCGAGATATTTGCATTTTTATTAAAAGTGGGCTGATAACGGACGAGAGTGAGTTTCCCGCCTAAAGGTTCTATTGTAAAGCTTCACGTGGGAAATCTGCTTAGTTTACGCAGCCCCTGCGTGACGGACTTTTTTTATTAAAGGTACACATACTTCTGAAATTGATGTTATCAGTTTTCTGATGATCGCCGAATAAGGTGATTTGTGAAGTTTCTATTATTGACAAATCGCTTTATTCGGCGTATACTATAAAGTTATATGATAGTGTCTACATACTTGAATATATATTACTACGAGCCAAAGACTCGCACTTCATAAAACGCTTTATACCTCATCACTGCATTTTATTAAAAATAGGTTCAACATTTTTCGCGGTTTTTAGTCGATTTTCCTTAAGGGAAATCATCTATTGAGGCTGTACTTATGACGTAATTTCCGAAACCATTGTTCAAATGTCCATCGATCCTACCTAGTAGATGACGAAAATGAGGTCCGTTCAAAATGTTATATATGTTTGTCTGTTGCCGCTCTAGCGGTCGCAATTTTCATTTGTTATCAAAATCGATATTTAATCGTTTTATACAAAAAGAAAGATATAGTTCGTTAATGGCTGAAATTCGGTCAGTTGGAGGGGGGGGGAGATTTAGAGGGGAGACATTTCTAAATTTCTTAATATCCGTTATTATGCTTAGGATCGAACACTTTTATAGAACTAATTTTATTGTAAATGTAATGTTCTGTAAATGTTGTTATAAACATTTTTTCAAAATCTGGATTATTAAGGGAGGTACTTATATTTTATAGTTTTCGGCCTTCAGTAACCCTCCCCCCCCCCTCCTACTCTGTTCATATTAAAAATAAGCTGTTATGTTATGAATTACATTATTTGAGGCATAAATAACAATTATTGTTCTCATTGAACATTTACTTTTTGTGATAACTGCAAATACGTGGCACTCGCGGGAAATCTGCTTAGATTACGCAGCTCCTGAGCAGTTTGAGATCATGTTATTTTACGTATATTACATTATAATGTTATACAGTCTGAAGATAGACTACTTAAACTTTTAGTAAAACTGAAGGAGATAAAATGGAGCATATTAAGATTAAATATAATCGAATGCACGAGATTATGATTACTCGGACCAAAAAGTTGGCGCGCTACGGCTCATATTGTGAGAAGAGTTCGAAGTACACATGAAAATTATGTGTGTATGAATCTTATGCATTTTGTATATATTTTTTCAATATGGATCTTGATTGAATGTGCTTCAATATTATATATATTATTAATTTTTATGAAAAACCTATGAGCACAATGCCAGGAATACTATTCTATGTATTAAAAAAAAATCGCGAAACAAATAGAACGTATGCTTAATACTGTAGAATGGAAGTATAAAGTGCTTTAATAGTTATTTATTATACAAGTGACGAAAGTAGATCATTTTACAACTCGAGTGAAACGTTTACCCACATGAGCGAAGCGAGTGTGGTAATTTCACGAGAGTTGTAAATTCTACTTTCGTCACGAGTGTAATATTAATTTTTTTCTGTAATCGTGTAATACATGATCAGATCTAACCAGAATATGAACAAAATTAGGATGTTGTGAAGATTATGGTATGTTGTTGGTAGGTTATAGGGCATGGTTGTGAAAGGTTATAAGCATAGTTATAAAACAGCTAGTGATGATTGTGAAGTAGTGCAGTTATAAACAAGTGCAGGTTATAAACAAGGAAGGTAATTATTATTATATTTAAATTTTAAAATATATTGATTATTTCCACCAATAATTCATTCACATTTCAATTTATTTTGTTAAAATAAATTCTTACAATGTTAAGAAACATTTAAAAGCATTTAATTTCCAACTTCAAATTATTTTTTAATTTATACTTTTTACTGATTAAGAAGGCAATTCACTTTCTTCACTCTATTGCAAAATGTTTCACTTTCTTCACTCATTTCAGTTTAGTAATGTTACTATTATTCAACGATTACAGAAAAAAAAATTACCTTGTACTTCCTAAAGATATAAATTAAATGTTAGCATGTTATGCGTTTCATATTAGAAATAAGTTAATTATTTTTAAGCCCAGTCCGACAGTGATTCCTGATTTCCCTGAAGAGAACTTCCAAACAAGTTATTTATTTTGCGTCATAAGGCCTTTTTTGCTCACATATCATCGTCAAGTTGTATGTTGAAGTAGGACTTTGATATGAGTCTACTGCTTGGTCTGTGGTTCTTTTGCAGCGATACAAACTATACTATTAGCTTGTATCAGATGATGGTACACAAGTGACGAAAAGGTTTGCAATCTAATTATGTTTTGATTGGCGGGCGGTGAGTCCAATTATTTTCTTAAAAAAAGATAAATTACCCCCTCTTTGAGTTCCGAAAATCAAAGTCAAAAAAAGCCAAGGAGCGGGCATAATTAAAGACGAGGTTGTTTCCCAAGTTGGAATCTTTAACTTCGATATTAACAAACCGAGTGTTTAGTATCTCTAACAGCCATTGATGAAAGTGCGCCCTTCTTAATATTTTTGTATCATTAGCGATTCTCCACATTCATTAATTTATTACTGGCTCCTTCATAGGCATGAAATACTGGAGGGTGGTTGCAGCTGTAAAGCAATTTAGTCTGGATGGGGGCAATGTGGAAGTCGTTTCATAATTTCTGTTTCGTGCGGAGGAAATTACCGTCTTTCATTAGGACATAAATTTAGCATTTTAATGATATTGTTTAGTAGCACGAAGCCTTATCGGAAGCCCATCTTGTTCTGGCTTTATTATAAGTAAGCGTTTAAAGTCATTTATGGCATTAGAAGTAATTGAATTTCATGTGGGGACGCCCACCTGTCATAAAGAAGTATCATGGCTTAATACTACAGTCAATGCTTCAAGCTCTTTGTGGAAAATCAAACTTAAAAAGATGTTCCAGCGGTGATTCGGTAATCTATGTCTTGAACAAAGCTAACAGCAATTATCCTTATCTACGTTTATATTAAAGAACTTATATTAAAGTTTAAAGTTATATGAAATTGTAAGAACATATATATTCTAATATATTAGTTTCGTCATCTGCTTGGCACGATCGATGGGCATTTCTAAACGTTTTTCCAAAATCGTATCTTGAGTACAAACAATAGCCAATTATTAGCAGAAAATCTGTTAAAATAAGACTAATTTCTTAGCCTAACGGATGATGATTTCTTGATTACTCTGAAATAGGTTAGGGGTCTTACCTACGTTAGGTACGCCAGTTACTTTTTCCAGTAATATGATCACTTGTTGCGATAACAGTTATTTTTCCATATGATCTATATATTACCTCCTAGAAGTTATTAAGCAATTAAGGTTATTCGAAAATCATACTTAGTAATCATGAATTTATTTAGGGCAAAGAAATTTCTTTAGTGACGAAGTTCATTAAATTAAATTCTTAGTCCCACAAAGGCTAGAAAAGGGTGGTAACCTATAGATAACCTGTCTTAATTAGTCTCAGGTCCAAAAAGTAGACGTTAACAAATAATTTAATTTTATGAATTTAATGCAGTTGAGTGGTGTTCTTCGGAAGAATCGACAATTAAGGCACTTCAAAAATACGGAATATTACACGGGAGAAGGAAATGCTGAAGAAGACACTTATATTTTTCCAAAAAAAACAAAAAAACAAAACAGAATAGAGTCGTTTCGGGCCTGCTTCAAGAGAAGGAATGAGATTGAATGTGGGACTAGGAAGAAGTCACAAGGTCAAAGAGTCAAGGACTCATATTTGTGTGAATTTGTTTGGAGAAAATATTAGGAAAAGTAAGACTTATTTGAATATATACAAAAATATATTAAAAATTATTGGCCACCCGAATGAAATATTCTAATGCACCCTTCTAGCTTAACTTTTTTGTTTCTTTTGGTAAATAAAGGTTATTTACAATTTGACTTTTTTTTCTTAAATAAACAACAAATGTTATACAATGATAATAACATAGTATTAAAATAAATTACTGATCTTCAAAAGTAGTAGTAACTGGCGTACCTAAACTAGAAGGACCCTAGGCCAGATTTAATTGTTCGTTAAAACATATATTCTAAAGTTGTTTTTTTTTTTGCATATAAAGCAGTGGGCTGGTTCGCCTATATATGTAATAATATAGTCAAATCTGCAAGTAATAACTAAGTTAAGTTAAACAGACTAATAACTGACAAGAATTTACCCACCAACCTATCTGAACTACTACAAGACAACAGCCCATACATTACAAAAGTCATAAACACCTCAAAGACCCACACATTTACAACCAGATGTAACATTAAATAAACAAAAACTAGACTGCAATAATATCCACTGGAGAAAAAATAAATAACCGTATTTTTACCTACCTCTGTAGATTTTTTAACCTTTTTTATTGGTTTTTATAAGGTGGCTTTACCTTTACTATTTTAGTATTATAATAAGAAAATGTGTGAATCGCTTAAATTGCGACACACCTAAATAAATAAAGCTGTAAGCAATTGAAGTCAATACTGGCTGATTCCTGGCCTGAGTACAAGTGGCACCATCCTCAAGTCTGGCAAAAAGTTGTTCAACCTGTTTCTTGAAAGTGTCAGTATTACAGTGGTCCGCTATTAGTTTCATATATGGGTACTACTATAAGTTGTGTTTTGATTAATCAACAATGAAACAGGCAGACTGACAAAGACGTTTATTTCCGTCCACCTTGTCTCAGGGTGGCTCAATGTTTATAAACAAATTCAGTCAAACTTTAGATTTTTATTAAATATGTTTCCCCTTCTGATTACTGTCAGTTAATCAGTCCAGACATAGTTTAATTAATGTTGGGGATGTCTTCTCTGGAGCGTTCTCTAGATTTTGCTGACTAAAGGCCTTTTCATCAGTTCTGCTCATATAAATGTTTACAGGGATATTAGTCATAGCGAAGGCTATAGGCGGGCTTCCCTAATTTGCATAAATATCAATTTGGATGGAAGGTTTTCATTAATCTCCCCCCTCCTTGAAAGGGGCTGCTCTCTCCCTTTACATCGATCCTCCAGGATTAGCTTCGCAGTGGTATTTTATTTCTTTTTCCCTCCCAAATTATTAGTATTGACGAAGGGAATTCCTCGCCTAACTCGTTTTACATCTAATTCGTTTAAGGGATTGGCGGAGAAAGGGGGTTCGGATATGCCTCGACCTGGAATCTCTTTCAGTCGAAATTTTTCTCATTCAGTGGCTGAAGAATGAAAAAAAGAACATTGAATATAGTCCTATCATGCTTAAAAGACTTGTTAACACCCTCACAGAAAAATATCTGCTTTAAGGAATACACAGAAAAAAAATATTCTGTCAAAGAACATAAAGAGCAAAAGTTTGAGGACTGTTGTCCAGACATTACCTAGATTCCAAAATTCAGTGAACCTCCTAACTGAGAAAATGTTTTGAATTACATTAGTTGTTCTATAACCTGGAAAAGTACTGGCTTAGATGGCCATGGGACCATATTGAATAGACCACTCAATTTTTGGCAGATATTTGTTTTTTTATTTATTTATACAGGAGCACCCACATTTTGGCGATTTGGCTCAGAGTTTCACAATGTAAAATGAAAACAAAATTATAGAAAAATAACAAAATAAAAATTAAATACAACAAATAATCATTAAACACAAGTAATAAAGACAATTAATAAACATAAGACATAAGCAAACATAAATAAACATTAGACTAGTAATAAGGACAACGATTTAAAATCGTTTTTATAAAAAAAAATATGTTATTCCTATATACTAGTACATTTATATTATTTTTTTTAGCAGATTTCCCCTAAGGGAAATCAGCTATTGAGGTCGACTCATGACGCGAGTTTCGAAAAATTTCTTCAAATGTCCATCGATCCTACCCAGGAGATGACGAAAATGAGGTCCGTTCAAAATTATATATATATATCTATATATATATATATATATATATATATATATATATATATATATATATATATATTTGTCTGTTAACGCTCTAGCGGTCGCAATTTTCGTTTGATCGTTACCAAACTCGATATTTAAACGTTTTATGTAAAAATAAAGATCAAGTTTGTTAATGGCTGAAATCGGACCAGTGGGAGGGGGGGTTTAGAGGGGAGGATTTTCGAAAATTCGAAATATCTCCGTTACTATACGTCGGATCGAAAAATTGTATAGAATCAATCTTATTGCAAATTAATTTTACTATAAATATTGTTATATACATTTATTCTCTATCTTGAATATTAACCGAGATATTAGCATTTTTAAGTTTTCAGCCATTAGTAAACCGCCACTTCTACTTATGTTACATAAACAATACTCTGCTATATAATAAATCACATTATTCGAAGTTTAAATACCAAAAATTGTATTCAAGAGATCTTTATTATACGAGATACATGCAAATATGTCCCAGTGACCCTCTCCCCCTCGTCTTAATGTTTTGGACTACTAAAATTTGATTGATTGAGATAACAATTATTCTGACTCATTATTAATTACAGTACTAGATATAGTAAATAGTTCTCAATAAAATTAATATGTTATATTCTCATATATTACAGAAATTGTTATTGCCACTTGTTGAAGTGGCAGACCCGTTTGTTTACATTTCTAACCTAACGCTTCCTGTCGGCAGGTTATTGAAATTGGATGAAACATTTCTTATTTCCGTTAGTATTTAAACACGGTGCTGTTGTGTTACCAGTATGTAGATTTATCTATTACTAAACTTCACGAGGGAAATCTGCTTAGTTTACGCAGCCCCTGCGTGACGGACTTTTATTTTATTTATTTAGTTTTGTGCCCCACAGCGATGGTGATTTGCATTATTAGGATGATATATTTACTCCTTCATGTGCTTACCTTTTTTTGTACTTTTATATTATGGAAAATATTAGCAGATATTTAAAAATATTGAAATAACCTTTCTTGGCGAGGAAAGCAGTTAGATTTCAACACTATAACAACGGTGCTCAGAGCTAAATCCATTAAAAGTTTGGCAACACGTCCCACTAGACTCTGCAAATATATTAGCCCGTCTAGACTCTACTTGGCCATTGTAGTAGATATTACTTAAGGAAAATAAGGTATTAACCTGGTAACCGAGCGGGACTTATAAATAAGTCAAACGTAAACAATATCGGGTACGGGTAGGACGTATGAAGAAGTCTTTTAATTTATTTTAAACATAAATAAAAAAATTATAATATGAAATTCCGTCCTCTAGGCGTGACGTCCTGATACGTCAGTGAAAGATTTCACCCCCGTTATGTGCTGCGTAATTGAGACTCCTCCGGTTTACAGGTGTACGCATGACGCTAATTTCGAAAATCTTGAACAAGTCTGAAAATGAGGTCCATTTAAAATTATGCATATACACGTATATTTAATCTTTTGTAGCCCCGCTAGCAATCACAGTTTTTTTTTTGTTTTTTTTTAGCGTTACTGAACTCGATATTCAAACAATTATTTTAAAATTAAAGATGGCAGGAGAAAGGAGGAAAGCCATCGAAAATTTTCTCAGTTAGTATGAGTCGGATTGAAAATTTGTATATTGCGAATTTTATTTTCTGAAAATGTTGTTATATACAAGTTTCTCTCTTTTTCGGATATTAACCGAAACCGTGAGGATTTTAGTTTTCAGTCGCCACTAAACCTCCTCATCTTATATTAAGAATAAGCTGATGTACTCGTATCATGAAATGTCCCAACTTAAATATGGTTTTCATCGAAGCTATACTATGTGATATACTTGCAAATATTATCAATGTGATGTCATGAATAAAGATTATATTTTCGACAAAGCCCAATAGTCACCTAATCGATACATTACTCAATATTTAAACGATTCATAAAAATCGGGGTTAAAATTAAAATATCTTCATTCTGAAATATCACTCAATCTTATTAACCAATTAACGTCCTGCAAATTATTATCTAAATTCTATTTCTCTAATTTAAATATTAAGTAAATTATTTATAATTTTTGTTGTCAGCTTCAGTAAACGCCCTACTCATGGGCTTACTAATTTTCATCAATTGTAATAACATAATTTGATGTTGCTTCTTCTTACGCTAATTATTAATGGAATGATGGAAAATCTAATTTACAACAACGGCTTGCCATTCAGGCTGGAGGGAAATCTGCTTAATCTACGCAGCATTTGCGTGTTGGACTTCTTACAATTTTAAGGAGGTAGAGTTATTTAGAGGAGGCTTGGAATACTGGAAACCGTAAATTTCTACGAACAGAATCAAGACTTTGAAACGTGAGGAGTTCGCCCCTTGGGAATACAATAAACGATACAGGAAAAATATCTGAACTTATTAAAGGAAAGATACGCAATATTGATGTTTACCAATAGCATTTCATTACTACTGAATATTCCACCTGAAACTCGAGCACAGCTGTTCAACTCAGCACCATTTCTCATATGGTCCTGACACCGTACTCATATACCTTTTCCTGTGTCGGAGAATCGAATCCCACCAGGAATGTTACAAATAGCCTGACAAGGGTTCTAATTAATGTCCGCTTCATGGACTAGCAGAAAAACGAACAGTTCGTAATTAGTAGATCTCTGGAAACATGCCCAGGGGGGCCCCTTTGAAATATTTGAAACCATTTTTACGACATCTTAATTATAGTATTTGCACAAAATAGATACAATATAGCAGAACAGAAATAGAACCAAAGATATTTATTCAAACATTAATAAATATATAACGAATACATTTATGACTAAAAATCCGTAACGCAGAGACTGACTATGCAGATTGTGACCGTGCTGGTATGACACGCTGCTGATCTCATTTCACCATGCATTCCCTATTTCTAATTAAACATCTGATGAGTAGAAATACTGGTTTACTGAAGACTGAAATAAGAAAGTACGAATACTGAATACTGATGTACGCAATGTGAATATTGCAATTTAGTCAAAGTGGCAAAAGAAATGTAAAAAGTCCGTAACGCAGGGGATGCGTAAACTAAGCAGATTTCCCATGCGCAGGTATTACACTATTAATCTTAACTCACTATACATTCTCCGTTTCTAAAATCTGTGAGTTGAGTGTGGTTTGATAAAGTTTGAAAACAAGAAAGTACGAATAACTCACTATATACAGCGTGGAACAGAGAAAAAGCATGTTTTTCACTATTTACTTCAAAATGTAGTTCATTATTCCTCTGTTCCATGTTGTATACGAGTCACGAAAAAATGTATAGAACAACAATTGTGGAACACCAATAGATTTTTTTCCCCACTTCTGCCCCTGCTGTACCTTTGGGTTTCCCCATACCAGCGGGGTCTCCATTTATTAAGAGATGTCAAATTTTGAATAGCTAAATTGGGCCAGGTAACTTAGCCTTGCTAAGCATAAAAGGCAATATTTGGGAGATTTAGTTTAAGTCCGAAAAGTCCAAGGGGAAACCGCAGCTGCGACTCCTTTGCCTCTATTCAGAGAAGTGCCAGCAAGAGCCTAACTAACTAACCTACATACCTAAAGCCTAAATACTAACCGAAACTCACATAAACAATACTTATACACATATAATTTACGAATAAATACATTTTTCTGTAATCGTTGAATAATGGTAACATTACTAAACTGAAATAAGTGAAGAAAGTGAAACATTTTGCAATAGAGTGAAGAAAGTAATCACTTTCTTCACAAGTGAATAAAGTGAATTGCCTTCTTAATTAGTAATAAGTATAAAATAAAAAATAATTTGAAGTTGGAAATTAAATGCTTTTAAATGTTTCTTAACATTGTAAGAATTTATTTTAACAAAATAAATTGAAATGTGAATGAATTATTGGTGGAAATAATCAATATATTTTAAAATTTAAATATAATAATAAATACCTTCCTTGTTTATAACCTGCACTTGTTTATAACTGCACTACATCACAATCATCACTAGTTGTTTTTAACTATGCTTATAACCTTTCACAACCATGCTTATAACCTACCAACAACATACCATAATCTTCACAACATTCTAATTTTGTTCATATTCTGGTTAGATCTGATCATGTATTACACGATTACAGAAAAAATTTAATATTACACTCGTGACGAAAGTAGAATTTACAACTCTCGTGAAATTACAACACTCGCTTCGCTCGTGTGGGTAAACGTTTCACTCGAGTTGTAAAATGATCTACTTTCGTAACTTGTATTATAAATAACTATTTTACTTCGTTTTCAATAGCGTCAATAGTTATACAAGATTGTTTTCATAACTTTTTGATATAACTCGTAATAACGGAGATAGTTTGAATTTTCGACTCCCCTCTACCCCCCAGTCCTGTTCCTGGTCCGATTAACGAAGTCAATCTTTAGTGTTGAATCAAAAGATTAAATATCGATTATGGTATAGATGAAGATCATTAAAAATTAATTGCTGACATCACACTACGAATTCGAACCACTTTTTCAATAAGATTACAAGATGTATATTATTCTTCGATATGACAAATAATAACGGAGATATTTTGAATTCGAACGGACCTCAATTTCATCTCCTGGAAAGGATCGATAGGTATTCGAAGAAACCTTTCGAAAATCGGGTCATTGGTTCAACATGAATAGGTGCTAAACGTAGCTCTAGGGTAGTACCTTGTGCCAAGAAATGTTTCATGTTGCCAATAATTCATAGAAGTTCTTATTTGTCTTAAAGCCTTTGTAGATTTGCATTATGGATGAAATTATTCACCTGTGAAATTGTTAAGTAACTAAAACGCCTTTCTAGCTCTTTTAGAGTGACGACGGCCTCAAATGACCAACATTTAATTAACCAATAAAGCATATCATTTATTTTAGAGCCCAGGCATGACTGTTTCTAATACTCCTTAATTAACAATACTTTACCCAGAAAACATTCATTATTTGGTATTTTGAGAGACAAAAATTAATATGGTACTTTTCGGTTATCTGGAGCTCACCCATTTAAATATTTTAAATATCTTAAATGCCTAGACGGGAATCGAACCCATCTCTATAGGTTTGCCCAGTGAGATTAAGACCAACCAACGCCTGGCTGTAACTCCTGGCTCAGGCTAACCGTGTGATATGCATTGCCTGAGACACAATTGTGTTCTATATATTTATTTTTTTAAATTAAAAATTAGCGAAAGTATTTGAGTTAGATTTTATTTTTATTTTTTTTATTTTTTATTTTTTTTTAAACTTGAACTACAATCACCCTGTGTTTATTTAATAGATCACCAAAGGACCACCATAGATAGCGTCAGGAATCTATTGCGAAGACTGGCAAAGAACAATGGGCGCGACAATGAATGGACTTTTGATTAAAAACACTTGATGGCCTTGTGTTAGGACAATGAACGCCTTCTCGAATATTAAAGCCTGCTTCATGTCATATGGTATTTGGTATTTATACTATAAATCCGTAATACTGCTAAACAAACATTATGACAATATAAATAAATTTCAAAAACGGAAGAAATGTTTTTTATTAAATGTAATCTATTTACACAGTAAATGCTGATGGATCAACGGCATATGGAAGACTCGAAACTTCCTAGTTTGAGAGGGTAGAATTTCAACAATTCAAAATACAATCTTCCTTGTACTTAGGATCAAAAAATTCTATAGAAAGAATCTTATTGCAAATGCAATTTACTATAAATTTACCATGGATATTATCATATATTTGCATGTTTTTTAATTTTCATGTTGATAGTTTTAATTTTGATTATTACTTTAAGTAATTGAGTATCTCAAAATGTCATGTCGAACGTACATTTACATTTCTGTGTATACGAGTATAACCTTCTTACTAGATATGGAGAATAAATGGATAGACGAGATGCCAGTGTGTCACACTTACAAGTGGGAAATCTGCTTAGTTTGCGTAGTCCGGAATTTTATTTATTATAAACGAGGATTATTTTATTCCATGATCAAAGCAACGTTCATCGTTAACTTGAGCTGGTATGTCATCACATCACAGCACATCACAGCACGAACGCATTGACTCATAAGACGTATACTTCATTTTTGAAAAGTAGTAGGATGTATAATAAAGAATGCGTTTAATTAGATTTTAAGACGTTTGTCATGTCATCTGTAATAGTAAAACAGTCATTTGCAACAAAATGTTTACCTTTCCAAGCATACAAAGTATTAAAATTCGTGCGATTTTGTCATTAAACCCTTTTTAAGTAAGTGAAACTGTAGATCTTCAGAATAATAAAGAATGTGCCGCGTATTATATATATATATATATATAGTGCGTATTATATATATATATATATATATATATATATATATATTTGAACGAAAGTTGTTTTTGTCATTTGAAGGATAGGGTTTAACACTCTCTCTTGCTGTATCCAAGTACGCTACTTCTATTTTAAATTAGCTACTGGATTGTTTCCGAATGCTGAGTTTGTTCAGGAATCTTGTTCTTTGGACCCTAAAAAAAAAATAAAAATTATTTAGAGCCTATCGCGTGAATTTAGATATTCAAAACACGAGTCCAGGTCCCAAACTTCTGAGGATTGGCAGATCTTTATACTCAAAAATAAATATAGATTAATTTTAATCATTATTATTTTCAGCTGATAGTGAGGGTGATGATTCAGGTAAATCAGAAACACTTTTGTGTGGCTCCTCACAATTTATTTGTTACAAACGCTTAGCGCTTTCGGGAATTTAATTCCCATCTTCAGGGCTAAGAACAATAAAGCACCATAATTAAGGAGTTTAAAAACTATTTTTTAATAAATGTACAAAATTGGTCGTATAAAAAAACTAAAAAATTTATAAAAAAAAAATGTATATTTAACAACATAGTTTTAATTAAAATATAATAAATTAACTGTTTTAATGCTTAGATAGTAAATAAGACATTATAAATTTATTCAATTTTAATTATAGCTATGTTGATAAAAATACGTGTTATTTTTATTAATTTTTTAATGCACGTACGTTTAAATAATTGAAATAAGAAATTACAGCTACTGACCTAAAATAAACCTGAGATCAGATGTAAACAGCTGTGACCGCAGCTCAAGGTTGAACAGGACGTGTTGAAATGTAATCCACTACACAACCTCTGGATAATTCTCTTACGTTTACAGATCTATAAACTCCTTTTGTTTTATTGACTGTTAGTCGGGCGAAAGATCAAGTAACACGTGGATGTCAACCACCATGTTTAGACTAATTATTATAAAACGTATACTAATAAAAAGTACGTAAATATTTTAGTTGATTTCATAAAAAATAAAAAATAATCAAATATAATACATTTTTGAACGATTCTACATTAAATAAAAAGTATACCTTACAATAAAAGTCATGCTCACCAGTTTCCCTTAAAAAAAATCTGAGGTTGGTCTTCATGATACGGTTTTTGGAATAATTTCCTTCAAATTTTCAAATGGCCAACGAGCCTGCCCAGGAGATGACGACAACGAGGTCCTTTCAAATATATTTTTTTTATCGTTACCAAACTCTATATTTTTAAGCGTTTGAATTAAAACGAAAGATCAATTTCGTTAATGGCTAATATCGGAACAGGAAATATGTGGGTAAAAAGAGGGGATGATTCGAAAATTCAAAATATCTGCATTATTATGAGTCGTAGCGAATAGTGAATAGAATCTTATAACAGATATAGAATCTTATGAAACTATTGGTGCTCTACAATTGTCAGTTGGTACA
The DNA here is from genome assembly GCA_019009955.1 of Riptortus pedestris. Classification (NCBI taxonomy): domain Eukaryota; kingdom Metazoa; phylum Arthropoda; class Insecta; order Hemiptera; family Alydidae; genus Riptortus; species Riptortus pedestris. The sequence goes on from CM032228.1 coordinate 38,832,087, forward strand.
TTTTGTGTTAGTCGTACTCCCTTGTTGCCAGAATTATTCAGCCTGCTTTTGGTCTAACATTATTATGGAGTTCATGAAAGTTAAAGTCCGTCACACAAGGGCTGGGTAAACTAAGCAGATTTCCCACGTAAAGTTTTACAATATAGAAATCTGCATATTGGTAACACTTAACATCACCGTGAGTAAATACGAAACGGTAATGAGAAATATTTCAGTTAATTTTAATAAGCTCCCAAGGAAAACGGCTTCTGAATTGTAAACAAACAGGTCTCCCAACCACTCAGAGCTGAACAGATAGATAGACATATTCTATACCGGATAGAAAAACAATTACAGATATATATCTAAATATTACATATTAATTTTATTGTAAACTATTTACTAGATCTAGTACTTTATTATAATGAATTTAAATAATTTATATTTTAATAACTCAAATTTTAGTAGTCCAAGAACTAAAGAAGGGGAGGGGCGGATGAACAGAACGTATTTGCATATACCTCACAAAGTAAAAGCTAACACGAGACTCGAAACCAATTTCACGAGAGCCACGTTTTTCGGCAGAATAACACGAACAGAACCCACTGTAGCCGATTTCTAGTAGAATATTTACATTAAGTACTTCTTGAAGAAGTTAACATTCATACATATGTGACATTATTTCATTATGTAGTAATTAGAAGATATTTATTTCTCTTACTCATTTGGTTATCAGTGTTTATTTTAAAATCGCTCTTGCTTATACTTATTTATCAGCAAACAAGTTTCTGAGAAGCAAGTTTTTTATTTATTTATTCTTTTGAAGCTTATAATTCACCTACAGCTTTCATGGCCGCCTTGAGAGGGAACAAGTGTCAAGTCTTGACGGTTCAATATTATCAATTGTATATTATCAGTGCTGATAACAGTCGAGACAAAGACGAAGTGTTGTTGCATGTGAAAGTCCAACGATAATATTGGTTTCAGTTGCACCTTAGCATACCACATACTGTGCAAGAACCACTACCAATTACCGTATTTTAATTGTTATTGGCAATGCCCATTCTAATTTATGTCTAAGCCCGGCTCGCAAGAACTGTATTTGCTCAAACTAAACAGATTTCCCAAGCTCTATGAATATAATACGCTGATGATTTCATCTGGCCATCTATTCTCTATTTCTCCCGCAGAAAGAACCCTATCGAAATGGAATTAAAATTTTAGTTGGGCTTGAGATTTTAGTGACTGGTATTTTGAATGAAAATCGAATGAGCAGAATTATGGGTTTCCAAAAGGCTGAAACTAGAAACGTACAAACCAGTCAGAAAAAAAACATGTATAAAACAATGGTGTAGAAAATAATCATTTCAAAGACAGGGGTTATATAAAATTATTCGATCAGAGTCATAGTATCCAGATATTTTTAATTTTGAATGATTCCCCCTCTAAACACCTCCTCCCCCAAGGCCAATTTCACCCATTAACTAATATAATATTTAGTTTTCCATGAACCTGTGGCCTTGAAATAATAAAAATCGTGTAGCTTAGAACGTAAAATCTTACATGAACACTATGTGGTATTTAAGCTTCGACTAAAGTGATGAGTCATGATATAACAGTTTTTTGGAAAAGTAGTTGTAAATATATATATATATATATATATATATATATATATATATATATATATATATATATATATTTGTAACTTTGTCAAAAATGTGTAGAGAGTCAATCTTATTTTAAATGTATTTATTTATTTATTTATTAACGTCCACTTTTTGCAACTTAGGCTAATCGGGACGAGTTATCTACAGGTTACCACCCTTTTCTAGCCAGGGTGGGATTTTAGGACGTTATTTAATGAATTTCGTCACTAAATAATTTCCCTTGCCCAGGCGAGAATCGAACTCGCCACTCTAGGTTTACCATTTATTTTAAATGTAATGTTCTATAAATGTTGTTATGTACATTTTTTCACTACCTTTAATATTACCCGAGATATTTTCATTTGTTTAGTTGTTGCCTTGAATAAACCCGCACTCCTACTCATGTCATATTAAAAATAAGCTGCATATATTATGAAGCACTTTATTTTAAGCCTAAATAATACATATTGTTATCATTGAACAATTACTTTTTGAGATAAATTCAAATGCGTGTCGCACGTGGCAAATCTGCTTAGTAAAAGTAGGACTTTTTTGGTTGGGCAGTGACAAATATGACAAAAAATCACTTTCCTTTTTTCAAAAACATTCAATTTCAACGCGACACCAACCTCCCACAATTATATTTCAATGGATTTGAAGCATCAAAACTATATCGTGGGGTTACAAGTGAAACACATTAAGTAAAAATTATCGATTTTCGGATTTTTATTGCATCTTGGCAAGAAATAGGAGATTCTATTGGTGAAACTCATTAAGTTACAAGTAGTGGTTCAAGCTAATGTGATTTAATAGCGTTAGTATCCATAAAATTAAAAAAAAAAGATGTTTGAAGAGCGTTTTCTCAAAATTTTTTGACTTAGCGTGTTTCACTTGTAACCTCACGATATTCTCTATTTGTAAATTACAAAAAAAGATTTAATTAAATAAATTTATCTTAAAGGATAAAGGCTGTGAGATGGGAGAACAAAAATGAGGGATTATGAGGGAAGTAGGTCCTAGAACACAATTTCTCCATTAATAGTTTTAAAAGTATGGCAAAGTCGTTTTACTCGGATTCGAGCATTTACGACCGATGTAATCGAAAATGGAATTCGAAAACATTAACTATAGCTGCAATACAACATTTTATGCGGGGTTTTGCTATTATAAACTGATTGCAATGGAAGATTGACTTTGTATCAGTTGAGCGAGATTTATAAGGCCAACGGTACCTATATGCTAGATCAGTAATTTGCAGTCGAGCCACCGGGAGCACTAGCTGTCGGAATATTAAGCAGGTGAATGATTCGTTGAAGCTGAGAGAGAATTGATGGATGCGTAGCGCCATCTAGATCAAGGAACGACAAATGGGATAGCTGTTCTGGCCACCGTAGGGGAGAGAGGGAAGAAAATAAGCTATGGATTAAGTGTGCAACACAAGTGTATATGATTTGTGAGTTACGCAGGCGGTTCATGAAGTTCCTACCTACTGCAATGCCGCCGTGATGACTCCATCCCACATTCTATTCCACTTATAACCTCGTAATAAGAGGTTAATGCAAACTAGACTTTAATCTGATCATGAGATGTTTAGTGGCTCAGTTACTCCAAGTGAAAATCAGATGTTTACAAGTAGAGTTAACAGAATGCGCGCGCGAGTGTGTGTGTATGTATGTATGTATGTATGTATGTTTGTATGTATGTATGTATGTATTTGTATTTATATATATATATATATATATATATATATATATATATAACTAACTCAATTCCATCTCTCAGGTAGAGAAGGATGGGCATTACAAGAAAATTTTCCTGATAATTTAGGGCAATGGCTCTGATAGTGGATTTTTTGAATGTTATATTTTCTTTACTTGCTCATATAATAGTCCATTTGTGTTCCATGTTTTGTTATTTTGTTTTGTTTTTCCTCCCCGTTTAAGAAGAGCAAGTCGCGAAAGTTGCGGAGCTCCACATAATAAATAATAGTCCTTCCTCTTTTTAGTAGATTTACCTTAAGGAAAACCAGCTATTTAGGTCATACGCGGTTCTTGAAAAATTTCCTCAAATATCCATCTATCCCCAAGCGAAAATTAGGTCCATTCAAAACTATATTTGACTGTTAACGTTCTAGCGGGCGCAATTTTCGTTTGCCAAACTCGATATTTAAAAGTTTTATGTAAAACTAAATATCGAGTTCGGTGACGGCTGAAATCCGACCAGTGGGATGGGGGGTTTAGACAGGGAATTTTGAAAATTCCTAATATCTCAGTTATTATGCGACTGATCGAAAACTGGTATAAAACCATTCATTTTATAAATGTAATGATCTATAAATGTTGTAATGAATGTTTTTTTTTTCTTTTTTTTTTTTTTTACTATCTTGATTATTAACCGAGATAATTGCATTTTATAGTTTTTGGCCTTGAGTAAACCCCCACTCCTATTACTGTCATATTAGCAATAAACTGTCATATTATGATACACTTTATTTGACGCCTAAGGCTAACTGGGACGTGTTATCTACAGGTTACCACCCTTTTCTAGCCTGGCTGGGACTTAGGATTTTATTTAATGAATTTCGTCACTAAATCAATTCCCTTGCCCAGGAGGTCCACTCTAGGATTACCATGTGAGATTAAATGTAACGCTTTAACTCGCGTGGCTAATCTGAGCCCCCCCCCCCAAATATTGTTCTCCTCGAATGTTTAGATTTTGAGATAAATTCAAATGCGTGTCGCAGGTGGGAAATCTGCTTAGTTAGCGCAGGCCCAGTGCGACGGACTTTTTAACTTCTCATTTACTACGAAATCGAGTTTAGGGCTGTTTTTTCATTAATAATATATTTCAATTTTGGTTGTGTTTACGTTTTTATTCCTAAAAATCTAAATATTTTAAATTTCGATAATTAAATTTCACCATTAATTTTTTTAAGAAAAAAAGAAGTCTTTGAACATTTGGTCAGGTGTACGACCTCAATAGATCATTTACACTAAGGGAAATGTGCTAAAAGTTCCTCAGCAATACTTTCCGTGTGCTGCAACAGATATTGACATGATACTTTCGTAAATATATATACTTTTTAGTAAGACGACCGTGTATAATATAAAAGCATTATTTCATGAAATGAGATATTTATTGCTATGATATGTTAATGTTCAAAATGCATAAGAAGTAGAGGTTGGGGTGCCTGAATGGGAGAACGTACAAATACAACTTATTCCGTTATTGAAAGAGATACAGCTTACAGAAAGTAGGATACAAATATATTGATTCGTATTTATAAAAAAATGTACTTAATATAATCTGAAAGATGCTGAGAATATTGAAAACGTGAGTGTTGGTGTTCTGTGGAATTTCACAAATATTTTATTCATAGATGCTTGTTGAGTACACTCCCTCCCGAGGTTTACTGACAATGCTTGCAAATGTTGAATATATTTCGTCTTACAGATACGGAATACAGCTAAGTCACAACACTGCCTTTATAATGGTGTCTTAAAATACACATAAAAACTTTATATATATATATATATATATATATATATATATATATATATATATATATACATATATATACTAGATTCCCGGCAAACGTCCATATAAATTATTTCTATTTTCTTGTAGACAAAAAGTAACTTACTTATTATAAGTGTGTATGTTGGTATATGCATGAGATAGGCATGGAGCGCTATGAACGATAAGGGAATATAAAAATAACAAACGCCAAACAATATTATTTTTAAGTTATTATAGTTTATTTCTTAAAATTGAAATTTTAATCGAAGTAAGAGTGCTGCGTACAATTGCCCGTGTGAAAAACATGGTGTACTCAAATCTAAGCCACAAATAGACATCGTTTGGCCTTGGGATTTGTTTATTCTCATTGCAAATTGAAATTTTAATCGAAGTACAGTTAAAAACACTATAATTGATCAGTTATCGAGCGGGATGATAATGATTAAATTACTAAAATGGCTATAAAAAAATAGGGGATGGTGATAAAAAAGTAAAAATTTAGGGCTGTATGTTTTATTTAATGCCACATTCTAAAAAAATAAAAACAAAATATTTTGTCCAAAAATTAAAAAAAAAATTGTTAAGGGTGAACAGCCCTTATCAATTAGGGGTATGAAAAATAGATAGTAGCCGATTCTCAGACCTACTGAATTCGCATATAAAATTTGGTAAAAATCGGTAAAGGAGTACGCTAACTAACAATGTGACATGGAAATTTTATATATATATATATATATATATATATATATATATATACATATAATCCTAAGTCTTCTACTTAAAACCCCATTATAGAAGGATCAACGTCAACCAGTCCAGGAGATCAGAGCCTAGTCCTTGCTTTAGATATTTCCAAATGAGGTTGTAGAAGAAGCCGACGCACGTGTTCTATTATCTATGTCAATGCTGAACTGTCCTTGACATTTGACTTTCTTGTGTGTCTGCTCTACGACAAAGTTAAGTCCAGCACCCACCAGGAAGATCACTATTACGAAACAAACTTTCTCAAATGGTGCATTCCATATGTAGAGATTATTTGATGTACAGCTATATTAAGGTAGTTTTAGGTAGCAGAGGTAATCGCTCTATTGAGTTAATACTAAAAAAAAATGTCTTAAAATCTCTTCGATCTTACCCAGGAGATGACGAAAATGAGGTTCCTAGACCATATATGTATATATAAACTCGAAACTATTTAAACAAATATCGATATGTACTATCTACAATAAAAATCATTTCATTAAGGGCAAACTTTATTTTTTTCAGTCTCCAGTAAACCACACCCACTTCTGAGTTGAGCAAAGGCCAATGACGAGGATCCCACTCTAAAAATTTTATTTATATGTGCGGCTACCGGTCTTATGATCTCTGAGTATGGGGTTCGCTCCGCTCTCTTGGCGTCAACTCAGCATCGTGAGGTAATTGTGTAGATACTTGAAAAAAAAAAGGAATAATCTTCGGATGGGATAAAAGTGCCGGGCTTGCAAGTATATCAAACAGACCACTTAACCGAAATCAGTAGGAGTGCTTTTCCCCGTTCAGATTTCAAAGAGAAGAGCACGCACGCTTTTGAGCAAGAGCACACGTGTTGTTCATAACTATATTTAGGTATTTTATGAAGAAGATTTACGGAATCGCTATATTGTGGTTTAATCTGTTATCAAACGCGACATTTGGAAACATCTGTTATTAAAGAATTAGTGTATATTTGAATAATAATGTAAATTATTGGTAAATTAAAGGAGGGATGATACCTCTTTTTTTTTGTGCTTAAAATTCTTTCATTTATATGAAGAAAATATGTTATTCAAAACTTCGTACATGATTAGAAGAAAAATGTCAAATCCTAGTTCTTACATTCTGTTCGTCGGACGAAGTAAACTGTATACTTTATCAGTCGTATGCTTTGAATTGGTGGTTCTGATATCAGTTTCATTCCAATTGGACCACAGTTATCTGTCATACCCAACATTCCTGAGAGTCCATATTGATTTCATCCTCCACGGTCACCTGCCCCATTAGCGGATCAACATGGCTACCTGAACTTTCTTCAATTAGCGAATCAGGGGGGAAAAAGGAACGGGTTTTAGGGAAATCTCTGCTAATGGCTCACAATTATGTGGTAAATTGCAGGAAATATAAGAGCACAAGTTTGCTGAGAGAGAGACAAATCGCTGTATATATTAAAAGCGCATTACGCGTTATTGCACAAGAAAGGGACAGGCTGACTTAGCGGGTGCCCGCAGATTAAACTCTTGTTAAGCTCCGATCGATGCAAAGGCCCCTGAGTTTAGCCAGAAACATGTCTGATTTATCAGATTATGCCTGGAACAGGACCAACTCCCCCAAATGAGAAACTTAGATTTGTGTTCTTTGTTAGCCCCTGACTTCTTTATTGCTCGTTCCCCTTTTGTGCTCTAACTCTGTTTTTTTATAACCCTTGTTTTTATTAATTCTCACGACTAATTAAGGAATATTTAATTCGTCCCCCGAATTTCAGAAAATCAATGAAGGGTAGTATAAACCCATTTATTAGTTACATGGCGAACAATTTACTAAATTTATGGTAAATTTCCAATCTATAATACAGAAAGGCTGGTATCTGCATTATTTTTTGTCGTGTATGTTTTTTAGACTGTTTTTGGCCATTTATTAATTTTCAATAGTTGTACCATAGTTAAAATTTAATCAATTCTGAAATAAGTCTGATTCCTGTAATCATTTGTATTTTAGGCAGGTGGACTCAAGAGAAGTCATGATTGTTGGCGTTCTTGGTTAGCAAAGAGACCTTGTTTCGAATCCCACCCAATTAAAAAAGTTCCCTAATACATAAATAATTTAAAAAATATATATATATAAATGTATTGAACAAAGTAAAACTAATATTAGGTATCTACATAGTGACCAAATCGTTAAATGGAATTCGCAGTCACATCCTTGGTAGAAATGGGTTGTAACAAGTAGACAATCCATCTACTAGCAGTCACAGTGGCTACTGCTAACGACTATGATAAAAATTAATATTTCTATTAATAATGAAAGTTTTATTATTTTCTTATTTCACGAAGTGTATTCTTGTAGATTTTTTGAATTTCGAGTATTTAGATTGAACTTAATGATGTTTTATGTATATGTACAAAACAAAAAAATCCGTCACGCAGGGGCTGCGTAAACTAAGCAGATTTCCCCCTTGAAGTTTTACAGTAGAGAAATCTGGCTAATAACAACTGTACCAGTAAGAAACCTCTAAACATATTCACGAGGAACGAATAGTTATTGAAACGGCCTCCAGAGCTCTCGGCGAAAAGTCCAAACATAGCCGAATCCTGGCAACAACATACAGTATACAAATGCAAATATCTCGGTTAATATTCAAGATAGAGAATAAATGTATAGAACAATATTTATAGTAAATTTAATTTGCAATAAGATTGGTTCTATGCACTGTTTCGATGCATAATAACGGAGATAATTCGAATTTTCGAAATTCCCCGCCCCTAAACCCCTCCTCTCACTGGTCCGAATTCAGCCGTTAACGAATTTGATCTTCCTTTTTACATAAAACGATTAAATACCGAGTTTGGTGACGATTAAACAAAAACTGCGACCGCTAGAGTGTTGACAAACTAATATATATATGTAGTTTTGAACTGGCCTCATTTTCGTCATCTGGTAGGATCGATGGACATTTGAAGAAATTTTTCGAAAATCGCGTCATGAGTACGACTTCAATAGCTGATTTCCCTTAAGGGAAATCTGCTAAAATGCGTGAGTATATTCATTATAATTAATATTAAACTACTAAGACTAATTAAGATGACACAACAAAATCTAAATTACCAATATTTTTAACCAGAGAGGACTATGGATTTTTCATGAATCCGTCAACAAATAATTTACACTGCCAAATGCTCTTCTGATTTGTACCGGAATTCTGTTCTGGCGTTATTTTTGCCCATGTAATAGTTTTTTCGTATCCGGACTGTGGCCTAATAATAGAGGTGGCGATGTATAATAATATAATAGAAGGCGGCCAAAAATATTTGTTTGAGAAGACCTATGGAGCTGAAAGCCGGTGCATATCAGAAAAAGAGATTGCCGAGCAAGGAAGTCTACGAAATTACAGCTGAATGTGTTTTCATTTAGCATTAACACCAACGACTTCCTATTTTGTCATGTAGAGAAGAACTAGACATCTATACATTTATAGCTCCGACCCGCATATACAAAGTGCCAAGTAAGTATGAGCCCAGGTGGAGTTTCCTAATGAGGCAGCTATCACTGATAACATTATCTATACCGCTTGATCTGCCGACTCTATAAGCGGTTATCTCATAGCTATTATTTCACATTTTTTCTCGCTCAGCTGAGTCAAGCATTCCTTCAGCTGTGGCCTGATGCAATTCGCCCGTCCTGTCTTGACACTGATCTTCCGGCTGGATTTTCTCGCAAATTACGTCATTGAGTCGAAGGTTTCGTTTCAAGAAAGTACATTTCTCTCTCAGTAATAACTTGCCTTCTCAGTATTAAGGTAGCCTTGTCTTAGGCATCGGTAAAGTGAAAATATTTGATCAGTCTTGTTCCTCAGGTTTTAGTTTCGAAACATTTATTGCTATTAGAAAACACATTGCGCATTTTACCAATTAGCATATACATTTTGATAAAGGTCTGTTTCAACAAGACTTCAAAACGTCAAACTGTCTGAGTCGTGTTCAGTAGCTTAAGTGTTACAGGGTTTGACTGGTTTGTGGCCTGGTAAAGAGCTGAAAGTCGGGTTTTCAACTATCGCCTCGTGTAATTCGTGTTTGGAATCCATTAATGGTTGTAATCAATGCTTATTAGACAGGGACTAGGCCTCAAGGCGAACAGACACAGTATTAATAAGGAATTAACACGAAGTTAACGAGTATTTCCATTTTCAAGCTTATTCTTCTGTGTTACATTCACTCCGAAGATTTGTTGTCGAGTTTCGTTTTACTGAATTGAGGATCCAAAAATAAACTAAAATGGAGTTTCTCTTACAGAGCTAATTTATTAAACCACTGCCTGCATCTCATGGTTGGTTTAGTTTTAAAGCCTTGAATTTAAAACAACTTTCCCTATATACCAAAACGCCCAGCGCCCTTAGTCGATCACATTGTATATGGAGAGTAATGTCTTTATCTTCTGTCAAAATTTGCTTTGCTCATTTTGAAGTATGTCAACTGAATATTAATTTTTGTTCACATAGTCTTACACGAGAAACTTAAAAATACGTGAGTTTTGGAAAATACCTCGAATTCAAGGAATATAGTTTCCAGCATCAGTTAGCTAAGCAATTATATTAAATAATTTAATTAAATTAATCTTAAAAAGTCACAAAATATATAACTAGCATTTTTAATTTATTGACATTCTAGATTAGAAACCTTGAATTATTATGTTGACATGCTTTATAAATGATAATAAACTTGTCTCCAACTTTAAAGATACATTTCATTTCTTCCTTTAGTGTTCATGTAATAGTCCTCCCTCTAGTTGCTTGTTTACCTCCTTATTAGTACATAACCGAGTTTACAACTGTTTTCCTACAGCAATACTTCAATTTTGATGGCATTATATATTTTTTCCTAGAGTGGCGAGTTCGATTCTTGCCTGGGTAAAGGAAATTATTTAGTGACGAAATTCATTAAATAACATCCTAAAAAATCCCACCCTGGCTAGAAAAGGGTGGTAACCTGTAGAAACCCCGTCCCAATTAGCCTAAGTTGCAAAAAGTGGACGTTAATAAATAATAATAATATATATTTTTTAATTATAATGGTAATTAACTCCCACCATCTCGTTGTGCACTGAAGCCAATAACTTCTTCTGAAATTTACGATATGCTTTTACATAGTGATTATAAAAAAAATGAAGGAATTTTTCAAGAATTGCGCCAAGCCTGATAAAAATTTAATAACCAAAAATAAAGAGAAGTTTATAGTCTACCTGTGCTGCTCTACTGGTTGGATCAAAAAAGGGGAATGGACAACTGTATAGTCAAAATGCTTGGAACAACAGGGCTATCAGTTGGAACCGCCGCACGAGAGAGCAGGGTAAACAGTGGGTCAAGTTTGGAAAAACCCTATAACATTGAAGTGGTTGCTATGTGGACTAATCAAATTAGAGATTCTTACAGGGATCATGGAATCCTTGTCAGAAGAAGGAATAGAGACCGTTTTTTACATTACACAAAATTTAGTATTTCTTGAATATATGACTTTTCTTTTGAAAAATTAAACTATTAGTCGAACTCAATTTATATAATACTGTAACAGATTATCTGTGTCATCCCGTCAATGTAGGCCGTCCTCACTACCTCATAGTCCCAGTATTGCTGGCAAGCGGTTTCGTTGAGAGAGCACCAGCATCAAGCCAGTCTAAAAGTTTTCTGAGTTATCCGAGAGTCAGTAGGTTATATATATATATATATATATATATATATATATATATATATATACGGGGTGTACAGAAGTTCAAAGCCTGGTTTTGTACTTATGATACCTCAGCTGTCCAAGGTTGTTTTGGAAGGTTTTGACAACAATTTTTTTTTTTGACCGGGTTACAGATGTTGGAAAAAGCGGTGGAATAAGTGCGTTGCTGTTGAGGGGGACTATATTGACAAATAGATTGATAGATAGATAGAATAGAATAGTTAGATTTTTATTGGCTTATGTTTTACAACCATGTTGCCAAGGAGTCTGGTGCCCATTTTCTTTTGGTACCGTTGTTAAAATAATAACTAAATCATTAAAAAAATGTGTAAATAACTCAATACTATTTTCTAAAGTACAAATTTCACAAGATATACATTGGTTTGTAATATTATATTAATATTAAATCTATAATAATTATAGTACTTAATTCAATAAATCATAATTTTTAATGAAAATGTAAATTAATATATACACATATACATAACATAGACACTTTCATACACACGCAATACAACACACATTATACACATAGATATTATATATTACTAACATATATATATATATATATTATATATATATTTATTCACACAATTACACATATATACACACATATACGTACGTACATACACACACACACAACACACACACACACACACACACACAACCCACAACACAAAACACATAAACATACCTATACCTATATATTAACGTCTAAATAAAGATCACTGCGCTGGTGATATATCAATTAAACATAATTCTTCTCTATTGATTTTATTACAAACAGTATTAATAATAATAATAAGTGTTATTGAATGCAATAAGTAATGTTGCTGGTTATTTGCTGTTTAAGCACCCCCATAAAAATTAATTCAATTCTTTCTTTAAATACTGTTAACTTTACTTATTACTAAATTAATTTATTATCTTAACATTAAGTATGTTTGAAAATACATTAATATTATTTGCAAATTATTTTTAATTGGGGGGGGTTGATTTTTTTTTTTTAAAATTGAGTTGAGGCTGTTGGTCGTGGAAAAAATGCTTTGAATGAATGGGTTGTTACGGCCGTCCCAGGTTGGTCCGAAGGTTTTGATCGTTCGAGTAATGTTCCATGGACAAGATATTAATACCGTCTCCATGCCAAGTATTATCCAGAGGATCATCCAGCTGCTCTGTATGCTATTGTTGGTAGGACAAAGCTCCCAGAGCTGCTCTGTATTACTTTATTTGGTGGACTACAGGAATTCCTGCCTTCCAGAGAAGATGACCGAGGTTTTAAAAGTAAAATCCTTGGAGTTGCTCTGTTTTTGTCTTGGCCTGAAACCATCTTCTGGGGTGACGTCATATGCTTCCTTTTAATATGCGTTCGGGGATCTGCTGTCATCACCAACGGTCCACCATCAACTGTTTGTAGATCCTTCTCTCAGAAGATTCATTTTTCTTCTTTCCGCAAGACTCTTGACTTATGTATCTGTTCCAGTGGAGTATAGCCTTACCGTTTAACAAACAGCTTATCCCTTCTTAGACTAGCTCGGCATTGTTTTTCTCTTGCCACGTGAAAGAATAGGGCCTAAGTATATTGAAAAATAAAAATATGTAAGTTGAAATCAGGCTTAGAACTTTCTAAAACACCCGTTATATATATATATATATATATATATATTATATATATATATATTTATATGTGTGGTGTGTGTGTTGTGTGTGTCTGTTAACGCTCTAGCGGTCGCAATTTTTGTTTGATCGTTACGAAACTCGATATTTAACCGTTTTATGTAAAAAGACAGATCAAGTTCGTTAATGGCTGAAATCGGACCAGAGGGAGGGGGGGTTTAAACGGGGGATTTTCGAAAATTCAAAATATCTCCGTTATTATGCATCGGATCGAAATATTGCACAGAACCAATCTTATTGCAAATTAAATGTGCTATAAATATTCTTGTATACATTTATTCTCTATCTTGAATATTAACCGAGATATTTGCATTTTTATGAAGTCTGTGGTGGGGTATAGTTCGGATTATGTCGGCCATCTTCGTCATTTCTCGGCTCAGGCGGAAGCTTCTTCTAACCTGGCGTTTTTAATCTTACCTTACCTTCCTTACTTAGTGAGATTTATGCAAATACATTTTGTTCATCCGCCCCCCCCCCTTCTTTAGTTCTTGGACTACTAAAATTTGAGTTATTAAAATATAAATTATTCTTACAATTCAGAAGCCGTCTCAGTTGGGTATTTATTTTAATTAACTGAAAGATTTCTCATTATCTAATCACGGTGGTATTGTGTTACCAGTATGCAGATTTCTCTATTGTAAAACTTCACAGGGGAAATCTGCTTAGTTTACACAGCCCCTGCGTGACGGACTTTTTCTTGTAGTAGGTTATTTTTACAACTGTGTCTGTTATCCGTATTAGTTTGTTTACTTTTTTTTTTTTTCTGGGCGTGTTGTTTGAATTTATGGATTTATGTGTGAGTCCAGGTAAATACCGATTTAATGTTTACACAAATGTGGGTATTAGCATTGATAGTTTCGACTAATTGTTGATAGTTTTCATAACGAAGGCATTTGTTTAGTGGAAAGAAGGGATTTCCGAGAATGTTGTGATACAGTAATGATTATATGCGATAGTTAAACCACTTGAGCATTTTCCTCTTATTCGCCTATGTTTGAACTCATAACTTTGACAATTTGCTGGTTTTCAGAAGAGGTCGCATCTTCTTGGGATGAACTCCTTCCGATTCAACGATAATAATTTCATGGATATTGTCAAACAATTTCTTTGTTACATTATCCTTATAGTTTTCTCCAAATTTTTGACAAAAATCGACTGCTTTGCTATGAAGTTCGATTTTAACATTTGAAGGGATGTTCCAGATTTTGATTTTTATTTATATATATATTTATCGAGTTTGCATGAGTTTGAATTAGTATATTTTTGTGTTCGAATATAGTGACGCATGGAATAATTGTCTTTCCATGATAACACTGTATTGTCAATCCTATATTCCTTTTGTGGAGACTGGAATACGGCTGCTTCTCTAATTCTGGCAGCACCGTTTTTTATTCATAAAGCTACAGCGAACCAATCAATGGCTTTGATTATTTTCTGTTTCCCTAATTTCCTATTCTACACTGATGCAGGGCTGCCCAGCTATCAGCACTCGCCATCTCCATTATCAATATCCAGAAGAGCAACAGGTGTTTGATCTATTTCTGATAGTTCAACTATTAGATACCATCTGTGTCTTTTTAAAGAATCATTAAGAAAGAGTATCATTTATTACAATTTTTATTTGAATGTAAATTTTTAAAGCTGTCGTGAAACAAAGAAAATTATATATTTCAGGTCCGTAGATTCGGTCAGATCAAAATTAATTGAAATTTCCTTATGCTAATTACTTGTGTGACGGCGGGTAGAGGATCAAAGTGATCCTTTCCTAGCCCATCTTGCCATAGGCTGGCGAATAGAAAATTTAAAAAATATATATATTAAAAAAAATGCGGGGTTGTTGATAAAAATTAAATTATATTTATATTGTACTTCATTTAAATCTGATATGAAGAATAAATATTAATATTTATGCTTTTGAATAAATGAACTAAATTGAAGTCAACTGAGTTATAAAGATTAGTTATAGATTAACTGGTAATTACAAATATGTAAAAAAAAAAAAGATTATTCTAATTAATTAAATGAAATAAATGTTTTCTAATTAAAAGAAAATATAAATAAGTACATTGAATACATTTCTTATACTGTCTTGGACCTTGAATAAGCTTTTTTTTTTTTATTATCTAAAATTTCTTAATATTAACAATAAAAAAAAATTATGGTTGTCTTTAGCGTGAATCGACCCACGTCAATGAATGAAGACACTCACAGTCAGGGTGAAGACGGATGGATGAAACAGGTACTTGATACTTTATATTAATAGAATTCCACCATTTTAGCAGATTTCCCTTAAGGGAAATCAGCTATTGAGGTCGTACTCATGACGCGATTTTCGAAACATTTCTTCAAATGTCCATCGATACTACCCAGGAGATGACGAAAATGAGGTCCGTTGAAAATTATATATATATATATATATATATATATATATATATATATATATATATATATATGTCTGATAATGCTCTAGTGGTCGCAATTTTTGTTTGATCGTTACCAAACTCGATATTTAAACGTTTTATGCAAAAAGACAGATCAAGTTCGTTAATGGCTGAAATCGGACAGATGGAGGGGGGGTTTAGGGGGGGATTTTCGAAAATTCGAAATATCTCCGTTACCATACGTCGGATCAAAACATAGTATATAACCAATCTTATTCAAAATTAAATGCACTATAAATATTGTTCTATACATTTATTCTCTATCTTTAATATTAACTTTTTTTTCTTCTGAGATTTGTATTTCCTGGTTCTCCCCATTTAAAGAGAAAAATAGTATTCAGCAATTCAGGAGAACTATGAAATGAACATTTTGTAATAGCTTAGTATTAATCCATTTCTCGGGTAAGATAGAGAACAATGGATGACCGGAACAAATATTTGGAAATTATGGGTTAACAAGTCCTTAAAATTAATGACAACAGTTTAGTAAGCATAGTTCTGTTTAATTGATCATGAATTATATATTGTGTTTAATGTATAAATGACAATTTTATCATTTTAAGTATAAAGCTATACTTACTAATTCTGTCGTAATATTGAAAGCGATTTTTCATACATTAAAATAAAGGACGACACATACATGCAAACACACATACAAAAATCATACTTCATTTTTATTACTTTCTGTGAGAGTGAAGCTGTTGGATGTTGTGTTCAGACGAAACTAGTGTAAAATGCCGTCGTGATGAAACCGCAAAAACTAATTTCCCTAAAGTGAAATCTGAAAATGGTTGATGAAAAAAAACAAGCCATAAACTATATATATAAAACTCACGAAATATTAATATGAAGTTAGACCGTAGCATTGAAATGATACCAATTTTTCCAGGGCTGTGGATTTACAAAAAAGTATTAAAAATGTAGAAACTCTGGCGCTTTGGGGTCCAATACTTTTATTTTGCCGTCCCTTTCTGTTTTTATCGTCAAATTAAAACTTTAGTCGTGTAATTTATTTTTACATCTATCGTTAGATCTCTCTCTCTCTCCCTTTCCATTAAAAAAAAAAAAAATAAAAAAATAAAATACGGCCATTTTTATTATTGTATTACATAAATAATGACATATGATTGTCTTTATTTGCAATTTATTTGAAAACTTGAAAGAAAAAAAGCAAGCAATTGAGAAACAGACGTGAGAAAAATATACTAACCACCTCTTCTTTAACACATTTTTAAAAATCTTTTCTATATTGCAGTACCCCTGCAGTACTGAAATTCATTACCCACGCTCCATCATTAATGATATATAGAATATTAAATACTTCAAATTATCTAATGTTTACGTTTAAATTTTGGAAGAACTACTGGAAACTCAAGGAAATAGCTCGGTTTTAAGGTTTTATTTCATTGTGAATATTGTTACGTTTTTATTACCAAAACCAGTAATAACCATTTTTAATAAGAGTTCTTTTGGATTGCATAATTAAATACTCGCAAGTTTCACAGTTTTTATCACTGCACAATTTATTTGGATAATGCACAATAAACTTGGTAATTATTCTTAATTACTACTCACAGTATAGACTGATAGCGTCACTGTTCTTCAGATTACACAGTCCAATAATTCACTCACGGTCACTGAAATTCACAACAAGACGGCACCGCACTGTCCTTTACTTCGCGGCACTACACTGTCTTAAACACGGCACTAAACTGTTACTTACAGTCATGGCACAACACTGTTCTTCTTATAAAAACACTTTACTGCACTGCACTAAGTCGCACTGTAGTACTGATGTGAACATCAAGACAGATGAGAATAAAACTGACTCGCTCGCGGCTAGCCCTTCTTTATATAGGGCGGCGGCATACATCAAAGGGGAATTGTCTGGACTCTTCGACGTCTGGCTGGAAGGGTCTATAAGGGGCTAGAACTTTCTGTCGGTTTCTTTGATCTACGTCACACTTTCCAAATACGCGACTCTCTCTCTCTCTCTCTGAAGGATTATTCATGTATTTAATTTTCGCAACAATATAAATAAATCTATATGACTTTTTTTGACTGTAAATGTGATAGATTCTTCTTAGAAGAACTGATATAATTACTTTTACATATGGTCATTGTTTACTCTTGCTAACATATGATTATTGTTTTTCTTTTGTTAACATATGGTTTTTGTGGTTATATTATTGGTATGTTACACTACAAATTGTTTTCTGCTGTTTACATTTTGAATTAAAAGGACTAACCAAGTTATATTCATGTTATTAATATGTGCACTTATTTATGAAATTAATAATGGCGACGAGGATGGGATTCGATCCCGTGCATGCATAGCACATTAGATTAGCAATCCAATTATCATCGAATGTTTGGAAGGAACATCAGGACGAACCTCTCCATATTTGTTCCAACATTGGAAACAAAGATACGCCGGTAAAAGGAACTCAATAGGATATTTAAGGTTGGAGATATGGTGCAGGCTCGTGAGTATGTCAACGGATCAACCAAATGGCACACAAGCCGTATAACTGAAAAGTCCGTCACGCAGGAGCTGCGTAAACTAAGCAGATTTCCCTCGTGAAGTTTAGTAATAGATAAATATACATACTGCTATCATAACACCACCGTGAATAAATAAAAACGGAAATAAGAAATGTTTCATCCAATTTCAATAACCTGCCTACAGAAAGCGTTGGGTTAGAAATGTAAACAATCGGGTCTGCCCGCCTCACACCGGAAAGAAAAACAATTACAGAAATATATCAGAATATAACATATTAATTTTATTGAGAACTATTTACTATATCTAGTACTGTAATTAATAATGAGTCAGAATAATTATTATCTCAATCAATCAAATTTTAGTAGTCCAAAACATTAATACGGGGAGGGTAACCAGAACATATTTGCATGTATCTTGTATAATAAATGTCTCTTGAATACAATACTTGGTATTTAAGATTCAAATAATGTGATTTATTATGTAGCAGAGTATTGTTAATGTAACATGAGTAGAAGTGGTAGTTTGCTGATAGCTGAAAACTGAAAAATGCAAATATCTCGGTTAATATTCAAGATAATGAATAAATGTATATAACAATATTTTTAGTGCATTTAATTTTGAAAAAGATTGGTTCTATACAATTTTTCGATCCGACCTATGATAACGGAGATATTTCGAATTTTCAAAAATCCTCCCGTCTAAACCACCCCCCCCCTCCCCCTGGCCCGATTTCAGCCGTTAACGAACTTGATCTTTCTTTTTACATAAAACGACTAAATATCGAGTTTGGTAACGATTAAACAAAAATTGCGACCGCTAGAGCGGTAACAGACAAATATATATATATATATATATATATATATATATATATATATATACAGTTTTGAACGGACCTCATTTACGTCATCTCCTGGGTAGGATCGATGGACATTTGAAGAGTACGTCATGAGTACAACCTCAATAGCTGATTTCCCTGAAGGGAAATCTGCTAAAAACAAGTGTAATGTACACTGTTGTTCTAGATGATGGGCGCATCATCAAAAGAAGCGTTGTCCAGCTCATCCAACGTAAGGCACCACACTGTAAATAAACGAGGAGGTGTTACATATGATTATTGTTTTACTCTTTTTAACATTTGATTATTGTTTTTTTTTGTTAACATATGGTTTTTGTGGTTATATTATTATTATGTTACAATACGAATTTTTTTCTGTTGTTTACATTTTGAATTGAAAGGAATAACCAAGTTATATTCATGTTGTACTAATTTATGAAATTAATAATTAAAATAAAATCATTCAAATAAATTCATTGTTTTATAATACTATTACAAAGAAAAAATTAATGAATTAATTATTTTTAAATGTTAGTTAATGCCAACATAATTGCTCGCATTTACTTGCACGCAACGGGAAACACTTTTCCCACAAGTAACCTGTCATTTAGGAGCATTGTGCTGATCGTGTAAAAATTAGCGTTAATAAACACAGTTTTCGTGTGCTTTTTCACATTGTGTTGGGGGAGGCATTAGGTTTCGTGACAAAATATTATCAAGATTATGAGTAAGGCTCTCACCTTTTCAGTCTTAGTATTTAAGTAGTTATTGTGAAAACCTCCATGGCCGCTTTTAGAATTGCGGATGCGAAGTTTCTCACTGTTTAATAGAAAAGGATGGTGTACTGCCTCCAATGGCATTTTTGACTGAGCAGCGATATTAAAAGGAGCTATAATTCCGTGTTATTAACAATGGGGAACCTACTATTAAGATAATTTTTAAGTAGTGTTGGAAACTTCTTCCATATATCTTGTGTAATGTTGAGAGTCAAGGACGCCCGGTAAATAACATGGGGAATTGCATTACAATTTTTTTTGTTTTTTTAAGCGCTTAGCATTGTCGGGGAGTAGACTTTCAGAGCTTAGCGTTTTTTGAGACTAGATGTACAGAGCTTGGCGTTTTTTGAGACTAGATATACAGAGCTTAGCGTTTTTGGAAACTAGATATACAGAGCTTAGCGTCTTTGGAGACTAGATATACAGAGCTTAGCGTTTTTTTGAGACTAGATATACAGAGCTTAGAGTTTTTGAAACTAGATATACAGAGCTTAGCGTTTTTTTGAGACTAGATATACAGAGCTTAGAGTTTTTGAAACTAGATATACAGAGCTTAGCGTTTTTTTGAGACTAGATATACAGAGCTTAGCGTTTTTCGGAGACTAGATGTACAGAGCTTAGCGTTTTTTGAGACTAGATATACAGAGCTTAGCGTTTTTGGAGACTAGATATACAGAGCTTAGCGTTTTTGGAGACTAGATATACAGAGCTTAGCGTTTATTGAGACTAGATGTACAGAGCTTAGCGTTTTTGGAGACTAGATATACAGAGCTTAGCGTTTTTGGAAACTAGATATACAGAGCTTAGCGTCTTTGGAGACTAGATATACAGAGCTTAGCGTTTTTGGAAACTAGATATACAGAGCTTAGCGTCTTTGGAGACTAGATATACAGAGCTTAGCGTTTTTCGGAGACTAGATATACAGAGCTTAGCGTTTTTTTGAGACTAGATATACAGAACAGCATACAATCAAACATAACTGCGATTTCAGATATTCGTCAATCTAAACCATACGAGGGATGTGCATGAACAGACCGTCCGCTAAGCAGATTTTCTCACTTAGTGAAGTGACACGCTGGTGACAAGGTGATTTCATCATCTATTCTATATCCCTGCCGAAGTCAGGATAATATGCTAACAGGAATTGAAATTTAAGCTGACCCTGAAGTGTTAAGTGCCCCTGTAACTCAAACTGAAAATCTGGTGATTTGAAGTAGTGGACTACTGAATACTGAAACACAACACACATACACCCACCTACAGATGACATGGTTAATATTGGAATAATAGTTTTAAAAAACAAAGGTTTTTCTAGTTATCCTTTACCTTACCCTCTACCTCCCATCCACTCTTCATTTTAACATTTTTGATCTTTAGTTTTCAATGAAACGCATTCATATTGAGTTTCGTAACGCCCAAATAAAAATTTCGTCAAGTAGAGCATTAACAGACCCATCTATTCATATGTATAAATATATATTTTTAAAGGAATTAATTCATGTCATCTTCTGGGTTGGTTCCGTTTACAATTAAATAAAGGTAACCCTCAATTTCTGACTTTCCTTAAGGATTCAATTTTGGAATAATTTAATATTATTTATAATGAAATCATGTTCATACGTTCACATAAAAAATAAAACAATAGTCTCATCATTTGTATACATTCAATAATTGAAATTCACAAAGCTATTTGTAGTTTGTATTCTATTTATGGCTAATTTATTAATGTAGTTCAGAAAAAAATATGATCTTGGAATATTTACGGTTTAATTTATTTATTATTTATTTAAATATTCAAATAGTCTTTCTTCCTCGAACTCTAATGAAAATTAATTTCTTCCTCAATAATGGGATGAAGACCTCTCTCTAAAGGTTTCTAGTTTCCCTAAAGGCCTTTAAAAGCATTAAAAGATTTTACCGATTCCCCTCACTTCTTTATTTATAGGCTGGAGGGGTTAAAAGGGACGCTCTGCTACTCTATCTTAATGTAGACCATAATGAAATATATGAGCAGAAAAAAAATACCCTAACCTTTTCAATCTCTTAATCTCAGCTATAAATACTCCCTTAAACTATATGGTATGCTAATATAATGTCTTCGGAATAGTGCTGTCGATATAATGAATTCCATTGAGCCAAAAACATAAACCAGATAAAAATTTAAAATTTGGAATGGCTACCCCACACAGTAATGGAAAGGTTAAGCAAATGTCTCCATATAAAACTTCTAGGATATCGTTTTAGCAAATTTTTCTTAAGGGAAAACTTCTAGGATATCGTTTTAAAAAAATGTCTCCATATAAAACTTCTAGGATATCGTTTTAAAAAAATGTCTCCATATAAAACTTCTAGGATATCGTTTTAAAAAAATGTCTCCATATAAAACTTCTAGGATATCGTTTTTAAAAAAAATGTCTCCATTTAAAACTTCTAGGATATCGTTTTAGCAATTTTTTCTTAAGGGAAATCAGCTAGTATTAAGGATATACTCATGATGCGATTTTCGAGAATGTCCAACGATACCTTACCCAAGAAGTGACGAAAATAGAGTTCGTACAAAACTACAATTTTGAATATTTTATACTGCGGTACCCCGGTACAAACTACTGCTAATGCTCTTCCAAAGCACTTAAGTTGGAGCTGTTGCTCTGAAAGTGCACTCTATCTAAATAAACACTTATTGCAGAGGAAAACAGGCCTACTGTGTACATCCAGATTTATTCATTCCACTACCACTCACCCAGCTGACCTAGAAGAAATATTGTATTTTTATTTTATATGTATTGGTAGAGGTTTGTATGTTTTAGATGTGTTAGTATGTGTGTAATATATTGTTTGTTGTACATATATATGCATATATACGTCTGTTACTGCTCTAGCCGTCGATACTTTGGTTTAATCGTTACGAAACTCCATATTGAATCGTTTTATGTAAAAAGAAAGATCAATGGCTAAACTTCGACCTGGGGGGAGGGGATTTGGAGGAGAGGAATTTCAAAAATTCTATAGCAAATGTAGTAGTCTATAAATGTTGTTATGTGCGTATTTCCACTATCTTGCCTATTAACCGAGATATTTGCATTTATAGTTTTCGTCCTACAGTAAACCACCCCCCTCCATGTCATATTTATTATTTTTCACTTGTTTATTTGGGTTTTAAGTGCATTTAAAACATAGAATTATAAAATACTAATAACAATAATACGATTCCCCTAAACTATAATAGTTTATAAAAGACACAATTTATAAGGATGTTCCTAACCCCTTGGATGTCCATAAAAAACATTATAATATAGGTGCTAGCACTCAAAAAGGAGTTCTTTGCCTCAACCTGACACGTAGCTCTCACAAAAATAAATAAATAAATAAAACAGAAGAGAACAACAAAAAAAAAAAGCCTCATACATAGTTGTCTGAACATAATGCATCCTGAACATAAATATACTCATAAAAATTAAAAAAATAATAAGACTAGACATTCCTCCAAACCTACTCAAAACTAAAACTACCAACAGAAATAAAAACATATAGAAATCTAATATATGAAAAAACATATTCACAATAAGCTGCATGTTATGATGTACATTATTTGAAGCATAAATACATATATTGTTCTCCTTGAACTTTAACTGTTTGAGATAAATGCAAATACATTGCACGCGTGAGAAATCTTCTTAGTTTACACAACCCCTGCGGGACGGACTTTTTTAGTTGAATGCAGTCTATCATTACGTGTTTTATCGTTTTGTCCTTGTTGCAGTATTAATACTTAACCCAGTAACTAGAGTTCATTTAAACACATCGAGAGTATTTAGTAAATATTAAGTGTTAAACACTGCCACCTGTGAGAGGAGATATTCTCAGCTGTTTGCTGTAACTAAGGGCTTAAGTTCAGCTGTAGTTAGCCGCACTGTTTGCGGACTGTGCCCGTCCCAGCTGGGGGGGGGGGACCCCATCAATATATTATGGATCGATATTGTATAGAGTTAGCTTAATTAATGAGGCGTGCGAGCGGTCTTGGTTGTTAGTTGGAGCAAGCTCACTCATCATCCCTGTCGCCACGATCCATCATGATTGCTCTTACACTGCAAAGGGTGTGTTGCATCACTGGACGAAGCCACGGATTAAGATATTTTCAGGAGGAAAGATGGCACAACATTAAATAGAGCCTATCGTATACATTATATTGCTCATTCCTAAACAATAGAAGTTATTTAATAACGAATTTATACCTGAAATGTCCATCATCGTATTAGCAGATTTCCCTTAAGGCCATTACCGTTATAACAAAAAATGTCTTCAAATGTCCATTAAGCCTACTTAAGGACGACAATGAGGTCAATTTAACTGTATATATACATAGTTTAGAAATGTAGTCATACTCAGTCACTCGTCTATACTTCCAAACTTCCATGCCTCTTTGAACATCTGTTTTATTAGCAGATTTCCCTCAAGGGAAATCAGCTGTTGAGGTCGTGCTCATAGCACGATTTTCGAAATTTTTCGTGTCGATCCATCCTGCCTAGTATATAACGAAAATGAGGTCCGTCCAAAACTATATATATATATATATATATATATATATATATATATATATATATATATTTGTCTGTTACCTCTCTAGTGGTCGAAATTATTGCTTAATCGTTACCAAACTCGATTTTTAGTTGTTTTATGTAAAAAGAATGACCAAGTTCGTTAACGGCTGAAATCGGGCCGGGGGAAGTGGGCATCTTCAAGCCTGTTGATAGTTGTACTGAGTTGGTTGTCCGTCAGTCAGTGGGTTTTATGCTCTGTTCAACAACCAACTCGTTTGACAGATCTTAGTGGTAAGTAAACAGATCTGGACTAAACGTAAACAACTAATACGGCGAACAGAGCATAAAACCCAAATATGGCATGACACCCCCACTTCCACTCATGTCATATTAACAATAAGCTGTTATTTCATGAACCAATTCATTACAAGGTTAAATACCAAATATTTTGTTCATTGAGTTTTTAATATGTGAGATATATGGAAATACGTTCTGTTGACCCCCCCCCCTTCTTCATTTGTTCATGGATTACTAAAATTTGACTGATTGAGATAAGACTGATTCTGATTCATTACAAATTACAGCAGTAACTTTAGTAAATTGTTTTCAATAAAATTAATATGTAATATTCAGATATATTTCATTAATTGTTTGTCTTTCCGGTCTATCTATCTATTCAACGCTATGAGGCTGGCTTGTTTGTTTACAATTCAGCCACTTTCCGCTGTGGAGATTATTAATTTCATTGTAAATTTACTGAAATATTTCTCATTAGCGCTTGTATTTATTTACTTAACATTCACGGTAGTGTTTACCTGTACGTATATTTATCTATTGTAAAATGTGGGTAATCTGCTTAGTTTACGCAGCCCTTGCGTGACTGACTTTTTAATTCCTCAACGAGTTTCAAACTCTATAGCCTTTATAAAGGGGTTCCTTTCTGTCTCACTTTTGTGTCCACCATCTATTTATATCTTGTTCATTTGAGGCACGGCCATTCACGGACGACACTCGAAACACCTCATGACTAGGACTGAACCACCTTTACGTAGACGTCGTTCTACACAATTGACTATCAAAAACTTACTTACAGACTGTAGACTGATAACCGACAAGACCTTACCTACCAACCTTTCAGCGCTACAACACGGCAACAGCCCATACATTACGGCTATCATGAAACACTTCAAAGAGACAGACACAACTTTACACCCTACAAATTTAACACTAACAGATTAAACTTTATACTTCAATAATTGGATTACTTCTTCTTATAATATCCACTGGAGAAAAAGTAGCCGTGCGTTGTAGATTTTTTAACATAATTTTTCTAATAAGGTGCCTTTTCCTAAACTATTTTACTTTTATAGTGAGAAAAAGTGTGAATTACTCGAATCGCGACACACCTACGTAAATTAATAAGTATCTTCTAATAAGCATTGCCAATTTTTTATTCAACATATAAAACCATATTTCTAAATCGTGATGGCAATAAATGAAAAAAATAGACAATGCTTGTTTAATAGGTAGAAGATGAATATAAAAGTGAGTCAGAAACGAACCCATTGATAAGGAGCTACAGAACTAGGATCGCATTGGGGAGTAAAATAATACAGATGTTATAAGGAAGAAAAGGATTTTATGTTCAATGGCCCAGTATGGCTGCAAACCATTTTAATCATGGCAGCCTTCCGATGTCAAATGGAGCCACTCATTATAATTTAGGTTTAACTACTGAAGGAAGACTACGTCCGAGGCTGTACCAAAATAACTTAATTTTGTAAAAAAATGTTACATTTTGTGTATAATACTTTTGTTGTATTGGGCGAAAATAAACTTTTCTTTCTTCTTCAAACAATTTAAGAAGGTAGGAATCATTTATATATTAATTTAAATAATAAATGGTGAATTTGTTTGATAATTCTTAACTCTCTTATTCGTTGGCTGTATGAACGAAGTCTTATTCACAAGTTGTTCTGGTTAAGTAATCTAACTCTCCTTTAAACATATTATTTGCTATTTCGTCTAAAATAATTCATGTACTTTTAAAATAGTAATTATCAGTAATAAACTATTAAATTTATGAAGAAAACTACCTAAACTTAAAACTTTTAGTAAAATTAGTCTATACGTTACGGACAATGTACTATGGAGCAAGCTATATAGAGCTAGGCTAATTGATGTGTCTAGGGCATGCCCTGAGTAGGTGGGTGGCCCTTAGATATTAACAGTCATTCATCACTTCTGCCTAGCTGCCACGTCATATAGATAGACCGTCTGTTCTACGGTGGTTCCTTTGCTCATTAGGTAAGAACTCTTTTTTGTAGCAGATTTCCTTTAAGGGAATAATTCTGCTGTCCTACTCATGACGTGGTTTTCGAAAACATTTCTTTAAAGTGTTCCGATCCTAGGCCGTAGATGATGAAAATGAGGTTCGTTCCAATCCATATATACTCAACCGCAAAAAAAACCGGACACTTCGATTTAGTCTTATAATTTTGTTAAATACTTAATATGTATGTATATTAATCTTTTTAATTAAAACAATTTGTTAATCTGTAGGTTATTTAAACAAAATCTGCCAAAAGTGAATAATTTTTATTGATTATTTTCAAAAAAATACAAAATAAAAAAAAAAGAAAAAGATAAATTAACACATTAAAAAAAAAAAATTATTCTTCATTTTTATTACAGTGAATGGTAGACTTCGCTACCCTAAGCGTTTCGGCAATGTAACGTAAGCTCCGGCCTTCCATCTAAGTTTGAAAGACCCATTATTCTGGACCGAAATAAAAATAAAACATTAATTAAAGAAAATGCTTGGGTAATAATTAAAGATGTTTAAATATGCGAAAAACTACTTACAGTTTAGAATAGATCAACTTCACGACAAATAAATCTAATCTGAGTTTTATCTAATTGTTTACTAATCCTGAAGGGATTAGTTCAATGGACTTAGACTCTAAATTCTCTGTAATAACTAGAATACCCACATAAAGAAAATTGCTGAAAATTAGCTTTTAATACGACAAAAATGAAGTGTCCGGTTTTTTTTGCGGTTGAGTGTATATACACACA
Source organism: Riptortus pedestris (assembly GCA_019009955.1). Lineage (NCBI taxonomy): Eukaryota > Metazoa > Arthropoda > Insecta > Hemiptera > Alydidae > Riptortus > Riptortus pedestris. The sequence continues at coordinate 38,859,537 of CM032228.1, forward strand.
CACATAGTTACCGCTCTAGATGTGGAAAGGTCTAGACAGCAGGGAAAGCTGTTTGATCGTTACCAAATTCGATATATAATCGTTTCATTTAAAACTAAAGATCAACTATTTTAACCGGATTAAATTCAACCTGGGAGTTGGGTGGGTGTTTAGGGGGGAGAATATCGCTTGCTCAAAATATCTCCGTTATTATGAGACGCTCATATTTAGTAAATTCACAATATAATTCTCTATCAATATTGTTCCATAAGCTCTTTCTCTATCTTGATTATTAACCGAGATTTTTGGATTGTTCAGAAATTTTCAGGCACTTCTGGTTATCACATTTTAAGATTAAGCAAATATATTATTATAAGAGGGCGTAAAAGATTCGGAATCTAGTCACTTTAACCACTGTGGTGAGAAAAGAAATTACGGGTTGCCATCACACGCTTCTTGTCTTATCTGATCATATATTCTCTATTTCAAAATAAAATTCCGCTGAGTAAAACTGAGTGGTCAATAATAAATCTTAATTGAGAGTAATCACACAACATAATTCCATGTATCTCATCTAATAACGAGCTGTTGAACAAAATATTCGGTATATTTTTATTTATTTATTTATTAACGTCCAGTTTTTGCAACTTAGGCTCTAATCGGGACGGGTTATCTACAGGTCACCACCCATTTCTAGCCAGGGTGGGATTTTAGGACGTTATTTAATAAATTTCGTCACTAAATAATTTCCTTTGCCCAGGCGAGAATCGAACTCGCCACTCTAGGTTTACCATCTGAGATAAAGGTCAACGCTTTAACTCGCATGGCTAACCTGAGCCCCAGATATATAAGCTTGGAATAAGGCGTTTCGCTTATTCTTTAAGTCCAATGACTAATAGTAAGGGCTTACTGAAGGCTGAAAATTAAAAAGTACAAAAATCTCGGTTTATATCCAAATAGAAAAAAAGTGTGTAGACTAACAATTTTAGAAAATGATATTTACAGATGGGTTATATACGATTTTTCAATCCGATTCATAGTGACGGAGATATTTTGAATTTTCAGTTACGCCCCAAAGTCCCTCTCCCCCTTCCGTACGTATTTTCGTCAAATCGAAGAAGAATTCTTCGAAAATGAATGCGTCTTCAGTAGCTCTGGTGTTCCGGGAGTTGTCTTGAAGTCAGCGGATGTTGGACCCCTCTGTCGAAGGTGTGGCAGGGAGACCGAAACACCGGCCCATGTGGTCGGGAATTGTCCACATAACATGTTGCTGATCACGAGGAGACATCACCGGGTAAAGCACGCTATCACGGAGCTCCTGAAAGCAAAGAATTTTACATGCTTTGAAGAGGTGTACGCTGTCGATGACGCAGGGTCAACAAAAGGTACGCGGACATTGTTGCCTACAAGAATTGTAAATTTGCCTACATCCTGGACCCAACGATAAGGTACGAGAGCATCGACCCTGATCAAGCGGAGAAGATCCACCAGGAAAAGAGAAATATTTACGACAAATGTACTAAATTTTACTCGGAAAAATTCAGTGAATCATTTGGGGAGGGGGATTTTCTGGTGATAGGCTTGTGGTTCCCGAGGAACGGTCCCTAAACGTACCCAGACATTTTTCTTCGAGGTGGTAATAGATTAGAAGGTTCTGCAAACCTTGCTCGAGGGTATCATTATTGATACTTTAGGGATTATTTCCCACCAAGTATTTTAATTTTGCTTTGACCAGTGATCTTATTATAGATCGACGGATCATGTTAGTACAATAATGATGTTTCTAATTTTATATCTAGTGACATTCACCTTTTAGGTTCCTGACTGTGTTTATTTTAGTTATTGAGCTGACTAAATACAATATGTATTGTTTTACTGTTGTCCTAGGGATTGGCTAAGTTGCTGTGTGTTTCAGCATCTCAATGTAATTAAGCAGCCCCACAAACTGTATAAAAATTTGTACAATAAAGTGATTCTCCCCCTGAGAGAAACCTGCTAAAACTAAAGACTAGAAAATTGAAGGAAGTATTCATAGTGTTGAACTAGAGAAAGAACTATATGGCCTTTTTTATTATATAGCTACTTCAAAACAACGTTATTATAAAAAAAATGTAAAATATGCTGAAAATGATTTTTTATATTTCAGAATAAAACAAATCAACGATGAACTCATTAAACAATTTATCAAGCAATTAGTAGTGACTGCGCGTTTATCACTATTTTTCTTTAACCTTTGTTCTATTTGGCATTCACGGTAGGTTGAAAACCTTTGATAATTACATAGCAATGATATCATTCGGTCATTATGATGGGTTCGGCTATTATATCTTCTCTTTCAACTTGACCTCAAATCATGGAGTTCTTTTAACATTGTACGTATTTGGTATTGCATTTCATAATTCCGAAGGGGTTTTGTTTTTTACGAAACTGGTTTGAAAGTACTTTAATACAAAAAAAGTTAACTTTTCTGAGATAAAGTGTCGGCTGATAAATCAAAATACCTCTAAGAATAACATTCATAGCATGGCCAACAAAGTACTGAAGAGACGTTTACCAATAAAAGTAAATAAAATTTACATACAAGGGCAAGAACTAGCACATTAGATAGCAACAAGGACAAAAACAAGAATTAATTAAAACTAGTAGTCAATAAAAAAAAATCATACAGGCATAAGTAGGAAAAGTTAAACCCTATAACATTAATCAACAAAATAATTCACTAGACAAAAACGTATAGTATATCAAAAAATGTCTATATTGAAGATCGGCAAGGTTTATTGTTGGGTTCTTTGAGAGACACTTATTTTACACAAAAAAAAACTTGAGGCGTTGCGTAAAATTCTGCGGTTGCTGGAATGACGTACAATAACGCAGCAAAAAAGTGGGAAGAAGGAGAGATTGCAGGAGTTCGAATCCCGTCTGATCAGTAGAAATTTATTTAGTGATGAGCTCAATAAATAAGTCCTACCCTGGCTTGAAAAGGTTGGTAAGCTGCTGATAACTCGTCCCAATCAGCCGTAATAGAACAAAATAGATCATAATGAATAACAAATAAATTACAATATGCCATATTGTTTATAGGTATCCTAAAACTCAGAAGGTATAGAAAGTGTAAACTTGAATTGAAAATGCATGCTCATTTGAATATACAATCAAATGGAAGAGTCCTTCTTATGTCTCTAGTATTGCGAATAAAACTACAACGAATGGTCATTGTATTTTATTTACTTACTTTTTTTTTCTCTTTTTTTAAAAAGGCTGAATCGAGACATTGAAAGATCACAGTCTATAAATATTTCATGGTGCGTGTGCCTGGTGGAGAAATAAAACAACCTTTCACTTGGCAGACTTGTCTGATGGTAGCCTGCTCAGCTGTTCGTCTTCCTAGCACCAGCTGTCATTGTCTGTCCCGGAGAACAAATTCAACCTCCCATAAAATTTCCCGTTTTATTTGCACCCGCAATGGCGTTATAGCAGTCTTGTTATGGTTTATAACCACAGCATGACCATCTTTATTGTAAGGTTCTTCATTTATCGGTTATGTAGCCAGGTGCGAACTCTCGCTACCAATTGTACTGACGACCACATGTTTAAAACACGATTATTTATTTATTTATGGTTGCCCCACATCTGAGGCGATTGGCACGAACTAGATGGAGGTGTTATTATGACCATCAATCATTCTGAGATGGCAAATTATTCATTCATTTGGAAACAATTCATTCAACATCTGAAGTTCTTTCATATCTGTGTTTATTCTATTAGAATATAATAAAAATCACGCAGTGACGCAGGGGCAACGTGAACTAAGCAGATTTCCCACGCACATCACGTATTCGCATTTATCTCAAAAAGTAAAAGTTCAAGTAGAACAATGTTTGGTATTTAGGCTTCACATTATGTGCTTTATAATATAATATCTTATTGTTATTATGACATTTGTAGGAGTGGAGGTTTACTGCTGGCCGAAAACTAAAAAATACAAATATCTCGTTTAGTAATCAAGATAATGAAAAAAAATTATATAACAACATTTATAGAACATTAAATTTTCAATAAGATTGATCCTAAACAATTCTTCGATCCAGCGCATAATAACAGAGATATTTTGAGTTGCCCCACTCCCACTGGGCCGATATTAGTCGTTAACGAACTTGATCTTCATTTTTACATAAAACTTCGAGTTTGGTATCGATCGGGCAAAAACTGCGACGGCCACGAATATATGCAGTTGGACATTTTAGGAAAATTTTCAAAAATCGTGTCATGAGTACGACCTCAATATCTGATATTCCTCAAGGGAAAAGTTGCTCCTTTGTTAATGTGATTAAATGAGCTATATATCTTTTTTTTATTATAGTTCTATATTTTGGCTCATATATTTATATTTTTTAGATGAGTTAGTGTGTAATACATTGCCTTGTGTCAGGCAGTAGTTCAGTCATGTCATGGGGTATATCAAGGTCTTTTGTTGATTGAAGACTGCTAATAGGCATTTTATAGCTACCTATTTGTTTCAATTAATTAGTAATACATTGTTGCATTTTTTCATAGAACATCTTTTACTAAATTGATTATTTAATAACATGTTTATCATTACATGTAGGGGTACTCTGGTTAGGCATCCGTGTACTTATTATCTATTGTTATTTTGCTCAGGTTATGGCGTTGTTCTTAATCTCACTTTTTAAACATTGAGTTATATGTTCAATTCAGACCTGATCATTAGGATTTTTTTTTTTAGAAGAAAGCACTCTAAGGAACCACTCTAGCTATAAAAGGGTGGTAACTTGTAGATAACCCGTCCCAATTAGCCTCATTAGCACAAAGTGTTGTTAATAATTAAAAATTCGATGTATGTGATAGGAAAACCTAAAAACTGCGACTGGTAGAACATTTTGAATGTGCGAAACTCGTTGGACTGTCCAAGAAGATGCAGCATGGAACATCAGAAGTACACGTTTACTACGTGACTATCATTTATGTATCTGTGAGGAGGGGTACAGAGAATTATAAAATATAAGTTGGACGTTTGAGGTAGGATAGTCGCAGAACTATATGCCCGTGTTCCCTGCTGAAATCTTTCAGATTAGACAACCTCCCTTGGAAAACAGTGAGATATTCTTGGTCGTCATCATGAAGAACCGATGATGGTGCTCGGGACTTGTTGAAAGAATATTATCCATCAGACTTGTCAAAGAGACCAGAGGAAGGTAGGGAAAGCGCTAGATTCTTGCAATAGTGGCTTAATGATATGTATGAAGATTTGTAAATGTTGGGCAACCGTATTTGGAAAAACCGGGCTGAGGATGGCGTAGGTCCGTGCTACTAATCAAGTTAAGCAATATAAATGACATAAGTCCGTCCTGCGTGACTGCGTATAGTTTCTTGCGTGCTGATATGACACACTACTGGGCTATTCATAAATAAAAAAAATACCCCAGGGTGTATAAGTGGGAGTTTGTTGATGGCTGCAATACAAGAAAATGCGGATTTCAGTTACGAAGAAGTTTGTAGCGGCGACGCACGTACTCGTGAGTCGTTCGCTATTAAATATGATAACCACGCGGAATAAAAAATACCAGATGGTTTTAAAATATGTTCAGTTAGTGAAAATAGTTAACCGGATTGCGAGCGAAAAAGTTAGAAGTGCGAAAATATCTAGTGTCTCGCGCTAGCTGGAACTTTATTATATTGAGTTTACTGAGACAGTGTTGTGTCCGTCAAAAAATTGTTAAGTGTAAGCACTCTAAATAGACTTGTTTTGTGTAAATATTACATCCTCATGATGAAGAAGTTATGTTGTGATCGTTCTTAATATACAATTTGAAAAGCGCACAGAACTATTCATTTCACCCCACTCAGTCCACTAAAAGTTCATACAACAACAATTGCTTGGCATGAATAGTTTCAAAAGACTGGTTTTAACAGAGTTTTCGATCAGACCCTTATCAATGGATTTTGAATATTTGAATTGCGGCATGAGCACAGCATCATTAGCAAATTCCCCATAAGTAAAATCTGTTAATATCTCACAGTATGGGATCTACTTTTACTTAATCAGACCTAAAGTAAGCAAAAGAGTTGCTTAGCATAAATAAATTCTCCATTGTATCAATTTCACTGTGTCAACGAATGTAATGGAGAGGAGACACTCTTTCTGAGGTCTATTTTAAAAGAAATCCTGGTTTTACTGCTAACGAATTGTAATTCCAACTGTTAATTAAAAGGACGGAGCAATTTGAAATTGCTGTTCCCCAGATCCTGGAGGTGGATTTAGACGAAGAGGAGAGCATTCGGAGCGAGAGAGAGAGGACGATGCCCTCCGAGAGACGAGAAGCCAGCAATTAAAAGAAAGTACTTTCACCCTCTTACTGAATCTCTTTTCATCGTTAGCAACATTCACTGATTAATTGGCTCTTTTAAGAATGGAAAGATCGTTAATAGCCCTTTCGTTTAGCTTAGCATTTCCTAAGCGTTCATTTGCGTTTCTAAGAAATTATAAGAGTTCTTTGAATGGGACGGGCAGGTGGTATTAGAACACATTTGCAAATGATGGTCTGATTTTTATTTTTTATTTTTTTTATTTTCATGCAAATATTCCAGAAATTAAGATTGCATCAGATATTATGTGCAAAACTGCTCCACCTGGCCTACATGCTATATTTCAAAATAAACAAACGTGGTTTCCAATTAAAAAGAAAATCCAATAAGCGGTCACTGCGTAAACTAAGCAGATATCCTATTTCTGGAATGACACGCAGGTGTTGTGATCTCACTTTCTATTCATGCCCATTTTCCCGTACTCAGAAGCCTTTGAAAATAGCACATAAAATAAAAATGAACAAGAGATGTTTTTCATTCAGATGCTTTATTAAGATAAAATCCTAAAAGTAGAGTTTATCTGAGAACTAAACCTAAAACATATAAAAAACTCAGTAAATAACGTATAAATTTCATTAACAAAATCATGGCCTCCGTAAGGGCTTACTGGTGCCTGTGTGCAAAAAAGGATTTTGGCGCCCCTTAAGGCATTTTGAATTATCTTTTCTTCTTTTTTTAGATAGGTAGATGTTTGAAATAAAGCAAAGAACTGAACTTTAAAAGTCATATTTATTTGTAGAATAGAATATCAAAATGAAATAAACAGAATAAAATCAAAATTTTTTTTTGGGCCCTTGGTTTTGGCGTCCCTAAAGAATGGCGCCCGTGTGCATTGCACACTTTGCACATATGGTAGCGGGGGCCCTGGACAAAACATTGATTTAAAAAAATAAATTCACTAATCGTGCACTTATAAACAATGTATGCATTATGAGAAAATATATTCTGAAGGTCATAAGAAAATGTCTTTCGGAATAGTTAAAGTGGAATTGCAAATCTTACCTAAATACTTTTATTTAAATAAATAAGCGGTCAGGTACAACTGCGGTGGTTTACACGCTACCAAATCTTAATAATTAATTACATTTTAATACAATGTGTACTAACGGGTTGTCATAATTCATTTAATAGCTTATAATGGTTCTCCAGAATTTGGGAATGGATATATTGTAAAATACCCTTCAAGTAAAGTCCTAAGAACCTCCCAAACAAAAAAAAGAATGCGCACGTAATCTGTATTACGTGAATAATAAACTAAGTAGGCGTAAAATAATAAGAAACTTAAAGAAAAATAATAATAAGCAAAACACCATACTCCTCATCGTAATAGAGGAAATATTTTACTAAGCAGGTATCAATGACAGTTTTTTTGGAATTAATAAAAACGACTGAGAAATTTAACTATACCAAGATATAGTTACTCTTAACTATATCTTGGTATAGTTAAATATAAGATATAAATATGCTGTGTATGCTGATGATTTCCTTTATGGGAAATCAGCTATTGAGGGAGTACTTACTCATGGCGAGATTTTATAAATTCCTCCAAATCTCCATCTATCCTACCCAGGAGATATCGAAAATGAGGTCTGTCTAAAACTACACACATATACGCCCATGCTTTGCCCATCTTGAATATTAACCCTGATTTTTTTTTTTATTTATTTAATTTTTAGCTTTCAATAAACCACTACTTTCAGTAATAGCACTATAACAATAAGCGAATATATATACTGAAAAGTCTTATTACAAGCTTATATACCAAACCTTGTTTCACCAAATAATTACTACAATAGATACATGAAAATACGTGGGAAATCTACTTAGTTTACGCAGCACCTGTGTGACGGAGTTGCTATGGACTTGTGGCTGAACAGTCAGCTACGTATACACAAGTCTAGAAGATTTTCCTTTAGGGAAATCAGCTATTGTGGTATGTGCGGTCGAAATATTTCTTCAAATCTCCATCAATCCCACCTAGGAGATGACGGAGAAAATCCGTCACTTAACTAAGAAGATTTACCACAATCTAGTAAATGATATCTATTTCACCCGTAGTACGAATCATACAGGAATTACCACCTAGATATGAGATGTTTAATGATTCCGTAACTCAAAGTGGACATCGCTGGAGCAGAATTAGATTTTTTTAAAGACTGAATTCTGAAAAAAATATCTCGCTTAATGTTCGTGGTATAGAAAATATATATAGTACATCGTTTATAGAAATTTGAATTTACAATAAGATTTGTAATATACAGCTTTTCAGTCCAGTATGTACAATCTTAATTGATGGCATAAACACCAAACATATTTGAGTATATCTGAAATGGTAAATGTACAATGAAATATTTTATACTTAATCTTGGATAGAAGCTCGTAGTGCTCGCGAAAATGGAAGCACAGTAACCTTCATCTACTCAGATGATTGGAAAAGAAAGTTTCAAAAGCTCATATTTTAAAGGTGGAAGTCAGCCTGGTCGAAAAAAACATGACAAGGCAAAGAAATTACTGAGCGTTGGAATATTGCAAGTAGAAAAATCCGAAAAGAGGAGGTCGTTCTTGCCCGTGTCCGAATTGGACACACAAAATTAACACAGCTATTTATTGAAAGGCTTATTCCCACCAATCTGCGATATTTGCTATGTCCATGTTACTATCTCACATCTTCTCCTCAATTGTAAAAAATACGATCTTCCAAGTAGAGCTTTGAACTGTAAACCGAACTTAGAGAGGGAGTTCCTTAGAGACGATGAAGAAGTCAAAAAGGCATTTTGTATTTTTAACTGAAACTTGTTTGTCCAAGAAATATAGATCCATCTACCGCTAATGACAATAATAGCTGCGGTATATTGTAATAAATAAGTAAATAAATAGAATGTTTCATAATAAATCATCTTATTGGTAATAAATACCAATTATTAATTCACAGAATTAATTTAATTTTAATAGAGTGAAAAATGCAAATATGTCCACTAATATTCGAAATACAGAAAAAATATATAGAAAAAGATTTATTTAGTTCCTCCACTAGTACAAAAATTATTGACTATTTTAACTGTAACATCAGTATCAAAAGCCACAATTTAGGAATATTGCATGTCTTAGATAATCTGAAAGGTGTTAATTTTCTGCCTTATTGGAAATGCATAACAAACTTCACGGAGCATCAACTGAGTAATCGGCCCGTGAGATTGGGTTGTCATCTTTCAGATTGCTGAGCCTAACTGCCCAAGAAATAATATGTGGTAATGCGATTATTCCAAGTTTGTACACTAAATTACTAGGCTTTAGATAATGACAGCTTATTTAATTTAATAAATTTACTATTCTAAACATTACAGTATAATTCATTTTGGATGACAATTAATTTTTATCTTAAAGAAAAGAAAGTTACTATAATAAAAAGTAAAATTTTTAATAAAGGAATTCCTTTTTGAGAACAGCGTAAAATAATTATTAAATCAAATTAATGTAAATAAAGAAAAGAGTCCTTCACGCAGGGGTTGCGTTAACAGAGCAGATCCAACGTACGTCACGTATTTGCATTTATCTCAATATGTAGAAGTTAATTGAGATCAATATTTAGTATTTAGCCTTCAAATAAAGTTCTTCATAATATAATAACTTATTGTTAATATGACATGACTAGGAGTGGGGGTTTACTGGAGGCCGAAAACTACAAAAATTGAAATAACTTGGTTAATAATCAAGATAAAAAAACGTAAATAATAACATTTATAGAACATATGTCCATTTGCAATAAGATTGGTTCTGTACACTTTTTCGATCCGGCTCATAATAACAGAGACATTTCGAAAATTCTAAATTTCCCCCTCTAAACCCCTCACTCTACTGGCCCGATTTCAGCAGTTAACGAACTAGATCTATCTTTTTACATAAAACGATTAAATATCGAGTTTGGTAACGATTAAACACAAATTGCGACCGCTAGATATATTTACGAATAAATGTGTAGTATATTATAATAATTATTAAGCTACTATTAATAAAGGAACTAAGTTATAAAAAAAAAAAAACATTGAGAAATATAAGGGATTGCTAAAAATGATTATTGGAAATTCTACTAATTAAAGATTAGATTTGATCATGTAATTCGAGTAATCAAAAAAATTCTGTCCGGGGTTTCACCACCAGAGTCAAATTAGACTCTTTGATCTTGTAAGTAACTCTCGCCTAATTTCTCTTGGGACTTCTCTTTCTAGAGAGGTCTTATAAATATTTGTTTAATTTTCAAATATTCCTACATGGATTATTCAGTAAGTTATAATCCCTAAAATCTCATGTCCAACTTATATTTTAGTGGAACGTAAAATTTATTTTACAAGTTCGATTCCCGCGTGGACAAAGGGATTTATTTAGTGATTGAATTCATTAAATAAAATTCTGAGTGCCAACCTGGCTAGAAAAGGGTGGTAACCTGTAAAAATAACCCGTCCCAATTAGCCTTAGTTGAAAAAAGTGAACATTAGTAAGTAATTTAAAATTTTATGTTTCACATCTTTTATAACTTCTCTTCAGGAGTTTTACATATAAATAAATAAAACATATATATAAATAAATATATAAAGGTTTGTCTCAGTTATTTAATGAAATTCGACGGGGAGTTTTCGGGTTTCAGACAATTGTAAGAACAATGTAACTTTACCACCGAGAGAGTGTCGTCAATATTGCTTCAGTGGTAAGATCTAACCGTCTTAGAATATTTGTACAACTCCTGAAGAGGCGTCATAAAATGCGTGAAACATTCAGAGTGAAAAATAAATAAGCGGAAGATATTTCATATGTCAACCGGTCACGAAGATTGGATTAAGGCCACATTTCGACGGCTCATGTTTTGTTTATGCACCACTCATTCTTAGGAAGGAATGGGGAATAAAATGTGTGGTTGCGTCATCAGAGCACATTGCAGAATAGGGGAGGGGGATCAGCTGTTACGCAACCACTGCCTTACTGAATTTTTATTTATTCATTTCTCCCCTTCTCTGCAGTCATAACTCTTTACGATAAAACGGTTTCCTTGATTTGTTAGGAAAACCAAAATTAGTCTTGCTTAACTTAGTGATCGGAATTCACAGTTTTATTTTTTATAGTCCCTTATTTACTACATGTAATAATTAGAGCATTGGGGCAAAAGGAAATTGCTACACTCCATTCTACTGCATTTATGGCAGTACTGAAAGATGATGACCAAACAAACAGAGCCTAAAGCTGAAAGTTTTTCTTTTTAAAATATGGTTCACCTCCCCATTTTTGAGAAAGTTGAGTACCTTTCTTTTTGAATGAAATAGACTAAGGCGGGTTTAGAGGAGGAAAAAGTTATTGATGAGGATCAATAAAAAAGCCTTGTCTTCAACAAGTGAGTACTCTCAAGCTCGATCATCAGTAAGTACCTGCTGACAAAATAGAATACCATAAGAAATAACAATCATAACAAAACACAAAAACAATAAAAAAAACAAACAATTCTAGATTAATAAATAAATAAAACCAACATAAATTTTAAAAAGAGTCAGCAAACAAATATAAAAACCTATGAGCGTATGCCATAAAGATAAAAAGTTAAAAACTATCAGAATCCAAAACAATCTAATAACTAAATGTAAATATATAAGGTCAATACTCAAACATAGACAGATGGATAGAATTTTCTGTCGACGCTTAATGAATTAAATCATAACTTGCGCAAGGGAGGGAGGAAGAGAGTTAGAGGGAGTTGGTATACAAAATTCATGCATGACTAAACAACATCATTTACGAGGAAAAGAAACAAGAAAAAATTAAAAATATTTTTGTTATTATGAGTTAGATCTTATATTGCCAATCTCGATGATAATTTAGTTTTCTAAACAATTGTTCAACACAGCTCTAGCGCGCATATTACCGTTTTTTTTTTTAAATTTATTTATTTTCAGCTTTTGCTAAACCCGATAGTATATGCGATTTTTACTTATGTATAGTAACTGATCATTTATCGCCCAGCTCAAAATTCAGCGTTATTTATTTATTTTTTATAATAAACAATAGAGCTTCGCAATTGTGAGGACTTGGCTCTTCTTAAAGTTGGGAAACGAAAACAAAAAATACTAAATAACAAAAAATGGAACAAAGAAAATAATATAAAGATGATCACTCTAAACGGAACACAAAACACTAAAATAAACAAGAAACACGAACACAACTTAGAATTATAAAAGTGGTAAATAAATAAGTGAACAGAAAATTTTGTAACTTAGAAACAACTATTCATAAAAACGGGGATATATCATTCAAATGTAAACACATCACATAATTTTAAAATATGTAATTAAATATTCTCAAACTGCTCAATTGCTTTCAAATGTTAGAATAGTTGCGATATATGGGCTACCCTCAGTCAGTAGTTCTTTCAAGTCATGTGGAATGTTTAAGTAAGTTGGTAATCTGTATTCTGTTAATAGGTGTTTTACAGTTAGTCCATTGTTGCATGAGTAGGTTTGTCTTTTAGCAGATTTCCCTTAAGGGAAATCAGCTATTGAGGTCGTACTCATGACGCGATTTTCGAAAAATTTCTTCAAATGTCCATCGATCCTACCCAGGAGATGACGAAAATGAGGTCCGTTCAAAACTATATATATATATATATATATATATATATATATATATATATATATATATATATTTGTCTGTTAACACTCTAGAGGTCGCAATTTTTGTTTAATCGTCACCAAACTCGGTATTTAATCGTTTCATGTAAAAAGAAAGATCAAGTTCGTTAACGGCTGAAATCGGACCAGTGGGAGGGGGGGTTTAGAGGGGGTGATTTTCAAAAATTCGAAATATCTCCGTTATTATGCATCGGATCGTAAAGTTGTATAGAACCAATCTTATTGCAAATTAAATTTACTATAAATAATGTTATATACATTTATTCTGTATCTTGAATATTAACCGAGATATTTGCATTTGTATTCTGCGTGTAGGCTATGTTCGGACTTTCCGCCGAGAGCTCTGGTGGCCATTTCCATAACTATTCGTCCCTCGTGAATAGGTTTAGAGGTTAGGTTAACTGTTTTTTGGGGCTAGAAACTACTGGGTTATTACGCCCTAAATAATGTTTTAGGTTTAGAGGTTTCTTACTACTACAGTTGTTATTAGGCAGATTTCTCTATTGTAAAACTTTACGTGGGAAATCTGCTTAGATTACGCAGCCCCTGCGTGACGGACTTTTTTTGTTCATTATGTAAGAATGTGTCAGGTATGTATGTCCAATACGTAGTCTTGTGAGGACAACTTGGTCTCTTCTTGAATCTACTACTGTCTCTTGCCATCCTGAAACATTGCGTTTTATTACCGATAATTTCAACGTTATTATTATTATTATTATTTATTTGAGATGCGGCATCTTTTGAATATAATTTTACCAATTTAAATAAATATTAAAATTTTTACAAAGCTAAATGTTACAAATGTACAAAATAAATAGAACCATGCCCCTACAATGGCGATTCATATTTTAACCTGTTACAATATAATTTCACTAAATTAAATAAATATTAGTGCTTGCTATATATAACTTTCATAATTGTTGATAATTGCTTTTATATTTCATCAAAAAAACCATTATTTCTTAAATACTTAAAAACATCATCTATAAATTGGCTACTGTCGGCCAGTAGTTCTCATAAATGTGTGGGCCATGGGTACGTTTTCACTTGTGTGCAGTCAGTTAGTATGTGTTTTACAGTCAGCGCTCTATTGTAGTAGCGACATATAGGTTCATCTTGTCTGCTCATTAGATATGAATGTGTTAGTCTAGTGTGCCCTTAGCGTAGGCGTGTAAGTACAATTTCTTCTCTTCTAGAGTGTCTATTACTTGAAGTCCAGTTGAGCGTGTTTGATATGATTTCTCTAAGTTTACTGTCTGTGTGAACAAATAGATCTTTTGGGCATACCTCACCAAGACGCTTTCCCTCAAATAAGAAAACTCGTAATTAATGACTGGGATAATTTATGGTATTTCAACGTTAGACATGCTATTTACGCAGGCTTCTTAAATAGAAAATAGATTTTGAGATCAGTTCGCCATTGAGTCATTTCAGCACATGAAAAACGTGCTAAGTTTACGCATAATCTACGTGAGAGACGCTGTGAATAGAGACCTACATATTTATAATTAAAAAAAAAAAAGAAATTAAAATTTCGAGTTTCGGTAACAATGTGCATTAGCTTCAGAGTTCAAAAACGGTCAAAACAAGACATTTTTTCAAATATTTTTTTATGTGGCAGGCAGTTAAGGGCAATGGTTTGTAGGAGTGTGAGGGGACTATAACGCGTGAAGCCTAGCGGGGTTGCTCTTCTTGACGTCAACTTGCGCGAGAACATCTGTTCAGTGAACCAGGCGCAAAAAACCGGCTGATTCACAGCAGGGTCGTCCCCACCCATTCCTCGACAATGAAGTCTCATTCAGAGCAATTTTGAACAGATGTAAGACCAACCAATCCACGGCTCATTACTCTCAATATGGATGTCTTAATTCGAATTTTATTTTTGCCTTTGCTCTTTAGCGTCGACATAATTTAATCTAAAGCTATACATATTAATTCTACGAAATACCACATGCATTTCCCTTTTATAATCATATTTACTAACTCGTCCGAAGACAAGAAAGTACAAATAGCTCTCTAAATACTAGAGATACGAAAAAATGTATAGAACAACAATTCCAGGGCATCAATATCTTAAAAAGATCGTTTCTATTACATTTTGCAACCAGACTCATAATTACAGAGATATTTTGACTTTTCAGAATTCCCTCCTCAGAACATCCTTCATGCCACCCCCAAATTAGCCATTAACTAATGCGATCTTTAGTGTGGAACTAAAAAGTTAAATATCGAGTATGGTATAGAGAAAATAAATATTTTTGATTCACGGCCGCAAAATCTTAATTGGTCACGATGTATTTTGCATTTATATCAAACAGTTAACATTTAATAAAAACAATGCTTGGTATTTAAGCTTGAAATAAAGTGATTAATGAAATAACAGTCTATTTCTAATATCTCATGGATCGGAGAAGGTTTCCTAAATGCTAAAAAATAAAAAAAATCAATGAATTATACTGTTCATTGCGTTATAAAAAAACCTACATACCTACAATATTAGAAGAGTGAAGTATTAAATAACAAATAGTTTTATTAACAAATCCACAGCAACGTCGGGTATAAACCCTAAAAACTGTGACGGGGAAATGTCAAAATATTGTGGAAAGTAAAGCCTTGCCAAAAAAATACCATCTCTATTCTGCCTAAAATTAATTCCCGGGCGAACCCGGGTACCTTAGTTAGTATATTTTAATTGCATTAAGATTGGTTCTATACACTTTTATATCCGACGTATAATAACAAATTAATGAAAATCCCTTACTAACTTGCCCTTTAGTTTTGAATAAAACTCTTATATATGGAGTTTGGTTACGATCAATACAACCTCAATAGCCGATTTCCCTTATGGAAAATTTACTACTAGGGATTTCTTTATACCTAAATTACAGAAAATTTGTATAAAACTTTTGTTGTGTGTTTTTAGAGAATAGGGAATAGATAGTGAGGCGAGATCATAATCGTGTTATATTCCAGCGCGTGGGAAATCTGCTTAATTTAGGTGGTACCTGTGTGACGGAGTTTTACAGTTTTTAATAACCCCCGATTCTGTTCTGTTCGGAGATAATAACACCCACTGTTGTACAAATATTATTCAACTGCACGAATTCTGGGTGCCGAGGTCAGCCTTATATACGTTCCGCACAGTATCGTGAGGTAATTGAGTAGCTACTTGAAAAAAAATGTACTTAGCTCTGGTTTATAATACCACAACAATCTGACCTCTTGACATTATTAGATTGTAACAGGTAATTTTAAACTATAGTACATTTTGAAAAAAAAAGTCAAAGTCAGAGGTTCAATTAAAGAAAGTAACAATTCATGAATAACTACCAGTCTATTCCTGTCAAATATGTCCTTTCTGATTGGCAAAATATATCTCCTGTAGAAGATGAATGAATGCGAAATAGGAAGCCATACAACCATCGTTGAGTTTACCGAACTATGATATCTATATTTATGAGCCAGCCTTTTGGTCACAAGAGTCTTCATAGCTTAGTCTTCATGAACCAATGTACTTTCGAGTGCCAAATCTCTCTTCAGACAAAATATCTCTTTGTGCGGCCTGAGAAATTGGGTCTAGTTCATTTTAGGTGCTAATGATGTTATGGTTGCTCCGTAAGCGGTCAGGTTCTTCCTTCAGGGCAGAACACAGGAATAATGAAATACATAGTGAAATAAATTGTGAAAAACCTGCGTTTCCTCAGCTCCACCCTGTATATTGTGAAGGAATGCAGGTATTGTTTAACCTGGAACCTAGGATCTTTCCTCACATATATTATTTAATAAATATAATCATTATCCCTTAAGGTTTTTCAAAAGTACACATATCCATGTAGCAAAAATACATGTAATGTTCATTTTGAAGAATGACAATCATTGTTCAATATATTTGCCATACCTAGATTCAGAAATTTAATGAGAACAAAAACGTAGCATCGGTTGTGTAAATTTAATTAATTTGTTTTTCTATTTCATTTAGTCAATTTTATTTGGGAATTATTTCGTTTATTTCTCAACTTTATTTTTATTTTTAGAAAATTTCCCTTAAGGGAAATCAGCTATTGAGGTCGTACTCACGACGAGATTTTTGAAATATTTCTATATATATATGTATATATATATATATATATATATATATATATATATATATATATTTGAGAGAGAGATTTATATATATATATATATATATTTGATATTAGAGATTTGTCTGATAACACTCTAGTAATCGCTATTTTTGTTTAATCGTTTTCCAAACTCGATATTTAAACGTTTTATATAAAACTAAAGATAAAGTTCGTTAATTGCTGAAATCCAACCCGTGGTAAGGGGGTTTACTATGCGTCGGCTAGAAATATTGTATAGAACCGATCTTATTGCAAATGTAATGTCCTATAAATGTTGCTTTGTATATGTTTTCACTATGTTGATTATTAAGAGAGATATTCGCATTCATCGGTTTTCGGAACTCAGTAAACCTCCTCTCCTGCTCGTGTCATATTAGCAATAAGCTGTTTTTATGAAGCATTTTATTTAAAACCTAAATACCAAATATTGTTCTCAATGAACCTTTACTTTTTGTGATAAATGCAAATACGTGACGCACATGGGAAATCTGCTAAGAACAAAAAAAAAATAACCTGGGACCGCACGTTGTGTGCTAATTTTGGAAAGGTGTTCGTTGTATCTTTCGGATACACAATTCTTTGGATTGCCGCAAACGAGACTTTATATGACGAACCCGTTCTAACGTCGACATGGATCAACTTTCAAGTCAAGCTAAACATTTTAATGCACGTTTAATAAAGTCAAAAACCAAAAAAAAAAATATAATGTTAATGGCCGCTGGCAATAAATTGTAAAATCGCTACTACAATGTCCTATGGTTTATGAGTATTGGATTCACACCTGTGCATTTTAATGGCAGTGGCACCCTCTTGGAGACATACAAAAGCAATCGGCCTTGAGAGATGTGTAAAGCCCAGCACACCTGCTCCTGGGACAGGTTCCTCCTCCTCGGAGAATGCATAACTAACTTGTTTAGCACATCAAAATGCTAGTTCGTATATTACGGAATGCTCAAGTCAATTCTAAAGGAAAACACTATACAAATGGGCAACAACAAAAGGTAGGCCACAACTGACAGCAAAGTATTGTTGACTTATTTTGCTGCATTGGCAATCTGTATGTTCCACTAGAAAACCAAATTGGTGTGGAGCATAGATGGTGAATAGAGAATTAAATGTCTGAAAGTTGCCCTTCTTCTGAAGTTTGTTGTAATGTCTTCCTTAAGGGTAGCGCTTGACACTAGGTTACAATTTGAGAAAATGGGTCTGTCTTTCTTTGGCATCAATTACGAAAGTGTTAATTTAGTGTGGCCGATTCAAAGTTAAGAGAGAACTTCTTCACTCCTTGAAACTTGATGGCCACGCCCGTGTAGTGTGCTTAATAGTTTGTTGTCAGTACTGGTATTAATTCAATCCAAAACGTATTGATTTATATACGTGTGAATATGAGAATGAATCTGAATTACCCCATAACATACTCTTGTAGACTTTTTGACAGGGCTTTATTTATCATAAGTAAATCTTCAGAACGAAGTTTGGCCTGCTACTAAACCGAAATTATGGTTTGAACACAACTATGACTTTGTGACCTTCTTAGAATCGTTAGATTTGAGCTGAACTGAAGTCATTATACTTCATCTAAATATCCATTTTATTATATCCATTGCATATATGGAAACCTTGGTTCCAGTTGCATCATTGTGAGGAGAAGAGCGTCAGCTTAGAAAGTGTTCAGAATAAATAAATATGAAGGAACGAGGCCTTTTTAGCAGATTTCCCTTAAGGGAAATCAGCTATTGAGGTCGTACTCATGACGCGATTTTCGAAAAATTTCTTCAAACGTCCATCGATCCTACCCAGGAGATGACGAAAATGAGGTCCGTTCAAAATTTTATATATATATATATATATATATATATATATATATATATATATCTATGTCTGTTACCGCTCTAGCGGTCGCAATTTTTGTTGGATCGTTACCAACTCGGAATTTAATCGTTTTATGTAAAAAGAAAGATCAAGTTCGTTAATGGCTGAAATCGGACTAGTGGGAGGGGGGGTTTAGAGGGGGGATTTTCGGAAAATTCAAAATATCTCCGTTATTATGCGTCGGATCTAAAAATTGTATAAAATCAATCTTATTGCAAATTAAATTTACTATAAATATTGTTCTATACATTTATTCTGTATCTTGAATATTAACCGAGATATTTGCATTTTTATGAAATTTGGGCCGATACCGGATTTTTGAATTTCCCGCGAAAAGCTAGTTTGGCCCTTTGCCGTAACTGTTCGGCTCTCCTATGGAGATTTCTCTATTGTATAACTTCACGTGGGAAATTTTCTTAGTTTACGCAGCGCCTGCGTGACGGACTTTTCTTTTTCCTGAGATACCGGAGCTGAAGACATATATTAAGACATATGCCCAATATCCATTTGTTCAAGTTTGGATATGGGTTTGATTATGACAATATTAACTCCTTCAATAGTGCCTAAGAGTGTTCTGGGGAAACTTTAAATGAATAGTTTCTAAAAAAACCGGAATTTTGTGTCCGGTATTCGTCTAAATAGCAGTGTGAGAATGGATTGCATGTCCCACTTCCAAGAAGGCGCTGGTTTTTCCGCGGTTTTAAGGTGGGTTAGTAGGCTTAATTTTAGTTTTTTGGTTTTAAATGATTTTAATTTTGTTAATTTACTGGACTTAATGCATTGTTTTACTGAACTATTTCGGTTGGTCTGATTACACCAAAACTACTTACAATATAATAACTCGCGTCAAGAGTACGACCTCAATAGCTGATTTCCCTTAAGGGAGGTAAGGCAATCTCTCATTCATACTCAAGAAAATATCCTTTAAACATCACTAAGCGGATAAAATAGAACTGCAATTTACCCGCATAAAAGTATAGAAGTTACATTTCTGTAGCTAATTTCGTTTTAAAATATTCAAAGTGGGTAAAAGAACATGAAATTCACAAATTCCGCAAGTTTGATGTGACAAGTATTTTTCTTCATGTTACTTTTTTTCTGATTTAGCTTTGTGTTAGTTGGCCTTGGTAATGTACTGAGAGCTACGTCGCCTACGTTGAAAAACCTAAATTAATAAGTGATATACTTTTCCTCTGCTTAAAAACATATGCTCATGTGGGCTTGAGATAGTCACATAGGCGTTGCACTAATACTTAAGGACTCTTTGCCTTGAGGAAAGTGGGAAACCATGTCGTATACTTGATGTTGTACAACTTAATTTGACAACAAAGGCTTAAGACTCAGACTTAAGATGTCATAATGATAGAATATGAGGAACTAGGGAGCTGTGGAGAGTTTAATAAGGGTAAACTGTGGCTGTTGTTCCCCTAAACATTATGCCAGGATTAAGATCTGAAAGGGGATGACTACTTGAGTCGGTTGACATCTTATCTACATCTACATACGGCAGAGCTCTTATCCAGGGGACCAATACCAACACAACACAACCACGCTATAGCATCAAAATAGTTTCACATGTGATTTTTTCATATGTGAACTAGCCTAAAATATTCTTCAAGATTATTTGGTCAGCATAAAATTTTCATAATAACACCAGCTTTTACGTTATTATTGAATTGAATGAGTTAAGCGTTGAGTGGCTTAAAATTGGTCCACTAAAAGTAGCCATTTCGAGGATAGTTTATTCCATTAATAAGCAAAAAAATAAATTAAGCCTTTATTTCTTAAGAAAATAATTATTTCATATATCAATTTCTTCTCTTAATATAAAGGTTTTCGTGAATATAGGTCATTCATTTTTCGTTAGGTAAATACTGCAATTTTGTTCATCCTCTTTTTTTTCTTGAATTGTTCAATATACGAAATAAATTCTTTCCCAAACTAATGGGAATCATTTTTATTTTTTTCGGATAAACTTTACAGATGTAACGATAAGAATTACGAACCTGGAAATTACATGCATAATTAAAAATTAGAAATTGCGAGGGCGATTTACGGGGGGAAGTCGATTTACGGCGCTCCCGAAGGCATCGCTTTGTTAAGCGGGTCAAGGGTCCCCTTGCTGGCGGAAACTAGTTAACATTAAAATGATAAATGTAATTTTGTATCCTCCTATCTACGATCTACACACAATCTGTGTTTGACAATCTTGACTGGGCGCGTGTACATGTGTGTGAGTGTGTTTCTATCTAACGTATAGTCGCAAAATATTTAAACTCATTGAACTGATTTTATTTATACATTTCTCTTACAAAGAACTGTTATTTGTAGTTGTTACCCTTTCATTAGAACTATAAAAAGTACTAAGAACAATTACAAGAGCTTCCAATCCAACATACATTTGATGAGATAATTTAATAAACGAATATCAGTTAGATCACACAGAAAAACACTTTAACCCATTAACTTTAATTTGTTAAATAAATTCGTATGATGTCACGTCTAAAATGATTTTAAGAAATAATGATATCAGGGATGAATAATGTTATTTTTGCTTATTTCGGTTTTTAGACTAGAAAATTAATATACTCGAGACAGCCAGATACCAAGTTTATTAAATTCTTGGTGTATTTATGACGGAGATTAAATTTCTCTTGAAAACTTTTGTTGTATTAAGCCACACATAGAAGAGAACGGATATTCATGTTGCAATATAAGAGCCTACTTTTAATAATAATTGTTTAATTTTTTTTTTCCATTTCCACTAAGACTCATTCATGCATTACTATTAATTTTTGTTTAACCTAGAGTGGCGAGGTCGATTCTCGCCTGGGGAAAGGAAATTATTTAGTGACGAAATTCACTAAATAACATCCTAAAATCCCACCCTGGCTAGAAAAGGGTGGTAACCTGTAGATAACCCAAATATTACGGACTTCACAGTTATGTTGCGATATACGGATCGTATGCATGATAACATTTACTCTTTCTTTCAAATATGTGTATGTGTGCAAATTATGATTGTTATAATTCCGAATGTGAACCATTATTTACATCCATTCTTGATACACAGCAAATGGTGTCAATGGTTTAAATAATTTTACATTTTTTAAAAATCAACCCTTTGATCCCATTAATTCCATTTAACTAACAATATCAGATATAAAGAGAATGGCTTAATCAGAGAGAAAAGCGATTATTTTAGGAAATCAATAGTAAGGTGTCGTTGCGTTTATGTAGAATACTTATGCATGTTTAATTTATTATTCGTATGTAACATATAATATACAATGGAGTCATATAATTAATTATAATGATATATAACGAAGTAATACTGTATTGGTAACTAAAATATTTCAAGCAATGTCATTTAGGACTTGCAACAGTGGTATTTTACCAAAAACATTGAACATACTTGTTTGGATAATATGATAAATAGTTTTATCGCTTGAATAATCTTTGCAGCGAATGCATTTATTCAAACTTTATGGAGATTAGAGAGGTATTTGAATGCCTAGTTGAATATAAATGTTTCCAGAGAACGGTTAGAATTGGAAGAAGGGTCTGTGGCCCCAGGGAGAGAGCGGGTCCATACAGTGTCCGTTATCACCAGTCTCCATGTCAAACTGATAAGGTATTTCAGATTGTCTTGTTTCCATGCTCTCTCTCTCTCTCTCTCTCTCTCTCTCTCTCTCTCTCTCTCTCTCTCTCTCTCTCTCTCTCTCTCTCTCTCTCTCTCTCTCTCATCTCTCTCTCTCTCATCTCTCTCTCTCTCTCTCTCTCCTCTCTCTCTCCCCCCCCCCTCTCTCTCTCTCTCCTCCCCTCTCTCTCTCTCTCTCTCTCTCTCCACGTCTCTCCTCTCTCTCTCATCTACTCTCTCCCTCCCTCATGTACGTAGTTTTAGCCACACTATTAAAGGTCGTATTAACTTTGCCAGAAACAACAGTGAATGACCCGAAGTGGTCGCAGAGTCCAAGGTACACTCAAGTAGCAGAGCTTACAATTATCTATAGTAGTACTCATGATCAGATGAATGTGCTTCAGATTTGCAGGTGTGACCCCATATATCTGAACATGGTTGTCATTCACTATAGTTCCTGGATCAACGTGGGCAGAATGTCAGTCCCAGACTATATTTAGAGAGACTAATGACCTATTTTATTCATTGACCTTTACTATTTCATTGTTTCATCTTCTATTGACAGTGCATTCAAATGATGCTCCACAGAGGTGAATGTAGTATTCAGTTTTTTTTCTTTTTTTCTGGAATTAGGATGGCTGATAAATGATATTTTGTGCTCATTGTTTCCAATAATGTTATTTCAGATAAAGTTTATTAACAACCTTAAACTTTTCTTTTAAGGCACTAAAAAAAGTAAATAAAGAAAACTTCCAGGAAAATGAAAACTTATGATTATAAGCCTTAACCAATGTGGTAATTTGTCAACCATATGCCTTTTGTGTTTATTTACCTGCAAAGTTCTAACAAAAGCTAGTTCGCCTGTTTCCGTAGCTGATCGGCACTCGTATGGAGAATTCTCTATTGTAAAACTTCACGTGGGAAATCTGCTTAGTTTACGTAGCCCCTGCGTGACGGACTTTTTTTGTTTTGATAAGTTTTCTTTTATACACGTAAATCATTAATTCTAAGTTCTTAGTTTATTTTTTTTTTTGCGTGTGTATTTGTTTAATTTGTCCTTGTTTGTGTCAGATGTTTTGTTCAAGAGTGTTAATATCGTCATGTAGCGAACGCCCCAACATTAAAAAAAAAGTCCGTCACGCAGGGGCTGCGTAAACTAAGCATATTTCCCACGTAATGTTATACAATAGAGAAATCTCCATATAACAGACATATATATATATATATATATATATATATATATATATATATATATATATATATATATATATATATAATTTTGAACGGACCTTATTT
Organism: Riptortus pedestris; assembly: GCA_019009955.1. NCBI lineage: Eukaryota > Metazoa > Arthropoda > Insecta > Hemiptera > Alydidae > Riptortus > Riptortus pedestris. Next base: position 38,883,500 of record CM032228.1, read on the forward strand.
TGGTGTCTCCTGGGTAGGATCGATGGACATTTGAAGAAATGTTTCAACAAATTGGGTCACGAGCACGACCTCAATAGCTGATTTCCCTTAGGGGAAATCTGCTAATATTAGATACTACTGATATAATAGGGAAAAAGTGAGCCAGCCCCTCCTAAAGAACAGTGAGTGGTCCTCAGAAAGTGGAAAGGTGTGATAGTGCCGCTGTAGTGGCGCACCTGTTTCGCCATCAGTGCTCATATTGGTATTAGGAGGCCATGAAGTAGTAGGAGCTCCTAGCCTCGCTGCTCCTGCTACCAACATTCTGTCAGTGTCAGCTCCTGGTCTACACATCGCCTACCGTTCTGCCAACCGACCTTCCAACCAACCCTTGGGTTACAAAATAACTTAAAAATTATTAGGTACTCAAGTTTTCTCCTTCTCATATGAAAAATAAACTAAAATGTTATAGGTATTCGCATATCAGCTAAATTCTGTATGTAATTTTTAAACCAGTTATTTTTGTAGACAATTTTCTCTCATCTTAAGTAGAGACATATTAAACATGACAATGCAATAATTAATTATATATTAAAATTGCGTTTATTTTCCATTTTAGTATATTTCCCTTAAGGCGCCCCCTTCCCCCTGCTTGACGGACTTTTTAATTTTTCATTCCTAATGAATCTTTAATTTAAAATACCAAGGAGCATCTATGCTCATTTTAAAAATAAGTTTTGTATAATTTTACGCTACTTCAAATGTTGGTATACTAAGTAAACCTTCTTTATATATACGAGTATATATATATATATATATATATATATATATATATATATATATATATATATATATATATATATATATACCCTATTTTCTTTAAAGATAAGTAATAGTTTATAATTATATCCTGTTTGTGATATATTGCTAATTTTTTTTTTTTTTGGGGGATTTCAGAATTTCGTGTGCAAAGCTGCCCCAGTTACAGGTTAGTTTACTTATTATTTTCACTCATTAAATATAACATTCTTGTCTGTTACCGCTGTAGTGGTTGGAATTTTAGTTTGATCTGACCAAATTCGATATATAAGCGTTTTATATAAAACTAAAGATCATGTCAGGCCCTGTGGAGATCAAAAATTCGAAATATCTCCGTTATTATGAATTATATCGAATAATCGTACATTACCAACGTCCTTGCAAATTTCTTTCCTGTGTTGAACATTTTTGTAATTTTCAGTTTTCACGGGGGATATATAAATATATATATATATATCTATATATATATATATATATATATATATATATATATCCCTCTTACCACTCTAACAGTCGCAATTTTTGTTTAATCGTTACCAAACTCGATATTTACACGTTTTATGTAAAAAGAAAGATCAAGTTCGTTAACGGTTGAAATCAGACCAGTGGGAGGGGAGGGTTTAGAGGGGAGGATTTTCGAAAATTCGAAATTACTCCGTTACGTCGGATCGAAAAATTGTACAGAATAAATCTTATTTCAAATTAAATTTACTATAAATATTGTCATATACATTTTTTCTCTATCTTGAATATTAACCGAGATATTTGCATTTTTATTAAATCTGGGCGCCTAACGGTCGCGAGTTACTTTCCCTCCAAAAGCTAGTTCGGCCGTTTCCTTAACTGATCGACTCTCGTGAAATTTCGCTATTGTAAAACGTCACGTGGGAAATCTGCTTAGTTTACGCTGCCCCTGCGTGACGGACTTTATTTTTTTTAAAAGTTTATTAAATTGTATTTAAAAAAAAAAGGCCTATTTGATTTTTCGTACCGATTTTCAATCGGCTGTCCAATTTCCTAACAACAGTTGCACTGTCATCATAAATAAAATTTAATCAGGATTTACTTATTTTGGCACATTTGAACATAAAGTGTATGGTAACATACCGATTGACGGGAACATTTTGATGTATAATTTACACGGATGTTCTGTTGTCAATTCACTGAACAGCTGTTACCAGCTGATAATGGCCTATATCATAGTTGCTAAGTATCACTTCAATATGCTGAATTGGATTTGTACAAGTACATAGTGAAAATTGTGTTTTATGTTTTAAAGTTATTTGTATTAGAGATATTTTAATTTTACATAATTGGTTTTATTTTATTCTTTATTATAGTTAATTTATTCATTATAATCTCATTTTTTATTAACTTCCTGCGGCCACTATTATGGTTAATTGGTACGAATTATCTACATAGGTATGACCTTTTTCTAGCGAGTGTGGGGTTTTGAGTTCGTCACTAAATAAACGCCTATTGCCCAGGTGATAATCGAACTCACGACTCAAGGTTTACCAAATGACATTAAGACCAACGCCTTAACTCACATAGCTAACCTGAGCCTCCTAAATATTCATGAAATTTGTGTTGAACAATTGGTTTGCATCTCATTTCACCATTTATAGAGCCGGGAAGTGTTACAAAGTTTTAATCATGAATATAACAAGACGTGACTCGAAATATCACTTATTCAAAACTGGAAAAGAGTAACTTTGAAAATAGTAGATATTAACATATAATTACCATCTAGTAAATGCGTATTATTATAGACTCCTTTAATATGGAACTAAATAATATTTTTAAAACTATTCTATTGCTAAAATAGAATTTGAAGTACTCAAATTTAGTTTTTCAGTCACTGTGTGATTAACTGTGAGCTTAATCACTCCATAAACATTTGCCGAATATTAGAGAGTTTATCTTGACTGTTTTGTCAAGTAAATCTTGATAACTCTCAGTACTGATAGCGAGTTAACACTCTCCGAGATTAATTTTATGTTGACTAAAGGAAGTCAAAGAACAAAACAAACAGAAAATATGAACACTTTACCATATAATAATAATAATTATTCATTGTGCAGACCTAATATTAATGACCTACAAAATGGGGGTAGGTCAACAGAATTGGATTGATCACAAGTTCATACGGAATGTTACACGATTACAAAGTAATATAATGTTTAATTAAGAGGGCTATTTCTTTAATGAACAACAGAATGAAGCGTAAATTAAACATAAATAAATAAATAGCAGTATATAGCTACCTCTAAATTTAATGTAACTATTATTATTATTATTACATATTGACGTTCACTTTATGCTACTATGGGTAATTAGAAAGGGTTATCTACAGGTTACCATCCTTTTCTAGCCAGGGTGGGACTAAGGATTTTATTAAATGAGGCCGTCACTAACTAAATTCCTATTGCCCAGGCGGGAATCGAATTCGCCACTCCAAGTTTACCATGTGATAATGTAACTATTGAACCTTCCGTTGGAATCTCGATATATAAATGGCACATTGATAGGCATCTGAATTTGCTAATTATTTCAATTTTAACAGAGAAACATGGAATTCATTGACTCAATGCTAGTATTTAAGATCATATTTCTAGCATTTATGTGTTGATGCATGTGCTTATGTAGCCAGAAGTTTTTGGGTAAGAAAATGAAAATAAGTAAAATGACTGTTGTAGCATGTATCAGAGTAAATTCGTGTAACAATTATATTGTTTCATTTAGGAACAGGAGCGTTTTTAATAGATCGTGACTTTGAACTGTTTTCTTTCGGTTATCATTTTATCATATCCTTGAAAATTGTCAATGATAATTATAGTTCAATGCGTTTCGTATCTATGTTGCTACTATCTATATCTGGTATGCTCCATATCTATGTTTTTTTTTTCGCAACGAATTTTCACTAAATTGGTAATTTGTTGGTTTTCAGAAAAGTAAATCATTTCACAGAATCGTCGATGAATTAATCAAAAGTACTGACCAAAAATATTATTGCCTTTATTACATGTATTAGTTGTGACATTTCCATAGACTTGCCTAACATATCTGAAAACATGGTTCAAAATTTCCCAACTCTCTGGGCGATTAAACATTTAAACCTCCAATTTTAATTCATATCCATTTTTAAGGTTAGCAGTTAATCCAGGGTGTAAAATGATGTGTTGTCCTCCAAGTAATTGGCCTCGTTGTTTTTGCAAATTTCCTCAGAGGAAAATCAGCTATTAAGGCTGAACTCAAGACAACATTTTTGAAAAAAATCTTCAAAGTCCATCGATCTTACCTAATCCTGAGTTTGGTAACAATCAAACAAAAATTGCGACCGCTAGAGCGTTAATATATATATATATATATTGTTTTGAACGGACCTCATTTTCGTTATCTCCTGGGTAGAGTCGATGCACTTTGTAGAAATTTTTCAAAAATCGCGTCAATAGAACGACCTCAATAGCTGATTTCCCTTAAGGGAAATCTGCTAAAATTTGAGAAGTTATATTCTGAAAAAGGTTTGAAAGCATGAACAAATTATACAAGTTACATTTTGAGTTAGGCTCATTTTATAGAATATACAATAACTCGTAGTTTATCATTCTACGACTACTGTAATTAATTTGTCTTAGAGTAATAAATACTAGGCTGACACGGACAGGCTCGGTTGAAGCGATTTAGGAAAAAAACGCTATTAACTGAAAGCTGATCTGAAATCCGATTAACCGCAATGGACCACATCATGTTGGGTGGAGCACCTGTGGCCTCTAACAGGTTTTTTTTATTCCTTTTTGTGTCAGTACAGAAAAATCAGGAAAATCGTTATATACTAATCACAGAAGCAATCTTGAAGCGATTTTAGTAAAATGTTATTCACTTACATTCTAATGTTTATTTTAATAAAATGTTTTGTCTATGTCTCTATACAGAGGCATGGGGCCGATCACCCGAATATTTATAAAGAGAAGCACTCATATAAAGGTGTTTCACAATGAAGATATCTAGATGTCAGTCACTTAGAAATTTTGAAATTTTATTTTTATTTTATAGAGTATATTACATCCTGCATTTAAATGCATTTGGTAATGTGCGATATGTACAATACAATAGTTCCTCCATCACACTTGACAGTAGCCACACCCTTTCACCACAATGAGAGGAAAAGCCTCTCCCCAGTCACTTAGAGGCTGCGTAAACTAAACAGATTTCCTTAACTGTTGAAGTCATCACACACCATATATTTCAAGTATTTCAACTAATAGAGATCTGTACATAATAATATCGGTATTATTATGCTTGGAATAACACGTTTCATAATGTGCTGACTTATTTATCGAGTTTGGTTACGATCGAACAAAAATTGCAACCACTGGAGCGTTAACAGACGCGCGTGTGTGTAGTATATATATATATATATATATATATATATATATATATATATATATATATATATATATATATACATATATAGATATACATATATATACATATATAGATATATATATACATATATATATATATATATATATATATATATATATATATATATATATATATGTATAATTTGATCGGACCTCACTTTCGTGATCTATATGTAGGATCAATGGGCATTTGAAATTTTTTTTTGAAAATTATATATATGTATATATCAATCTTTATATATATATATATATATATATATATATTATATATATATATATATATATATATAACGGTTATAAATTATTCTGTTCAGTACGTTATAAAAAAAAAAAAGACATGCACAGGAGACGGGAAATATAAAAAATATTGAGGAGAGGGAAGTCTTAAATAACAACTAATTTTATTATCAACAAATCCACAGAAACGACGGTTATGAACCCTAAAGACTGTAACGGGTAAATGTCAAAAAATTAGGGAAAGTAAAGACTTGCCAAAAAAAATACCATCTTCGTACAAGCTCAAATGAATTCCAGGTGCTTGTAGTAAAAATCAAATTGTAGAATAGAGGGAGTTTACACAAGACTAATAACTATAAAGTGAAAATATGTCCGTTAATATTTAAGTTAAAGAAAAAATGTAGGGATCAACGACTGGTGAAAAAATTATAATTAAGTAACGTTTTCCGATTCAAATCACAATAACTAAAATATTTTTATTTTGGATCCAACTCCTGTCCTGATAAATATGGTAATTTCTAATGTGACAGAAGACTATTCTAAACAGAGATTCGCCATCCTTAACCGCATGCCAATCACCTCAGGTGTAGGGCTTAAAAATGGGGGTTTGTTTACTCTAAAGTTTGAAGTCAAGTATAACGTAGATATCGTGTTATGATCAGAGAATGCACCATGCCGTGCAATATTGAAATGTAAACAAAAGTCTCGCTGGTGACTGATTCACCATTTGCTTAAAACCGTCGTATGACAAACGTTTATAGGTGTATATATATATATATATATATATATATATATATATATATGTATGTATGTGTGTGTGTGTGTGTGTTTGTGTATGTATTTACGTATGTAAAATCAGGCCAGAGGGAGGGTGGTTTTGAAAGAGAAAATAGGAAAGTTCAAAATATCTCCATCATTACACGTCGGATCGAAAAACCGTACATTACATTTTCCAATTCCTACTAATGTCATATTAACATTAAACTTTTATAACATCAACCACTTTATTCGAAGCTTAATTACCAAATATTTTTATACTGATTTTGTTTCCGTGTAATAAGTATACAAACGTTTTGAATCGATGACCTTGGTTGACATCAATATGAGTCAACCAACAATAGTAATTCGTTACATACATTAATTTAGAGTGAACTCTTATCAGACTCTCTCATCTTGAAACTCCTGTTCGAAGAAGTAAGTGTTTGAAAAATAGGTATAAAAAGTAAACTTAGATTAGTTTGCCGAAGTTCTAAGCTGCTTCTGAGAGAAGCTTTAGAGGGAGACGAGGAGGATTCCCTTAGCCCGAATGAGGGGAGGCAATGTCAAACAGTAGCGGGGGAACGACACCTTATCGGATAGACTTCTCCATTTTTGTTTAACAGGTCTTCTTTTTGTTGCTTCCTCTTGCCTTGTTGAGGTGCCGCCGTCATGTTTGACAGGCAAGTCGATAGCAAGGCCCGTCCTCTTCTTCTTGATAAGAGCTAAACCAACTAACGGTTTACCATCGTCTCGTGATAAACATAAAGTCTCATGTGCTAAGGTCCATTTTATTAATGCATCTTCCGAATATCTCTGTGGGACACTAGAAAAGGAATTATTCGTTTCTATTGTCCCATTGCTTCATCAGATGCATTGTTACATCCTGACTATTTCATGTTTATTAGACAACTGAAGTCTGATGACATCAGTAATGCCCCAAATGTGGTGGCATAAGTCGAAAAACCGGGTAGAGCAATTATGTGTCACATTTTGGTCTCCTGGCGAATCCCCAACGAAATATTTTGTAAAAAGAGGTCACGATAAACTATTACACGGAATCTTCAGTACTCATTTTGTACTGACCCTAGCTCAAGTTTGAGGAAACAAAAGTTTTGTTTTTAACATGAGTTTACCGACATATAAAAAATGGTAAGTTGGAATAAAAGAAAGAGCTTCCTTTTTAGTTGGATTTTCATTATGTGTCCAGCCACTACCATTAGAATTCTTAGCAGTTTTAAGTCGATGAGGACTTCTCTAGCGTGAGGATTTAAGCCCCTGAATGGGCGGTATATTGGCCACCAAACATACAAGGCAAAAAATAGCGAAGAAGAGTTTAATTACCTGAAAAAAGAATTTCTCTTACGGAGAAGTATGAATTTCTCGTAAGGGAAATCAGCTGTTGCGGTTGTACTTATTACTCGATATTCGAAACATTCAAATTCGTCGATCATACCCAGGGGATGAAGGCAAATGAAGTCCATTCGAAAATATATATGTGTATGTTAACGCTCTAGCGGTCGCAATTTTTTCGGTCTTTACGAAACTATATTAACGTTTTATTCAAAAACAAAGATCTGGGTTTTAAATGGCTGAAACTGGACCAGATAGAGGGATGGTTAAGAGGGGGAATTTCGAAAATTCGAAATATCTCCTTTGTTATACTTTGGATAGAATAATTGTGTAGAACAAATCTTAACTTGCCAATGTAATTTCCTATAGTAAGTGTTATTTCAGATAACATGTTTTTTTTATTCTTGAGTATTAACCAAGATACTTGTATCCATTAATTTCTTCTCATGAATCGAGAATTAAAAAGGTCTACATTATCTTTAGATATAGAAAATATCATTGTAGATGAGTTTAGTGGAAGGAATTTCGAAAATTCCAAATATCTCCTTTGTTATACTTTGGTACAAATCATGAATACATTCCACCAACTAATAAAGTCCGTCCCGCAGGGGCTGAGTAAACTCAGCAGATTTCCCACGGGAAGTTTTACAATAGATAAATATACATACAGGCAACACAGCCGTGTATGCTCAGTAAATGTACAATGCAAGGCTGAATTTAAAATTAAAACAATTTACTAAAGCTAGTGGTGTAATTTGTAATGAATCAGAATCAGTTTTATCTCAATCACTCAAATTTTAGAAATCCAAAAATAACAGAAGGGGGGGGGGTCAACAGAACGTATTTGCATATATCTCACAAAGTAAAAGTTCAATGAAAACAATATTTGGTATTTAGTATATCTTTCATTATATAACAGACCATTATTTATGTAACACTTGTAGAAGTGGGGATTTACTGAAGGCTGAAAACTGAAAAATCCAAATATCTCGGTCAATGTTCAAGATAGAGAATAAATGTATATAACATCATTTATAGTGTATTTAATTTTCAATAAGATTTATTCTATACACTTTTTCGATCCGACTTATAGTAACGGAGATATTTCGAATTTTCAAAATTCTCCCCCCTAAACCCCTCCCTCCCCCTGGTCCTATTTCAGCCGTTAACGAACTTGATCTTTCTTTTTCCATAAAACGACTAAATATCGATTTTGGCAACGATTACATAAAAATTGTGACCGCTAGAGCGGTAACAGGCAAATATATAGATAGATTGATATATATATATATATATATATATATATATATACAGTTTTAACGGACCTCATTTTCGTTATCTCCTAGGTAGGATCGATGGAGATTTGAAGAAAAAATTCGAAAATTCCGTCATGAGTACAACCTCAATAGCTGATTTCCCTTAAGGGAAATCTGCTAAAATACTACCTGTATTCTGACGATTTGTTTATTTGCCATTGTTCTTGTTCCCATGAACAAGCATGTTCCATTGTACAGCAGGAGATAGTAAATTTTGAGAGTTGGTCATCTCACACTGGGATGAGGTTTACGTCTGGAGAATCTAAGAGTATAATATTTACTAAAAGAAGAAATTCCCTGGTGAGGGGTCTCTGAGCCTGACTCTTGACTACGATCTCTCTCTCTCTCTCTCTCTCTCACACACATACACACACACACACACACACACACACACACACACACACACACACACACACACACACACACACACACACACACACACACACATACACACACACACACACACGTACTGGTAAATATAGAGCCCCGTAGAATAACCGTTGGCAGATATATATTGGATAAATGTGGATCTTTACTATTGGCTGGTTGCAGCTAGCGTGTTGCCCGGCAGTTGCAGTGTGCGTGCACCTAGTTGCAGCCTATCATTTAGCGGGAGTAAACCCATCAAACAGCCCTCAGCTGATTTAGTGCATATGCTAAGGAGTGGGGGAAAACCATCCGCGTCATGGCGATTTATTGCCCTAGAATTGTACCCTCCGCCCCTCTAATTCCAAAACCCCACCAATTATAAACCTACTAATTCCTTCCCTGTTTATTACCTCTTTGGATTTAGTGCACTGTGAGTTACTAGTTGCAGAACTTCATAAAAGCAAATGGTTCTCTTCCTTTTATGGAACGAAATGTTCCCGAACAAACTTTAAGAATTATGGATGAGGACAATGTTAATTAAATGCTTTCAATTCTAACTTCCATCGATAGTCGGTAGGATGATGTACCAACATTGTTTACCACCTGTTTTCTTACCTTCAGGGAAACGAAAGTCCGTCGCGCAGGGGCTGCGTAAGCTAGGCAGATTTCCCACGTGATTTTACAATAGATAAATCTGCATACCATCACCATCGTAAATATTAAGTAAATAAATACAAATGATAATGAGAAATCTCTTTTTTTCTGAACACTTCTTCTTGGAAATAGTCATAATTATATCGAACGCTGGTTTTCGATTGGGTTATAAAATATACACAGCTTCAAAATTTTTACATTACTTTTTAGGGGGCTTTTCAATCGTTTTAACAAAGTATTCAACTTCGTTTTATTTATTTTATTGATTGTATTTTGATGTGCATTCATATATCGGCGGGAACAATTTTTTTTTTATTATTAATGATTTAACTTCCACAGTTTGGTGAAAAGTAAAATGGCAATTTGGCTTCAACAGAAAGCTGGGCTGTGTTAATACCTGGCGAAGTAACAGTGAAGATATCGCAGGTGATTGGTTTCCAAGGAAGTACACACCCAGCTGACTAATGCAACAACACTCTTAACATACCTCTATGTCGTTTTATTCAGCTGTTCTTGGCTTTCGTCCCCTTTTTATATCTTAAATTTCGGGGTCACTTACCTTCATCACCACTCATCTATATAATCATACAGATAAACGCATTTATAAAAGCCAGATTACTGACGGATCGCTACTGACATGGCAACATCCTCCATTTTTCCTGTAATATAAACCATACGTAAACACGAATTGAAATGGAAGCTGGACATGAATTTGACTCAGGCGCTCGTAGTAAAAATCAAATTGTAGAATAGGGGGAGTTTACAGAAGACTAATAACTATGAAGTGCAAAATCTCCATTAATATTTAAGTTAAAGAAAAAATGTGGGGATCAACGACTGACGAAAAAATAAAACTTATAATTAAGCAACGTTTTCTGATTCGAATCACAATAACGAAAATATTTTTATTTTGGATCCAACTCCTGTCTGGATCCAAACACGAATTTCCATTTCAACAATAAGTTGGTAAACTAAATAACTGAAAGGACTTATGTCCGATTTAAATATTAAGTTTCTAAGACGTTTAGCCTGACATTTGTCAATTTTGTGAAAGAAAAACGGTTACACTCTTTTCAACAAAGAGGCTAAATTATGAGGGCTAAAGGAAAACTGAAATGAAAGAAAAGAAAAATAAAGCCTGTTTATTTTTGTATATTGCTGAGTATTATTACAACCTGATTTTTACCAACCTCCGAATTTATTTATTGTCTGGCTATAAACGCCATTTCCCTCTTGAATATTTTACAAATAAATGGGTAATGAAATATTTATACTAACAATTCTTTTATTTTCGTGATTCATGAAACGTAAATTAAAACTTTGAAGATGGTAAATACTTTTTATTTTACTTTTCTTTTGATATTTCAGAAACTTTTTCCTGAATTGCTTTATTTATGTGTTTATTCACCTTCTTCTCTAAATTCGCAGTTATTATTATTTTTTAAATGTAGATTCGCTCCCTTTAAGAATGGATCCTTTAACAAATTTTAAACTCTTTTGAGGTCATTGTATATATATATATATTATATTATATACACTTTTTTCGTATACCAAATTATAAACTAGATATACGCTGAAACCTATAGCGGAAGTGAACAATTTTATTTGGGACAAAAGATTAATTTTATTATTAACAAATGAAAAATACCATCACCATTCAGCCTCAAATCAATTCCCGGGCGAAGCTGGGTATCTGAGCTAGTATATATATATATAACATCGTAGGGCAATCCATATTTATTCATTTCGTTGAGTTTAGGTTACAAAATCACCTTGTGTTCAAATCAAACCTCCTGATGTTCATTATCCTTGAAACTAGCAATTCAAACTATTTTCTATATTGTATATGTAAGTTCATTAAATAATAAGTTAAGAGGGATGGTGTTTTGGATGAAAAGAACCCAGTGCTGCTAATTTCTATTAGAAAAAACAAAACAGAAATGGTGTATAGAATCCTTAATGTTTATCATAAAAAGATCTTCATGCTATATCGTATTATAATTTTGAGGAGGGCTATGTAAAAAGGGCGTATGGTGGTATAAGCCCTTTTTGCGGAGATGGCATTTTTAGATTCCTTGTGGTCTCTTTTATATCCTTACCTAATTTCGTGTTTATATATCTATAATTCACCTTTTACCGCCTGTTTGAATCAGTGTAGTGTAAATTGTGAGGTTGTATTTTGCTAGTTTTGTTTGTTGCTGTCCTTTTTTAAAAATGAGCAATTTGGAAGAAGTTATTAGTGATGAACGTATTTTAAAACTTCGAAGATAAAAAGGAAAAATGAATCTTTTCAAGATCGCAAAAACAATATAAATAAACGATATTCGGGTGAATAGTTTACTTCAACAGAAAGTAGGATGGATAGTAAGAACTTTATCTCGATATAGAACTATTGTAAAAAAAACCTGTCGAATTAATGTTACTGCAAATGAGCAAGAGAATTTGTTTGATCATTTTTATGGTTGTGATAAAGTACAAGACACACTTCTTGCGGGATACCTTATAGTGCTTCCTCTCACTGTGTACCAGCACAAAAACACAGAGACATACTGTGCAACTATTCAGTAAAATGTAGCGCAACTCCTATTAATGTTTGTCTCGAATTTTTACTCATCCATTACTAAATTTCTGAGAAACACCTTCGTGTCGTACAGGGAAAAATACTTTCTGGTAGTAATTTCACTCAGAAAAGAGGATCACATACAGTAAGGTTTCTTATACAGTACTATTTTATTAAAAAACTAACTTTCTAAATATAGCTATAAATGTTGTTTTTTTAATTTTAGTTCTTATTCAATATTATCAGATCTTACGTGCAATGTCTATGCAATAATCGCGTAACATGGGCTTATGAAAAACATGGCTGTCAGCCATCTCTCGAAAAAGGGCGTATGTAAGGTAATATTTAAAAGGAGTTTATTTAATATTTTTAACGAATTTTTTATTTTATTTCTGCATGAATTCGATCGCAAAAAATTGAACGTAATTTCATTACTGGAAGTTCAAATTGCACAAGTTCCAGGTTAAACGATATAGACAAGTGAAATTTTGCAGTCACAATATCTCAATACCAGGTTTTCAGTTATCAGCCGTTTTTACATAGACCTCAATTGCACTGTTTCGGTTAACAAACTGCACATATTTAACTACTACTTCAGCTTTGTTTAAATAAAATTATAGATTATGTATTCCCATAGAAGAACTCCTTTTTACATATTGAAGTATTGAAGACTAGACACTATGGGTCACACTAAGCAAACGGATTTGCTGTAACGGGTGTATTTAATATTTTGCACTGAATGTTGGGAACTGTGCATTTTATATTTAGTGAAACAGAAAATTTTGTTTCATGTCCTGTAAAAACAGGAGGGTAGATGAATATTCTTTGAAGTGATTTTGAGTAACTATCATTCATAACAATGTACATCACGTCAAGTTTCACGAATTCTCTTCAAGTCGATCATATGCAAAAATATGACGGACACATACGGATCGAATGATCAAACTATATGGGTCTTTTTCGATGACATTAGACCCTGTGCTCATATTGAAGCAAAGATAACCCTTATGACTCCATTTATTCGCAAATGCCTTATTCATATGGGGCTTTTAATTTCCATTTCACATCAGCTTACCTCAACAAAGAAGGTGCATAACTTTATTTTCTAAAGACCAGCTGGAACTTCTACAATGACAGCACAAGCCTTGCTTAACTCTGCGCTTGCGAATATAGATTTCCAGATAAGAATCCTATATCTGGGAAATCTTATCCGAAAGCAGCGATTAAAAATATGTGTACTAACTCACCAGGTTTTAATGAATGGGGACTACACCTCGCTTATCTGTGTGTGTAACATTATACTTATACAGTTAAAAAATAAAATAGCATGTAAATTTATTCTGAAAGTCGGTGCATTAATAAACATTTAGCATCTGTTTCCTTTAAAGGCGTCGCGAAATGTGTTTGCTTTTAAGGTGGGAACAGTTATAGAGAGTGGAATCAAAGCGAGTAACTGGCATATACCAGTTTGCACATTGAATGCCGTTTGGTGAATGTGTTGCATGCAACACGCCAGCAGTTCACCAAGTTACTTATCATTTTTATCGGCGTGTCTCGCTTTCAACTCTTCCTTTGACAGTAGATATTGTGAAATTGGAAAGGAGAGACGGCTCATTCTTTATAGGAACGATCAATGCAAGGACTTGGTTATAGGAAGGCACATGTAACTACAAACAAGAAAAAGTCCGTATCGCATGCACTGCGTTATCTAAGCAGATTTCCCACGTGCGTCACGTATTTTCATTTGTCTCCAAAAGTAAAAGTTCAATGAGAATAATATTTGTTATTTATGATTCAAATAAATTGCTTCATAATGTAATAACGTATTGTTAATATGACATGAGTAGGAGTGGGTGTTTAATGAAAGCCCAAAACTAAAAAATGCAAATATCTCTGTTAATATTAAACATAGTGAAAACACTTACAAACAGCATTACATTTACAACCAGATTGGTTTTATACAATTTTTCGATTAGATGCATAATTACGGAGATATTAAGAATTTTCTAAGTCCCCCTCTAAACCATTCTCCCCCCAGTCCAATTTCAGTCATTAACGAACTTGATCATTATTTTTGCATGAAATGTTTAAACATCAAGTTTTGTAACGATCAAACAAGAATTGCCACCGCTAGAGCGTTAACAGACAAATACATAAATCTATGTGTATGTGTATATATAATGGAATATCTCGTCATGAGTACGACCTCATTTAAAATTCAAATTCAAAAATACAACAATTATAGAAAGAAATAGTGGAATTTCGAACTATATCTCCTCAGATCCAATATTGAGCGGGATTTGTTTGCCAAATTTGTTAAAAGAAAAAAAATCATAGAGTTTAAGGAAATTTACCCCAGAATAGCCTTCGTCAGGACATTTTGAGATGAAAAATGTACACATTGTGCAATCCATGCTCGAACACCGATTCCACAGAAGAAGATAAAATACTTTTCTATTACTAACTTGAAGTTAGGTGAGAAACAATACTGAGTACTCAAAAATTCTTGGTACAAAAAGATGTATGCTACTTATGTAACTTGCCATTCGAATTATTATTCAATAAATCATCTCTTTTAAGGTCTAAAAAGAAGAGAATCAAAAGTTGATAAAATCTCTGACGTTGATATCGGCATTCATTAAACGGGATTCCATGACGTAATTCAATTTTATTTTATTTATTTTTTTAAATGGAATCTCTCTAGAAAGAGTTATTCTAGACAGATATGAACATAATTATGTTTATTAAAGGAAGCGTACCATCCGAGCGGAAAGTCGTATAGCTCCTGCTTTCCATAATAAATAAGTTTCTTTCTTTTTTTCCTTTTTTTACTTTCTTTTAGTAACAATTTATTTTTTCGTTCAAGCTTCAGTTCTTATAAATGAAGCATAAGTAAAGAAGAGACATCACTTTGCGTTACCGAGAGAAAAATGTCAATTTGTTGAGTAAAATGATAATGAGAATCATTCACGTAAAGTGTTCAATTCATCTTTTTAGATTATATTAAAGAGGAGTATATTGATATATTGATCTGCCCAACGTCTATGTACATCAAATCAGGTTCATTTCAAAGTAGAAATGTTTGTCTTGGCTAATTTTTAGACATTCAAGGCTAAATAGGTAATAATATTGGTTTTAGCAGATTTCCCTTGAGGGAACTTTATACTCGATTTTCGAAATATTACTTCAAATGGCGTATAGTTTGTACGTTCGAAACTGCAAGATTTTAAATTGATCAACACCGAACTCAACCGTTTCATGTAAAACTGCAGATTATATTAGGTAATGGCCTTATAAAATCGGCCTTGGGGAGGGGGGTTGTAGAGAGGGGAATAATTGAAAATTCGAAATGTCATGGCTACTACGATGAGCAGGATCAAAAAATTGTATATATTAAATGTTCTTGAAATTTTAAACTTCTACTACTGTTTTATACATGTTTTCTCAACCACCGGAGCTATTTGAATTTTTTTATCATTTCAGCCTTTCAGCAAAAGTCATTTTATTTTAAGTAACACATTAATTTTTATCAGATTTTTGCTTGTGTTTTAAATTATTTTTAGCAGATTCCCCTTAGGAGAAGTCAGCTATTGAGGTTGCACTCATGACACGGTTTTTGAAAAATTTCCTCATATGTCCATCGATTCTACCTAGGAGATGACGAAAGTGAGGTCCGTTAAAATATATATATAAATATATATGTTTGTCTGTTACCGCTTTAGCTGTCGCAATTTTTGTTTAATCGTTACCAAACACGATATATAAGCGTTTCATGTAAAAAGAAAGATCAAGTTCGTTAACAACTGCAATCGGACTAAGGGTAGAGTCTAGGAATTTCGAAAAATCGAAAATCTTCATTATTAAACGTCGGATTTAAAACGACTAAATAACCAATGTTATTGCAAATGTAATTTCCTATAAGCAAAGCCATTACATATTTTCTCTCTCATGAATTTTGATTTTTTAGTTTTCAGCCTTTAGTAATCCCCCACTCCTACTCAAGGCGTGTTTACAATAAGCTGTTATATTATGAAGTACTTTCTTGAACTTTTACTGTTAGAGATAAATGCAAATACGTGACCCACATGCGGACTCTGCATAGTTAACGCAGCCCCTGCGTGACGAACGTAGTGAAGTAATCATATAAACTTGGAAAATCGTTTATCGCTTGTGAAATTAAGAAAGGCAGGGAGGTTGATGTTTTGGTACACGTTTAGAGATGAGCGATCTCATCTGCAGGCCAATACACTTGGATGAGAAGGTGAGGTAGTCCCAAGCAGAATTGGCTAATGACTTGTGGAAGCTAGAGACTGGAAGTCCACTTCTGCAGACTGCAGTTGTCCATCTTAATACTGGCAGAAACAAAGGTCCTTTAATGTCTGTAGCGCCTGATAATAGTAAATATGTTTCCCCAGACGAGGGGTCGTGGACCCACTTGAACAATTTAATTGATCTTTTAGACCCCCACGACTTGAGGCATTATTCAGGAAATATTTTCCCCAGCAAACTGAATACCATTGAGGGGGCTAACTCTGGCTTTCTATCTCCACCCCTGGTTTGTGAATTAATAATTTTGGTTTATGGGCTCAGAGGCACTCACCCCTACGTAATCTCCTGTCTGTCTGTCAAGCCTGTCCCTTTAGTTCCCTCCCTTTTGAGTGAAACCAGTATACTCGTAAAAATGATTCAACTTTTAATCTGCCATTTTTGAAATATTTCAAACCATCAACAATTCGATGTACTGCTTACAAAGGAATATATATATATATATATATATATATATATATATATATACCTAGTCCTGCCATAAATACTGTTACGAAAGTTGAATAATCATAGAAAGTATTCGTTCTTTCAAACCATATATTAATAAAAGTTCCTTTCCCTTGATACGGTAGAAAGCCAAACGTTGACGGCTGTTTTAGGTGAATCATAACCGCTATTAAAAATACTCTTTTGTAAGTCTCGATTGTAAACTGTATATTCATATTGGCACATAGTGTGTTCAGTAAAGTATATTTATTATATATTAACGGAGATGAGTTAATTAATACCAGAAGTAACTGGGTGCACCTCCCCAGCGTTCGTAGTTTTAAATTGTTTATGTACGATAATTAAACAAATTCACAGGGGAGCGGCAGAACTGATAGGACAAAGGAAGTATTACCACATCTCCCTGGACTCAGTAGAGCCAACCTACCACTCATTTAGGACCTAAATCCTGTAATACATTAAATTATATTAAAGAATCTGATTACATTATCCAAACAATACCAAAACTGTTTGTTCAAATAATTTTCAGGTTTCAATTAAATAAAGTATTAAATACACTTAAGGGTAAACTGAATTATTGTTTGGAAGAGAAGGGGGGTGGGGCAGTATACTTTACTTGGTGCCATCTGTTTCTGTCGTTAAATGTAACATATATTTGTATTATTATGGATAAAATATTAACGTAGATTTGAAATAATTTATCCAGGTGATGTACCTAGTAGTTCAAATTGGAAAGCATTGTTGTTTAGCTTATCTATATTTCTACGCAAATTACTTGCTTCATACATTGTTATAAAGCAAAAGTTACTCTAAATTACAAAGTAAATAACTTTTATATTTACATATACGTACATTTTTCTAAAATCATATCGAACAATAATTGAAAAAGGCGAATTCCAATAGTGGGCATGATGAGCAAAATGTTTTGACTCTTCACGTCATGTGGCATTAAAAATGCCTGAATTACCCTGAGAAGCCATTATAAATATGAATGACAAGCAGATTATAGAGAGACATCCATTTATTATTATTAGTTCACTTTTATCTTCCATTATGCTAGTTCCGCCCTTCAACGCGGCCTATTACCATGAATGACGAATCAATTTTTGCCCCTTTTTCCATGCCTGCATTTCCCCCCGATCTATATTTGTCACTATTAAAACCCCATTAATATAGCTCAGAGGATGTTTACTAAACATTTTCATGATGTTGTTAGAATGAGGGATGATAAGTAAAAAACACTGAAGAGTGGTCAATCTTGTTGCGCTAACCATATCGCATTTTAATAAAACATTTGACTTTCCATTTTTGCTAACTTGTACTAACTAAAGGAAGACTGTAGCCTTGAAAACATTTGTGGCTCTCTCTGATACTATTTTCAGCGTGTTATTTGAATGAATGCACATATGTGGCATTACTCAAGAACTGCTAGCCTTAGAAAGCTGAAATTTCATATTAGGGATTCTTGAAACCTCTCCTTGTGCATCACTAATTATGATCGATATTGTCTAAGGGAAAGGGGAGGTTTAGTTGTAAGTGAAACAAAAAAATCATATTAATCCGTACTTAATCTTGAATTGATCTACAAATTATACTCCACGATATTTCTATTTGATGAAAATAGTGGCGGTAATTCGCAGAAAGCTTCAGCGTAATTTTGGCCAGTTTCCTTAGGTAACTAAAATTTATGCAATATATTTCACTTTCTTGTCATAGTCCTTAAATTGCTGTCAATGATTCGTCATTGTGCGGAAATAAAACAGTCTGTGTAGAGACAACAAGCAATCATTTTCAAATTGTTTCATGCTAAAATGGGGCTAGGCAAAATAAGAAGATTTCCCACTTTTTTTTTTTTTTTTCTCCTCATAGTAACCCTGTGAGGAGTTATTTATTCGAATACATGTTCCATTGCCACATGGCATATTACATGTATTATTATGTTTAAATACATCATTATTTTACAATAAATAAAGATTTCCCACTTGCTGGAAACTCTGTTGAACGGACTCAAAGTATTCTCCACTTCTCCTATAATGAGTAGCTTATGCCCATAGGACTTGAAATTTAAGCTGCGCAGGAGGTGCGCAGTGCCTATGGAACTTTAAAAAAAATTAGTAAAATTGCAGGTTTTCCGAAAACTGATAAATGCAAATATGGCGATTGATATCCAGTTCCTTGATTTGGAGAAATAAGTATGGATAAACAATTTTAGGACATTAATGTTTCAACATAATTGCTTTGTTTTTTTTTTTTACATTTATCAACACGACTCATAATAAGTTATTTATTATTATTCCAATACATTTTACTCACTATTACTCTGCCTTTCTCCAGTTCCTGATTTTATCAACGAATGTCACCCATTTTTACAGGGAACGCTTAAATATGACGTTTTTGGTACTCTTTTACCACCATTCGCAAAGATTTGAAGATTTTTGTTATTTAACCAAACACAATAGTTGTTCTGTTGTCATAGCTGTCGGTGGAGACCGTCGTCACTGGCTGATTGGTCGAGTACCAGCTGTACTCGATCGTCACAAAACAGTATCATTTCTAACCCTTTTCGGTTCTAACCCTTTATTTGAGTTATTTGTTATAATGAAAACTCTAAAACCGGTTTAAGCTCTTGTTAACTACACGTTATTATTAATTACTTATTCGCACGAATTATTTTATATCAGTTAGCATATTTATTTCAAGTTTCGTTGATATTTAGACTGTTATTGTTAAACAGAGTATCTTGGGACTCAATGGTTTCAAAAGTTATTTTCTACTTTACTAATAAAGACTCTAAGTGAAGGTGTTCATTCTTTATTTTTCTCATTAGCAAAGTAGATAGCATCTCTCTCGTCGTCCTACTCAACCACAAACAATGTGTTACGTTTTATTCTTAATTTTTTTTTTTTTGTTTCTCTTGGTTTACTATGTTTTTTAAACTTTCATTAAGTCCGTCCTTTGCGTTCTCTCGTTACAAATGAATAGAATAATGTCTTCAAATTTGTTAAATTAATTCTCAGTACCTTATGCTAAATCCTTTTGTGCAATGTGTAAGGTAACTCGTGTTAGCCATATGTTTGTAAGTTGTTGGACTTGGTGGATTTTGAAAATTATTTGGCTTATTATATGGAAATTTCTCCAAGCGAATTGCGAATTGTTTATAGTAATTCAAAGTAGCACCTAGCTTAAACGTGAAGGGTGGCAACGTGGAAATAACTTGCCTTAATAATTAGCTTTAGCCGCATAACGTTACTAGCATAATTATGTGAGGTAATTTTCGTAGTCCAGTCTCATGGTAGCCTTAGCCAGGGGATTCAAAATCACGCAGGCGAAAGTATTAAGGAATACAGCAAGCAGTTTTAATATATATATATATATATATATATATATATATATATATACCAGATTACAAAAAAAAAAATTAGTCTCTTCAAACAAATTTCAGATGAGCTATTATTTTTCGCTAGTTTTATTTTTAAAATCAAAAGATAACTGTTATGAAATAATTTTTATCGAAAAGAATAATCGTATAAGTTATTGCAGTGTTATTAATTTTTAATTAAATATGTTCGTTGAAAAAATTGAAATGTAATTTTAAGTTTCAAACCGAAAAATAAAAATTGTTCCTTTTTTATTTTAAATCATTTCTTCTTGTAATGTACTTTCGTTGATTCTTAATTTTACCAAAATTCATTGTATGTATTAATTTATTTTTGTTGTTACAAATAAAAACTCATTGCATAACAGTTTAAATAAAAAAATGTTAAAAAACTGGAAAACTTTTTGCCTTTAACTCATTCATAAAATATTTTGGAAGAACAGTTATTTTTATTGTAAGATTTAAAAAAAATGTTGACCGAGAAGTTTTTGAAAAAGTCTGAAACATAACGATTTCGATCATATTTTTTTTTCGACTTTAAAATAAAAAATTCCAAAATAAATTTAAATTAAAACATTATTTAAACAAAAATTTTATTCAAATACTGTTTCAATGGAAATAAATTTAATAACCTAAATAACTATTAAGTAACCTTTGTTACGAAAGCTACTTAATAGTTATTTTGGTTCCCAGTTTTAATATAAACGTTAATAGTTATTTTTGGTCCCTGATTTTTTACACTCCAGTACATTAATATTTATTCATGTACTTGTAATTATTATTCTGATTATCATTTATATCTAGACAGAACATAACGGACTGCAGATGTGCACGCGCTATTCCTGTATGCGGCAGAGAAGTCAGCCTATTTCATATGCAGTTCTCGGCTAGCTGAATTCTCAAAGCAATTATACAGCTCAAATAATTGAACTAAATTGCACAACTTCAGGGCAAATTTATAAACGCACTGATTAACTCAAATATATTTTAATTATTATTTTTTTAACTGGTTGCAGATATTAATTAAAATCGTTATTTGTATCCTAATCACAAATAGCTAATTAAGAACATTCATATGAGTATAATCCCTGCTGATTGACTCGGCCAAAGGCCTCATTTTGAATAGTAAATAATTTACATTCATGGAACCAATTGGCTTCTAGAGGTCAAAGTAGGGCGACAAATTAATATTCGTGTTCTATTTCTGTCTTTGACAAGAAAATATATTCGTCTCCTGAAATTTGTTATTTCATTTCAACATGAAAGTCATTGACATTAGCACTTTGACCTGCCAGAGTTTAACAACCTCATCAATGATTTATTTTTCTGAGCCTTATAAAAATTATTTTGTTTTTCCTGTTTTTAATTTATTCATTTAATTTGTCTTATTACTTAGAGGTCCACAACCTGGCGTCTTGGCTCATCGTAAAGTTGGGGAAAGAAAAACGAATAACAAAAAGTCCGTCACGCAGAGGCTGCGTAAACTAAGCAGATTTCCCACGTGAAGTTTTACAATAGAGAAATTTCACGAGAGCCGAGCAGTCAGGAATCGGCCGAACTAGCTTTTGGCGGGAAAGTCACTCTCGTCCGTTAGCCGGCCAGATTTAATACAAATGCAAATATCTCGATTAATATTCAAGAATAAATGTATATAACACTATTTATAGTAAATTTTATTTGCAATAACAATGATTCTGTACAAGTTTTCGATCCGACGTATAGTAACGGAGATATTTCGAATTTTCGAAAATACTCACCTCTAAACCCCCCCTCCCACTGGTCCGATTTCAGCCGTTAACAAACTTGATCTTTCTTTTTTACATAAAACGACTAAATATCGAGTTTGGTAACGATCAATCAAAAATAGCGACCACTAGAGCGGTAACAGACAAATATATATATATATATATATATATATATATATATATATATATATATACATGTTCAGTTTTGAACGGACCTCATTTTCGTCATCTACTAGGTAGGATCGATAGACATTTGAAGAAAAATTTCGAAAATTCCGCCATGAGTACAACCTCAATAGCTAATTTCCCTTAAGGGAAATCTGCTCAAAATGGAACACACAAACGAATATAAAGGACAAAACTAAAGAAACGAAACACAAAAAATTAAAAGAAACACGCACACAACTTAGGACAAAAAGAAAGTGGTAAATAAATAAGTTAAAATAAAATTAAAAAAATTATAACTTCAGTGTCAGCTAATCATAAACAACAGGTATACACATTTAAACACGACCTCCCAACACGTTGTATATTTCAGTAAGTTCGAAACCGGGATTCTGTTAGTAGTTATTTTATTGGTAGTCCCCCGTGGCAGTGAAATATCCTTGGATATGTTCGTTATGTAAGAATGTGCCAGGCAACTATAACCGATACTTAGTCTCGTGTGTACAACTTACTCTTCTTGAATCTAATTACTGTCTCTTAAACCATCCTATAACATTGCATTTTATTTCTTATAGTCTTGATGTACACACTAGGCATGTTTTACACTACAATACTTTCATTTTGACGAAGTGCACTTTCAAAGCAACAGCACCATCTTCAGCGCCTTTTTTGAAAAACGTTAGCTTGCTCCACGGCTTCTGGGAGATCCCGAAAGAAATATTTCCTATAGTTTGTTACCGGTACATAAGACTTCTTGTCGGTCTTTAGACAGTTAGAGTCCACAGATGAACTCGTGGAATTAAAACTAAAAAAATAAAAATAAAATTATCCAGGATTTATGCAGGTCTACTAATAAGTTTAATCGACCTCAGGATATGAGAGACGTAGACTTCCTGTATTACATTTAATGTAGGAAGACCACATTTTTCTTATCCTGAAGTGTTGGATTCTCCAACATCGATCACTTAATATTATAATTTATTTGATTGTCATCAAAGTGATAATCTATAATCGCATTAAACAGAGCTTACAACACTAACAGTCTGAGGCATGGGATACTCCTGTTTGAAGTTAAAAATGTGGCCTAATACAGAACTTTAGTTTTACTATCAATTCAAATGAATTTTGGACAGACAACTTAAAAGCCCTTCAGTCAGTTCGTATTATTTAATATTAAGCTCAACAGTTGCCCAAAACATTTGAGATGACCGAATAATTCGACCTAACAGGTATTTTGTTTTTAGAAAAATGGACGGGGAATTTATGTCAGCCGTGTTCAATGACGCGGGATAGAAAGTGCAATAAGAACCCGCAGGAGGAACTATAGATGCAATGAATTGTGTAGAAAGTTGTTGCAGGATGAACGAATTGAGAGTAAAAGCAGAAGTTGCTTTTACTTCTGGGAGAGATTATACCCAGGATCCAGCCAACGGGAAATTTGGTTAGTACATTGCTGCTTGGAGACCAAGTGAAATACTTATAGGGGTTATGCGGAACTACTAAATACATTGTAGTGAAATAAAATTAAAAATAACCATTAAAAAAAAGGTGCAAAATACTTAGGGCATCACTTTTCATAGATAAGTTTTTCAATGACCCTATTTACTTATAATCTTTTTCCAGGGTGTATGAACCTCGAAAGTGCTAAATAAATTTGTTTACTCAAAGACAACTTACATTCATCTCTCCAGATGATTGAAAACGAGAGTTTCAAAAGCTCATATTTTTGAATCTTAAACCGAACTTAAGAGAATTCCTTAGAGACGACGAAGAAGACTTAAAAAGGCTTTTTGCATTTTTAACTGAAACTTGTTTGTTCCAAGAAATATAGATCCATCTACCACTAATGACAATAGCAGATGCGGTATATTGTAATAAAATAAATAAATAAACTTACTACAATAGACCATACAGAAGAATGTGGTGCACACGTCGGTTTTTTTTATTTATGTAACTACTTTCTGAATAGATTCCTGTTAGGCAAACGAGATACGTTTAATTAAGATAATGATATTTAAATCATTTATATTAATTATTATTTCTTTCCAGTAGTGAAAAAGAATATTAATAAATAATTTGGTCATATTTTTGTAATTAGTATTGATAAGTTGATGAAGGCTAAGGACCACACGAAAGACGTCTTTCACGTAGAGACCGCGAAATTCTCGAGAGCTATCTTAGGTGAATTAAAATTTGGGTAATATATGTCTCTGGCCTCTGATAGACTTACACTGCTGTCTATGATACGGCACCGTCCATCAATCAATAAGTCATGTGTGTTCACAACAAGCAGAAAGTTTAAAAGTCCATCACTCAAAGGGCTGGGTAAAATAAGCAGATTTCCACTTGCTGGAGACACTGTTAATTTGACACAACATATTCTCCGTATTTTTCCTGTAATGAGGACCTTATGCCAACACGACTTGTAATTTAAGCTGTCCATGAAGTGTATAGTGACTCGGGTGCTTAAATAAAAATCGTTTTAGAAGGAGTTGGGGAGTGGTTACTAAAACTGAAATATGTCTGTTAATCTCCAAGCTGGAGAAACTCCAGCTTGGGTAGATAAACTAGCCCCAAAGTCGTATAGTGTATACCCTGAGTCAGCCAAAATATTGTTTGTGTTACTACAACTATAGTTGATAGAAATTTTACCTTATGCACTTGGGGGCATGATAAATACTTTGCACAATATTACTGTCCTCGATGAGTTCCGCAATCTCCCCACGGAAGGTAGGATAATTTGTTCATTTCTTTAATCTTGTGAAAAAAAAAAGAGGACTTAAAGTATTTTGATTTTGAAAAAAGACAACTAAATTTCTCGACAGGAAATGGGAAAATCGCTCACGAAATCTACTATTTCTGTTTGAAGTATACCTGGTAACTCGTTGAAGAGAAATAAAATTGTTAGTGAATCAAGGCACAACTCCGAAGGAGTTACGGCTCTGACGATTTTTTTTTAGTTCGCAACACTTTGTAGTAATTTTTAATTTCAAATAGCTAGCTTATCATATCCTATAAAAAAAATTTCATACAGATAAATAAAATAGCAAAATATGTAGTTTGTTAATATTATTCTTCGTAAAAAAACAAACAATATTTATATTGATAAAAGTGAGTAACCAAGATTAACATGTAAAAAGGTTGGGTTATCGGGACTTTCCTGAAATAATGCAATTGCAGGGGATACTTGAAAATTACTTTATTAATGAACAGCCATTTGTGTTATTGTTCAGGTTGGAACAGTAATAAATATGGCTTCCTTGTATTTTTTATGCTTTTGGGAGCTTATTAAGTTGAATTCCAAATATGAAGATTTAAAGATAAATTAGTTTTATAATCAGTATGGCTGTAAGAAAAAAAACGTGGTAATAACCTTGAAGCAAGAAAGTAGTCAAAATGCCCCTCTAAAATAACTGTCTCAACTAAATGACCATTCAATGTTTCCTTTATGTCTGTTAATATACATAAAACGTTCGTGTAACATTTTATTAATTTACAAGACTAATGATATAGAAAAGTTAAATACATCTTTCAGAGAGTCATTAATTTAAATAAATGCTCCTTTATTTTTCTCATTTCTGCTTAATGATGGGGGTCACGACATCCTTGTGGATCTCATTTCTCCATTCACTAATTAGTAGCCTACTAATTGGGAACATTTCACATGTCACATTGTTTATACACGACTGAGTTAATTTTTGATTCAGAACTGAAATAGTTTTTTAATAATGTACATTTTATCCTACTACACCTGGTTCCAAGCTATCTGTCTCTCTCTCTATATACACACACACACACACACACACACACACACACACACACACACACACACACACACACACACACACACACACACACACACACGCACGCACACACGCACGCACGCACGCACTTATTATTTAAGAATGTTTTTTGAGCCATAAGGTCAGAAAATAATAATTCCTTCATATAGTCATTATTCCATCCTTTATTTCCCAAGTGGTTATTTAGCCATCGATAAAAATTAAAAACAATCTTTATATTAAAATATATTAAATTTAGCTATAAATTGCTTAAAACATTTTAGCAAGTCGTGTAAATCAACTCAGTATGGTGGCCTCGCACAATTGATTTAAACGACGTGCTAAAATGTTTTTAGCCAATAAAAGTCATGTACTTCCTTAATAGCAATCCTACGTAAAAAGTAAATAAAAAATGAATTATCGTTGGAAATGAAACATTTAGTGGTATAATTGATTAATAAAAAAATTACTCGATTATGAATTTACTGACCATGGAAATAAATGTTGTGCTCGTTATTTATATTTAAATTTTGAACCATAGGTTAACAGGTTGTTGAACCATAGAATGACAATAGAAGAAGTTACTTTTATATATACCCCCTCTTTTTTAGTAACCTGTTGGGTTGGATTGGTGCACATATGAGAAAGCCTTTAAAATATCCCTTGAAGTATACTACCCGATGAGCTGATTTCCCTTTAGGTAATATGTTATGAGACAAATTATTTCAGCCCTATTTTACTGACTATTTTATCATGGAAGAGTTGCAGAGTGCATCACCAAGAAAGCACAGTCCCAGATGTCCTTGCCTTCCTTACCTGAGCCAGGTCATCAACCCTTAGGGAATCGACTACCATTCCCCTATTCCTTATCATACTTCCTATCCTCATCCTTTCTTTATAACCTTACCGTAAATAAATATATACCACCCTTCTGTCGCTCAGTATCATCCTCTAGTCCAATATTTATTTGATTTATTTATTCTTACATTGTCACCTTGTAAGACCCTCTAGGATGGTCCTTCAACTCACTTTAGCTATGTCAATCTTTGTTTATATTGTATTTATTTCTGGATATTCTATTATTCAAATGTAGATATTGATTTTTCAACAACGTATTTAGATTAGGAGTCGGCAAGGTATAGCCTGGATTGTACAGTAATATCCCATTGAATAAAACGTTGACCTAAGGTTAGTGAACTGAGTTTGAAATAATTATTTATTTATCATTATAATAATCCTATTTCACGACTAGCGCGACGTAAGTATCAGTTAAATTCTTACCATCAGTTTATCATATTTACGTAAGTATGCTCATTATTGAAAACATTTTCAGTATTGGTCTACATTATTATTTTTTGAAAATGTTGTCATGTTTCAAGTAGCGTAATACGCGGTCTATATACTGGCTATGGTCATTTATTAATTTAGTCAAAGTGTATGGTAGGTCTATGTGAGTCCTTAAATAGCAGTCAGTCAGTATAAGTTTTATAGTAAGTCTACAGTTGCAGTGTTGGCAGTAGGGTTCGTCGAATTGAGTATCATATGTGTTTGCTTGGGCTTAAATATATTCATGTGTTCAATGTGTTTGTCGTGAGTTCTTTTTTGAGTAGCTGATTTAGCGAGTTCTACTGCGATTGTGCTTTGTCTACTGTTTGTATGTCCGGGCAATCAGTACTTGTCTAATTTCTGGATTTTGTGTAATATGTCGAGATTAGTGTATGTGAACTAAATATGTTTTTTTTACCTCAGGTAAGAAAAAACGCCTCGTTCCTTCACTATTCTTTATTCGTTGTGACAGAGCGCTTTCAGAGCATACGCTCCATCATCAGTGCCCTGCTCTTCACAATGATGTGACAGGAACCAAGGATTCCCTGTCCACAGGCCTGTCCACAGGGAATCCTTGGTTCCTGTCGCATCATTGTGAAGAGGGCACTGATGATGGAGCGTATGCTCTGAAAGCGCTCTGTCACAACGAATAAAGAATAGTGAAGGAACGAGGCGTTTTTTCGGAGGTTGCAAGGGCATTTAGTGGTTTCCAATTATCTTCTGCTTAAGACACCCAATAATAAAGGCTTCAACAAGTATGGTGTGTGTTCTTCTATGAGTCAGGCTTGAATGAACGCCTTCGCTACGTAGCCTTTAGAATGAATAAACATACATACACATTAAGCAGCCTGCAGCCTTCAGCTCTTGCATTCCATCAGTAAAAATTTAGAAGAACAGAAAATATTTCTTGTGTCTTAACGATATTTACCACCCAATTTTTTTTGCCAACGTTCATTGAAAATTCATTTAATGTTTATGAAACAAAGGAGGTATTGTAATCACGAAAATTTTCGGTTTTCTGATTTCCGTCTGATGTTCCCTGAAGCCATTTTGACAGTATTCGACCTGACTTCATTACTTTGGTCCATATCTCGCACGACAAGTCTTACGACGTAGACATTTCGTATTTATGACTGCTGTACAGTCTAGTTATTAACTTCTCCTTTTGATCAAAGCCTACTAAAAGTGTGGGGTTTAAAGATGAGGCAGAAGTAAAAACTTTAATCGGATGAAGATTATCAAGCATTAACCATGAATTATTAATTAATGTTCCGGGCCAAACTTTAATGTGCAAATACGTTCGCGGTACGCTTTTAAAACTAGTGCATTTTAAAGTAGTGTTCATTTTTTAACGATAGATATGAGACATACAATTACGATAATGTAATTATAATACAATTTCTTAAAATAAAAAAAAATGAAACGAAAAAAAATAGGCACACCATTATAATTAAATCGTAAAATTTGGAATTATTACAAACAACGAAAGTTAAATAGCGACACCGGAATCAATGAGACACTTAAGCTTGAATTTGCGAAACTAATCCATTGATGTTGGGATTAATTCCACTGATACAAAGAATTTCCAAATTATCCTATTAGCCTAGTACGATGTTTTGATTTATTACCTTTCATTATTGAAAAAAACTTCGCGTTTATAAGTACTGCCAAACGCACAAATTTCTCCTAATTTAGAGTAAGTAGTGTAATATTTTTGTTTACTTGGGTTTTTCAAAATACCTCGCGGCCGGATCAAATCTTACAGCGGGCCGGTGGTTGCCCACATATGGTCTAGATTATATTTTGCTATCAGTGTGCGTTTGTGTTTACCACATCATTTAGGCAATGGTATATTCAATCACTTCATTATGTCTGGCTTTAGCAATAAGTACACTGATTATACATGCTTCATCGGGCATTTAATTTCGGAAGCTTGTTCATTGGACTAATATAGTCCAGTTTAACATTTCCAGTCGAGCTGTTCCTCTCGCCGGACATGGGTTGACATCACGGTCGAGCAGAGATGAGCCGGCTAACGAAAGGGTAGACCTATGACTGACTTGATGACCTGTAGCCACTACTGTGACGGCTCAAGGATCAAAGGTGCCGCATTGATTCTGTCGAGGCAGAACCGTTTGTCCGAACATCCAGGATGCTAATGCCGTCCCCTGTCCGACAATCAGTGCAAACTCATTATTCATGCAGTGCAGTCCGAACCCTGGCTACAACTGTTTCATCCAGACAATATTGCGCCTTCATGTCACTATCCAAGTTCCTAAATATACTAGCTACATTGGTATATACCACTCCTTTAGATTTCCCTCAAGGGCTATTCAACTTGTATTCATGATGCGATTTCGAAAAAGGCCTGCAAATCGATTCTTCCCAGAAGATGACGAAAATGAGGTCCGTTCAGAACTATAAGCGTATATATAAACGTTTGCGTGAACTAAGCAGATTTCCCTCATGAAGTTTAACAGTAGATAAATCTACATGGTAACTCTTAAGTGAATGACTTCAAACGATAATAAGGAACCTCCGGGCGGGAAGTGTCTGAAATGTAAACAAACAGTTCTACCAATCATTTACCGGAAAGAAGAACAATTACTAAAATATATCACAGTATAACATATAAATTTTATTTAAAACTATTTACTATATTTAGTACTGTAATTTATAAAGAATCAGAATAACTTTTATCTCAATGAATCAAATTTGAGGGGGAGGGGGGTCACCAGAACATATTTGCATGTATCTCGTATAATAAAGGTCTCTTGAAAACAATATCTGGTACATAAACGTTGAATAATGTGGTTTATTAGATCGCAGAGTATTATTCATGTAAAATGAGTAGAAGTGGGGGTTTGCTGAAGGCTGTAAACTGAATAATACAAATAATTCGAATAATATTCAAGATATTGAATAAATAATCATAGTAAATTTAATTTACAATAAGATCGGTTCTAATTATTCGATCCGAAGTATAGGACAGGTATTTCAAATTTTCTAAACTTCTCCCCTCTAAACCCCCCCTCCCTCTGGTTTGATTTCAGCCGTTAACAAACTTGATCTTTTGTTTTATAAAGAAATAAATAAGTTTATATAACTTTGAACGGAGCGCATTTTCGTCATCTCTTAGGTAGGATCGACAGATATTTGAAGAAATTTCCGATATTCCATAATCGCGTCAACCTCAATAGCTGATTTCTCTAAAGGGAAATCTCCTAAAATCATCAAACTCGATATTTAAACGTTTTAACATAACTAAAGATCAAGTTCGTTAATGGCTGAGCGGGAGGGGATTTAGATGGTGGAATTTATAAAACTAGAAATATGTCCGCTATTATGTACCGCATCCAAAAATATTATAGAACCTATTTATTGCAAATGCAATGTGTTATAAATGTTGTTATATAACAATCGTATTCGTTAATGGGTGAAATAGGACCCAAAGATCATATTCGTTAATGTGTCCCAGGATTGGGAGATTAGAGGGGGGGATTTAAAAAAAATCAAAATATATCTGTCATTATGAGTCCAATTGAAAAATGTTTTAGAGTTAGAAAAAAACTTAGAGTTAGCTAGTTAAGAGCACATCGTTTTTTTACTTAAATGCGTTCTTTTTTCGATTTTGGTCTTTTTCAGTGAATGATATTAACTATTTAACTCACTAAATCACTAGACATCTCGAAACCAGCAAGTTCTTGAAGTCTCGTTTACTTTATAGTACTTAGATCGGGACAACTAGAGAGTACAGCGTGTAGTTGACGTTATCTTTAATGGCCGTCGGGAAAACTGTTTAGCCTACGCAACCCCTGAGTGACTGTATTTTTATTCCTAACTTAACCGGCATGTGATAATCCAAATATTTCTGTCGCATAGAATACGCATTGCTGTTTATCGCGTGATTAGTAGTTACTTAAATATGGAAATGGTTTTGAAATGCTATGGAAGAATATTATTCTTCAATCTCGGATAAAGCTCTAATATCAAAGAATTTCAATTGGAATGACACCTCAAGTTATTAATAGCAAGAAGTTTATACATGCTAATTCCCCATTTGAAGAACGATTATTCTAAGTTGGAATTCTGGCAGATGGAAGTGTTTTTTATACATTTTCTCATTACTCAAATATTTAGCGAGTTTAGAGCACATCCTTTTTTTTTTAGCCTACAATACCTATCAACGTCTACATATCGATTTGTTACCTAGAAATAGAAAATATATAGGGTGATGTGATCATTACCAGAACGTGGGAAATCTGCTTAGTTTACGCAGCCCATGGGTGTCGAGCATCTTTTTTATTTGCCAAAGATTAGCGGATTTTCCTTACCTAAACTAAATAAAATAAAAACAAAAATATGGAAAATAAACTACTTAATAGAGAACAAAGAAAAAGTGAAAATAAGCAATAAAGACAACAACAAATTACAAAGACGATGAATATGAATGAAGCTAAATTAACTGTTCGATATAATTGCAATAATGAAATCAACTTTAATCAATGTCATTAAAACAGGCGTTTAAATTAAATAAATATATTCTAATGTAATTACTCTTAGTTTTGTGGTCAGTATTAACAATTATGCAAACCTACAACATTTCCTGAAGTATAGTTTCAAATACAAATGGGATTCGATAGTTTTGCGGGTGGTTTAACATGAATGTTGTATATTGGCAATAAATTATCGAGTAACATTTAATATTCAATTTCGGCAGTCTTGACTCTATTAATTCCAACTACCTACATTTTGGACGGAAATAGGGCATTTGGTATAGGTTTGAAAGCGAATACACTATTTTTCTGATATTTTGAAATCAAGTCAAAAATTGAATTTCAAAATCAGTCATTATTTAATATGGTGCAAGAGCATTGTGATGCACAAGATGACGGATAGGGGTAAAATATCTTGAATTCCAACTAAATTCCCACTTCTGTCAGTGAATTATTAGTGAAGTGCATTTTGATAGTTCCATTTGACATTCCATTAATATATAGCGGTTACTGCACTATTCTATGAAGCAAACCCATGGAACAGAAATAAATTCTATATTACGGCCAGAAGTCGGAAGTAACAATGTAAAATGTAGTTTATTTATGTACTTATGTACTCTTAAGGACTCAGCTTTTTACTTATTAAAGTAAAGTGCATAGAAACATACCAGTTTGTGGTTT
The DNA here is from genome assembly GCA_019009955.1 of Riptortus pedestris. Lineage (NCBI taxonomy): Eukaryota > Metazoa > Arthropoda > Insecta > Hemiptera > Alydidae > Riptortus > Riptortus pedestris. The sequence continues at coordinate 38,916,311 of CM032228.1, forward strand.
CCTTTCTCATGGATTTGAACATATTTCTGAAATATGAACAGATTCAATGTTACTTGAAAAATGAGAATGTGAGAATATTGTTTCGATGTGTGATATCCGGTTCGGACTAAAATAAAAAACCAAAAAAAAAACATTAAGCCGGCATCTTTCCTTAAAGAGTACAAAGAGTCATATTTCCAGTGATATTTTACAAAGGCAGAAGTCATTGACGTAATGTGTGATGCCTCCCACACCCCATCTGACTATAGAGGACAAAAATAATTTCGTGGAAAGACCAACATGGGAATCGTTCAGAGTCTACAAGTAACAGGCGGAAACATAGGAATATTTTGAATAACAATTTCCTTGTCGACAGAAACATTTCAGGATTACATTCCCTCTTTTCAAACCTTTCGACCCTTTGCCTAGCGATTGTGATTTATCATGAGGAGAAATGAATTAATTTAATTTTTATGAGTTAAATGGCTCTTCAAAAAAATGCAATGCGACGGTAGAAAGCAATATATATATATATATATATATATATATATATATATATATATATATATATATATATGAATATTTTAGTCATAAGGTCAGAAAATAAAAATCTCTTCATATAGTCATTTATTCCATGCCCGACGCTTTTGAGTGTCACTTGTCCTTCTCAAGGGGCTATTTTGCCAGAAATAACAATTAAAAACAATCCTTATATTATAACATATGAAATATATTATATAATACATTCGTCTTAAAAGCTAGAATTGGCTGAAAACGTTTTAGCATGTCTTTATATCAATTGAGCGAGGCAACTATAGTTTTACTTAGAATTGTTTTTTATATTCTGACCCTATGGTTCAAAAAACATTCTTAAATAATAAATGGCCAGTGTTTAAATATTATGTGTGTGTGTGTGTGTGTGTGTGTGTGTGTGTGTGTGTGTGTGTGTGTGTGTGTGTGTAACACACATACACAAACACACTTGAAAGGCTTGCTCACCGCCCAAAATAAATCCATGGCCAATGACTTTTTTGGATGGGTAACCATTCATTATGGTGCATTCAAAATGTCTTACTAAGTGCATTCTATTAAATCCAACTTACCGTTAATTAGTTTCTTTACCTCCAATGATTTATTTCATGTCTTGAAATTATTTATTTTCACAAAATGTACTGTTCTTATTTAATTTGTTTACATGTTTAGTTGTTCAAAGGTATTTATTTTAATTCGGCTAGTATGTATTTATTGCAATTAATAGCTGATTTTACTCACCGGAAATTTGCTATATAAATCTTCCAACAAGGAAATTAATGCTATCATCGAGGTAGATTGCAGAGGTCTGTGGCCTGGTTAAAAAAAAAAAGCCTCCTCCTTATTCATATTGCTCCTAATTACTCGGCTCGAAGGCTCTCAATAGATTCTGGCGTAAAATTCAAAACATCCCGAGCACTGAACTGCACAGGCGCCTACTCATAAATCCATCGGCCCGGAAAAATTAGCATATTTATGTCGGTCTAAAAAAAATGAAAAAAAGAAAAAAAAGCGGATTAAAGCGTAGTATTAGAGTAATTTTTCTTTCCTACTCGAGAGACTAATTAAAATTGAAACGAGGTAGTAATTAGTAAATGATTGCAGGTTGTACTGCTCCAAGAGAGGACATGGAGTTGAGACTCTCATTAAACTCACAGGTTATGGCTATCTTTGCATGTTTCGCTCCGGGCCCCGAAAATGTAAATTATGCCGAAATAAATCATGCGAGAGTATTTAGCCGGGATATAATTAACCGAGCGAAAGTTAACATTTAATTTGGCCTGTCAAAAACTATGAACAACATTGGAGGATTTATGAAAGCAAAAATAACTGTTCTCGACATCTTTTCCTTATTCCTTAGGGTCGGATCATATGTTTTGGTCCAGAAAAACTATATTTTTCCGTTTTTTTTATTATTATTTATTGACCTCCACTTTTTGCTACTATGGCTCTTTGGGACGGCTTACCTACTGGTTACCACCCTTTTCTAACCAGGGTGGGACTAAGGATTTTATTTAATGATTCCGTCACTAAATAAATTCCTATTCCCCAGGTGAGAATTGAACTCGAGGTTTACCATGTGAGATTAATGGCAACGCTTTAACTCACATGGCTAACCTGAGCCCCTTTTTCTGTTTTTAATACTATTATATTATATATTCAATATTTATAATTTAATTGTACGCCACATAGCTACTCCAAAGTGGTTAATTTTAGCATATTTTCCTAAAAAGAAATCACCTATTAAATTTTTTTGGCCTGAATTTTTTTTAAAAATTTATTTATGGACATCACATCATAGGTGATTTGGCCTTATAACAGTCAAAAATTCTACATTGTGAAATAACAAAAGTAGACGAGATAACAACAAGGAACAATAACAAATACCAAAAAACAATGAGCATATAACAAAAGTGAAATAGCAAAACATTTTATAAGTGAACATTAATAAAAAACATTTGGTGATACATAGTTGGTGGATAATCAATAGGAAATGAATGGCTGATAATGTAACTTTTGCGAGTGATTATCGTAATTTCCTTCAACAAACGCATATAATACAATTAGTGCATATAATTTGAAATCTTGTTGCACATCACAGATTTAATTTGTATGTTAAATTAAGTTCAATATTAAATTATTAATTCCTTGATATAAAAGGTATACAACTAATCTTGTTGGGACAATGTAACGTACTGAAATAATCGTTTTTGTACTTACATGCGTTCTTTTTTCGGTTCCGGTCTTATTCAGTGAATGATACTAACTATTTAACTTTCTAAATCACTAGGGATTTTGAAACCAGCAAGTTTTTGAGGTCTCGTTTACTTTAGAGTACTTAGATCGGGACAACTAGAGACTACAGCGTTTAGTTGACGTTATCTTTAATGGCCGTCGGGAAAACTGTTTAGCCTACGCAACCCCTGAGTGACGTTCTTTTTATTCTTAACTTAACCAACATGTGATAATCGAAATCGTATCGTCTTTCTATCGTATAGAATACGCATTGGTGCTTGTTGTGTGATTAGTAGTTACTTAAATATGGAAATGGTTTTGAAATGCTATGGAAGAATATTATTCTTCAATCTCGGATAAAGCTCTAATACCAAAGAATTTCAATTGGAATGACACCTCAAGTTATTAATAGCAAGAAGTTTATACATGCTAATTCCCCATTTGAAGAAATAAACGATTATTCTAAGTTGGAATTCTGGCAGATGGAAGTGAATTATATTACAGGTTGCATATAAGGAAGCCGCACTTCCCCAATAAGAATTTATTCGAGCGACAGAGCACTTTCGGCGCAGTGCATCATCATCATCAGTGCTCTGTTGAAAAAAAAAACAAATAATAATAAAGAACTGTTCCTATTAAAGTTTATATTATTTTTGAAAACTGTAATAGAGATAAGTTCTTTATTTTGTTTTTTGGTGTGTCAACTGGGAACTAACGTCAAAAGTGCTTATCGCTCGATTAAATTCTTATTCTGTAAGTGTGGCCATTTTACTCAACCTGCAAAACCAGTACTGTAGGTACCAAAGTGGGGCTTATGACTTTTAGTTTTGTTCATCCTCAAGCATTTCTAAAAAAAAAAAAAAAATCCTACAAATCTCTTTATCCTTAAAGAGAATGTTTACCGTAGATATTAGCGATTATCTTATAAAGCCTCATGACAATTCTGCCCCCCCCCCTCCACACCCAGCCGTGTAGGTTCGGTAAACTGCAAACGTTTCTTTGTGTATTTATTTATTGAAAGTAGTAAATGGAGTAGGATATTAGCTTATAATAAGCATTTTCTTGACAGTGGGTTTTTTTTTTTTTTTTTTTTTTTTTTTTTTTTTTTTTTTTTTTTTTTTTTGTTAATATATTTAAGATTTTTTAATTATACACTTTTCATATACATAATATTAATAAAAGTATCTAAATATAGCAAAGGACAAATAAAATATACTTAATACAAGTAATTATAAGTATATGTTTCAAATGGTGGGGGGGGGAGATAGAATTAGCTGCCACTAAATGTATGAAAACCAAAAACAAAACAGGTTAATCATGTATTTTCCGACATATTACATTTCTATTCAATATTACATTTTGTAAACTTTCTCATTACCCTTTGAAGTACAGGGATAGACTCAAGAACCACAACGAAAAATGTTGAAGGAAAGTCAGTTGTTTAGAACAAAACCGTTCTCAGTTCAAACCCCTTATCACCTTTCAGTATTTAGGAGTCTTTACTTGTTAATTAAAGTCTTATCAGTTAGCAGGAGTTAGAATTGAACCCCATTAAAATATGCTAATCGCCCACGATGCAGAGCAAAATAAATATATAAATTTGTCTACTGGGTAAACTAATTTTAATAAAACTGACCTTCTGTCCTTATGGCCTTTAGTTAAATTTATTATTTCAGGCTAAATTTGTTCCACTTGGTATTACTGGAACCCAGTCATTCGTCGTTCTTCAACACGAAATTGTGTTGAAGGATTGACATAGTGGTTGGTGCCAATCAAGCTCTTAGCGTCACTACCCCTTCACTCTTGATCTGTCAAACTGAAATAATGAGTAGTAGTTTCGTGACTTCTGAATGTGTTCGATGTTTGTAAAGTAATGGAAGGTGGTGGGATAGCAGGTATAAACTCCAAGTTGGAGACCGGAGATCACCCACTATATTTTAGCAGATTTTCCTTAAGGGTAATCAGCTATTGAGGTTGTACTCGCCACACGATTTTCGAAAAAGTCCTCAAATGCCTATCGATGCTATTTAGTAGATGACCGAACATGTGGTCATTCAAAATTTGATATTATTATTATTATTATTATTTATTAACGTCCACTTTGTGCAACTTAGGCTAATCGGGACGGGTTATCTACAGGTTACCATCATTTTCTAGCCAGGGTGGGATTTTAGGACGTTATTTAATGAATTTCGTCACTAAATAATTCCCTTTGCCCATGCAAGAATCGAACTCGCCACTCTAGGTTTACCATGTGAGGTAAAGGTCAACGCTTTAACTCACATGGCTAACCTCAGCCCCAAAATTTGATATACATATACTTACTTGTCTATTATCGCTCTAGCCACTGCATTTTTTGTACTTGCGTGGACAAACACAGTAAACCCCTACTTACAGTATTCACACTTATAAGCGAATACATCACGGGTTAAATACCAAATATTTTTTTTCAACTGTACTTTACTAGATCAGATACATGCAACTAGTTATATGTAATGACTCCATTTAACCGTTTCGTTTAACATTATAGACCAGGAATCAGATCAGGAATACGGGGGGGGGGCGGAGGTTACAGGGAGGGGAAATTCGAAAATTCAAAATATCACTACTTTTATGAGTAGGTTCGACAAATACTACAGGACAAATCTTGTTTAACCAGTATTGCTCAACAGTTCTTGTTATATAATTTTTTTTCTTAAGTCAAATATAATCACTTTCTTGTTTTTTGACCAGAAAACCCTCACTTCTACTCATCAGATTTTTTTACAGATATATAAAATATATGGTTAGATGAGATCGATACTGTCCGATGCCAGCACATTGAAAATCTGCTTAGCTTACGCAGCCCCTGCGTGACTGACTTTTTTAAAATACATAATTATTTTTACCTTTCTTGGGTCGACGGTATGCCACTGTTTATGCCAGAAGATATTGGATACCCCGTGAGATGTGTTTGTCACCTGTGCGGTTACAGGGTTTCAAATTCCTCATTTGTCTATAAATCCTGTATCCATTTGAGGAACTATATAAAGAAAATAGTGATCTTTGGTCTGTAATGCCTCCACAATATGGCACGGAACGCATCAAGCTCTAATGCCGTGCATAGTATTTTCATTTTGTACTGTACTGTGATTCGCATTGAAAAATATTATCACACATTTAAACCATGCTGTTAAGTATAAATAATATATAATAATGATTTTAGGACATACAGATGTGAACAAACGTAGGAAACGAATGGAATGAAAGAAGCTATTAACAGAAATGGAATCCAATTCAATCAAAAGAAAACATTCAGATGACAGAGATTTCGGAATTCGGCGCCATGAACTGGTCCCTCTTAATTGAACCTATTCGAAATTATTAATTGAATTCAAATTTTATGAACATGCTATTAATAAGTAGATTTAGTTTAATTTGGGGATACTACAGTATGCTCCAGGATTCAGTGCGTGTTGAAAAAGCAACACATACTTATCCCGTTGCTTTTGAAGATCCTGAAGTGTTTCATTTGAACTCCAAAGTACCTCTTCAGGAGAACTGTTAAATTTAATCAAAAAAAGTTCCATCAGAGATGCCAGAAAAATGGTAAATATTTGGTATGTTACTATAATCTCATCTGTGTCTTCTCATTGTCTCTCATTTGTGTCAAGGATGTCTATATATATTAGTTTTGGATTGTCCCTTAAACTAATCTATGTTCTTATAATGCTGAGTAATTATCTACTCGTTCCTATTTCGAACCTTTGAAAATTCTCTGCCAAGTTTCTGAGAATATATTAATATTTTTCTATCATGTAGATTTTCTCCAAATTTAACTTTCAAAACAACTTGAACTAGTATTATCTCTAAAGGACCTATAAATAGTTTTATTAATGTCTCCATTATTGATGGGTGAAATATAAAATTATTTGTCATGTTTTTTTCAAAATCTTTTGAATCATACATTCAAATATAAATATTCGATACATAATGAGCTGATCTAGAAATATGCGGTATCATTTGAAACCTTGTGTGAAATCCCTTCCTTCAATTAAGAGTCAAAACATTTACATAGAGATAGCTCAATCCCGCTCTACTCTAGCTATCCAGAACTTATGATGTCCAATTAGGGCGAAAGTACTTTCCAATAAAGGAATTATAGTGTAATCTGTGGTCAGAGCAATAACCCAGTTATTAACGGAGTTATTTGTACTTTTACTTTTTCCATTTTCCCAAGCCCTCCCTCATTCCTACTCTTCAAGTTATCCATTTTTCTCAGGTAAGAAAAGAAAAGGCCTCATTCCTCCACAGAAGTTTAATCTATGCGACAGAGCGCATTCAGAGCATACGCTCCATCAACAGTGCCTTCCTGGCACCGTTAACCATTTACCATTAAAAACGTTGTATAAGATGTCATTAAACAAAAAATAAAAATGTATGTACATATTGAATGTCAATAATTAGAACATAAAACTTAAGAATACAAATAAGTTCCTCAGTGAATATATATGAAGAAAAATATTTATACAGATTAAAATTAAAAGCTTTCCAGTAAAATATATACAAACAATTTTAAGAAATAGTCAAAATAAATAAATAATAAAAAGTGGATATATACAGTTAAAAAGTATAAAACAGGATAAATAGTAAAAACCAAATCAAATTAATTTTTTTTTAAAAAAAACAAAAAGTGAAGGATCACGCTTATTGCTTTCAGTTATTGTTCGTTGCTAAGACCTTTCATGAACCATCTAATGTCAAACTTATGTTTGAAGCGGCATTTACACAGAGTTGTTATATCTAAGGAAGGGTGAAAAGATACGAGAATATGGTATCACGCCATCACACACTGGAGCGAGTGATAGGGTACGCCGGACATTCATTAATATCTCCGTTTCTACTGGTCCTAGAATATTGATGCTGGTGTCATTTTAAAGCACATCGAATACTCTATTCAACTACCTCATCAGCAATTTTGCCAGATGCGATATAACGGTAGGATGAATTTTAAATGTGTACATACAGATTATGTATCGCTTACTTAGTAGAGTATTGTGATTTGTAGACACATAATATTAACATATATTTTATAAATTTTTATTTTTTTAATAAATTGAAGTTCACAAACGCAATACTATGTATTAACAGTTTGTGAACTGTTACTGGCATGTAATACCATCCATACAAATCCACAAATATCTCAGCTGTTTCTCTTGTATACTTTTCAAACTTTTCAGTATTGCTCAAAGCGTTGGACGATATTGCTTGCAAAGTAATAGGAAACCGTTTAATTAAATTTACATCTATTCCTGTGATTGACCCCGAAATGTGAGGAAACGCAAAAAACTTACGCGCCGTGTTTCCGTCATTAGATGTACCCAATCCTTGGTTCACTTGGTCAACGATTAATCCCATTTTTTCCCTAAAATCACTAATGATTTTCGTTTTTCATTGTTGGAGAAGTTCTTTATGAACACTCCACGATTTGAAATCTAATCGATATGCAATGTAGTTGGGAAAGGTCCGTGGGAGATATAATACGTCTTCCGCACCGAAAGTGTTAACACTAAAAGTAAAATATTTAATGAATAGGCAAGTTTAGGCAAGATCTGACGACGTTGCCAATAAGACAATATACTCCTAAAAGCAAGCCAAGTAGTATTTTTTCAAGCAAATACAAGCGATTTGCGAATTTGATTAAATAAAATTATTTTCAGCTCGATGTAAAAAAAAAAAAAAAAAATAGAGGAATTTTAAAAACCTTTTGTGCCAGTTTTTGATTTGTTATAATACCCTTAATGTGTACTGGAAGCAACAATAATTTATAAAATGAAATAAGAGTTCACGACGAATTTAATAAGCCAAGGCTTTTTTTAACATAGCAATTATAAGCAGGCATTATGTAAAAACCATTGCAATAATATGGCTAAAAATCAATCTGCTCAATTGAAAAGGGTTTATGTGGTACTAACAATACAATCAAAATCCCAAATTAAAAATTTTATTTTTTCCCCAAATGTCCAACATTACTGAAGGATCGCTCCAGTGTGCATCAGAGAGTCAGCCCACCACTTGGGAAATCTGCTTAATTTACGCAACATTCTAAAGATTGTTATTCCAATTCCGTAACTTTGCGTGAACTACTATTTTTATATACTGTAACCATGTCATGAACATAGTGAAAGTATCTGTAATGTATTAAAGGCATTTGTAAGATGAGCTATTTTTGTCTTTGTCCGGTTACAAAAAGTTAGAAACTGAAAATTTCAGACGGACCCATGAAATGGAAGATTTTTTTTACACTCATCATGTAATGCTTTTTGTATGATTTTGAGCGGAGGCCGTTAACAGTTAGTCTCTGTATTCCAATCAAGGATAGCTAGATAAGAAATCTCACCTTAGGTAGAATCCTCCTCTAGAAGTCAGGTAGTGGTTTCTATGACTTTATTGTGAGTCGACCTGAAAAAACAGCAAACAATGGGAAACTTCTGTAATTTCTTGTAACTCACTTCCGTTTCACCTTTAAACTCATGGTTCTACAAGTACATTAGAAGTCGCCTGGCGTTCAGAAGCTTATCGCATTTCCCGATTCCTCCAGGGCTTCCACTAGGAAAAGAGCATTAGGTAAATTCATTTATCCCACTTCCCCTATGCTGCGCCTCGCCCTGGAAGGGAGTAGGTACCCCTAGCTGTCTTATTTAAAACTCTCCCACACCTCGGAGCGATTAACTTTTCACCCCTCTTCATTATTCAGCGCAAGTCCGGGAACCTGCCTCCGACCCCCTGTCTAGTTCTTTAATCACCCTTCGCTTCGCAAAACTTCTACCGTTGGGGGGAACGCCTCTTGTCTCTCAACGACACTCCACATTGTCCGGGCTTCCCTCCCCCTACGAACCCTATAGGGCGTTCCCTATTCCTATTAATATTTAGGGAATATTTCGTCAGGGAAAGAACCAATCTGAACTTTGACCTTTGTTTGTGTACGGGAGGCAGACAATGCCTTTGATTATTTGTTGGCGGTCACGAAGTTTGATTAAATTTTGTTTTCGAAGTCACTCTTCATGTTTTCAAACAGGCTTACTTCAACAATGGTTTATAAGTATGGACGTGACATATTAATATTCCAAGTTCCTACTAGCCTACCAATTTTCATCCAGAGATTGATAAGACAACTTCACTGCTTTTATTAGCCTTTAGCTGCATAAAACGCAGTAATCTTTGCCTCATTGCAGGTGGAATCACATGAAGCCTAGGAATGGATGATAAATTCTAATAACTAGCATATGTAAATCGATTATCTGCCTAACGATTCCCTCTTGAAGTATAGTCAACTCAATATAAAATAATCTTTAATCTATGTCAACTATGATGTTGAACTATTATACCCTAAAGTGGTGGAATTTATTATATCTGTGGTACTAAGTAGAACCATAAATTATGAGTATCTTAAAAACATTTTTATTAAAACAAAGCAATTGAATTCATTCAGGTAAATATCAGTGAAACAACAAATTGAAATGATTCATTTCTCTACTTTTCTATACAAAGTATGTCCTATGAATGATCCCATCAAACGATCCCCCCACCTCCAGGAGGCTCACAGTATCATTTGAACGTTCACTGCCATAAACATTAAAAACTGACTTTCTGCTCCTGTTATTTAACTGGAGAAGCACTAATGAAGTTTTTATTTTTACTATAACTATATATATCATACGTTTTATAGTATATTGCCTTTAGTAAGATTTGAAATTATTTATATACACCTGGAGACAAAAGTGTGATTTGCTAAAATTGAGAACAGCAAAATAAATAAGTAAAGAAAATAATTTGGTCCAATATAACTCTTTTTTTTAATTTGATTTGGGTCACACGGAGAAAGTTAATCTATCTGAACGTTGAGCTTCTTGATATCCAAGCTGGACAATTAACTGATCGGACGGACAGATTGATAGCAATACCAAAAAGAACGGATATATTTAGGATTATGCATTTTATTTTATTTAACAACGCCGGCGATTTACTGATTATTCAAGTGTACCCAAAAAAGCGAAAAGGGAAAAAAATGGAAAAAGAGTGAACTATAGCGTACGGTGATCTTTGCCGGTTTATTAGTATACCAGTCTTATATGAAGCGAATGATATTGTATATGGAAACATCAGGGTGGTGAAAATTTTCCTTTTTTTTCTCTCTTTTTTTTTTTTGGTTTTCCCTGTTCCTTATTTTTATTTATTTATTTATTTTTTCTGTCTATCTTTTTTTCCCTTCTATACTTATATTTTCATTTATATTATGCATTTTAGATCTTTTCTAAACACTATGGTTCTGCTTCTGACCACTTTTTGTCAAATCCTAGATAGAAACAATAGATATATAAAGACTTTTTTTTTTTTTTTTTTTTTTTGAAAATCGTGTTACTCTCCTGAATTGAAATCTGCTAACAACAGGATCAGTTAAAATGGGAATCGGGTTGAGGGCGTTAGAAGTTAAAGGCTGATTTAATGTAGTTCTAAAACAACATTCATTCACCATTAGCTAAAATGGGCAGGTGGTAGAGTTAAGCCGTTTTAAATCCTGCTCTAGTTGGATTACTTCCGGCGGCAAATTGCCTTTGATCAGCCCATATCTCTTATCACTCCAGCTCAAATGGGCTTATCAATGAACCACGATTGACCCAAAATTCGAGGGCGTGACCCAAGCAAGACCCAATTACATTAAAATATGACCCCGATTAAACTTCATATCTTAAAGCATACCCTTTTCCTGGTATATATATATATATATGCTCAACCACATTTCCACCATTTTGTGGAATGGCGATAGAGATTAGCTCACATATCTTACCACCGGCTTACCTTACTAAAGGAACTATTTCTTACCTAATATAATAAAATTCCGTCACGCAGGGGCTGCGTAAACTAATCAGATTTCCCACAGAAAGGTTTATAACAGATAAATCTGCATACTGAATGTTAAGGGAATCTATACAAACGGTAATAAGAAATCATTCAGAAAAAAGTTAATAATATCTACAACGGAAATCGTCTGAATTGTAAACAGACAGGGCAGCCAACATCCCAGCTCTGAATAGATAGAATTATTCTACCGGAAAGATGAAGAATTAATGAAATACATCTGAATATAGCATAATAATTTTATTAGAAACAATTTACTATAGCTAGTGCAGTAATGTGAAACGAATTTAGAGTAATTTCTATCTAAATCACTCAGATTTTAGTAATCCAAGAACAAAAGAAGGGACGGGGTGTCAATAGAACGTATTTGTTTGTATCTCGTATAATAAAGCTTTGTTTGTTGAAAACAATATTTGGAATTTAACCTTGTAATGAAGTGGTTCATGATATAACAGCTTATTAATATGACACTAGTAGGAGTGGGGGTTTAGTGAAAGCGTAAAACTATAAAATACAAATATTTAGATTAATACTCATTATAATGAAAATAAGCATATGACAATATTTATAGTAAATTTAATTCGCAATAAGGTTGTTTTTATACAATTTTTCGATCCGAAGTTTTGTGAAGAAATATTAAGAATTTTCGAAATTCCTCCCCTCTAAACCTCCCAACAACAATAATTAGTTGTAACATAATAAAATAACAATAACATTGTAACTTTAATATAACATGAAAATAGCTTTAACAAACTACAACAATTGTGGATAACATATAGCAATAACTCATGTAACATAGCTAAGTAGCAATAATTGTATCGAAACACAACAATAATTAGTTATAACATAATAAAATTAAATAACAATAACAATGGAACTTTAATATAACATGGAAATAGCCTTAACAAACTACTACAACAATTGTGATAACATACAGCAATAACAAATGTAACATAAAAGAAGAGCAATAATTGTAACAACACACAACAATAATTAGTTGTAGCATAATAATAAATTAAACAACAATAACATTGTAACTTTAATATAACTTGAACATAGCTTTAACATAATATAACAATAACAAATGTAACATAGTGAAATAACAATATTATATCAATTTTATTACTCCATAAAAATAGCATTAATAAAAAAATAATATAACAATAATTATAATAACACATGGCAATAGTTATAACATAGTTTAACAAACAAAAGACAATATACTGTAGTAATACAAAACATAAGGCAGTGAACAAGCCATTTATAACAAACTTGAGGTTATACTCAGTACTCCTAATGTAAACGAAGGAACTACAGTGATGTACAATCATTTTTAAGTATCTTTAGTCTTGGTAAATAGAATTAACACAAACACTATCTATTACACTCTAATAACAATGTGCAATATACTCGTATATATATAAAGTAGTACCGGTACTTTTTAGCCCTGAAGAAGAGAGAACACTGACCAAAACTCCAAAAAACTACAACACCATATATATATATATATATATATATATATATATATAAAATTGTAATCTCTGTCTGTACATTGATTTTTTTCTCGAAATTTCACGATAACTTTTCGTTTCACATGTCATAGACACCATAACTGCATTTTGTTTCTTTCGTGTCTGTTTATTTGTTTGTTTGTTACCTTTTAACGCATAAACGGCTGAACCGAATTTTATGAAACTTGGTATGTATATTACTACTAACCCAACTTAGACTTTAGGCTATATTAATATTATCTGAGACGAACATGAGTGGGGGTTGTAAGGGAGGCCTGAAATTAAAAATAGCAATATTTCGTTTCCTATTGGTTTTTCGGCAAATATGCACATAACAAATTTGTTTTTTTTTGTTATTCAGAGTAAGCTTTGTTATATACATTTTTTTCGAATACTGAATTATAAACAAGATATAGACTAAAACCTTTAGCGGAAGTGAACAATTTTATTTGGCTCAAAAGACTCAACCGAACTAAATAAAACTCGGTATGTGTATTAGCACTAACGCCTTCATTATAATAAGCCGTACCAACATTTCTTGGGACGGGCAGGAGTGGGGGTTATAAGGGAGGCCTGAAATTAAAAATAGTGATATTTCGTTTCCTATTGGTTTTTCGGCAAAAATGCACATAACAAAAGCTAATTATTTTGTTGTTTAGATTAACTTTTGTTATATACACTTTCGTCGTATACCGAAATATAAATGCGTTATACGCTAAAAATAATAGTGGGAGTCAACAATTTTATTTGGCACAAGAGACTCAACCGAAATAATTAAAACTCGGTATGTAAATTAGCATTCATTCTTACATGGTTATAAGCTATATTAAAATATTTAGGCTATAACGGGAGTGGGAGTTATAAGGGAGGCCTGAAATAAAAATTCGTGATATTTCATTTTCTATTCCAAACCAACAACGGGTATTAACCCTAAACACTGGAACGGGGAAATGTCAAAATATTGTGCAAAATAAAGTCTTGCCAAAAAAATACACTCATCATTCCGGGTCAAATGTTCGAAAAACGCGTCTTTAGTATGACCTCGATAGCTGAAAAGATAAATAGGTTTGAGAATAATATTTATATGAGTGTGTGTGTGTTTCGTGCAGGCTTAGGTAGATAGGTATATTGTAAAATGAGATTGAATACGGTGCGGAGACATAAATAAGAAAACTTATCACTTCCTAATAATAATATAAACGCTATTCGAAGAACGAGAAACATAATATTCTCGTTTATAAAGTTATAAATTGATCATCGGACCGAACTCATTAAAATGGAGTTAACTTGCTCAACCTAAGCTTGTTTATCTTCCATTTTCCTTCCAAGTTTTCTCTGTTTTAACTTTAGTCATTGTCAAGTTTGAAACACCTCTCGTCTAACTCTCGGACATATTTCCATCAAAGAAAATATTGTTCTTACCTCCTTCGCCATTGTTCAAATTAGTTTAATCAAAATCGACTCCGCAAATGGAAGTCGTCTAATTACTTCAAACTGCAAACTTTGAATCATAATTTACGATTCCTCATCGAATTATTTTAGGTCCTTTTCCCTGAAGTGTTTTGTAGATTAACATTTATTTCTGTGGAATGAGATTTTTTATATATCTTGCCATTGTCAAATGTGTCAATGAAAATGAAACAATACTTTTTAATACATTTTGCAGTACTAATAATAAAAGTATTCAGTGCACTCGCAGTTACATGTTTGATTCACAGAATATGTGTTATCTTAATTTTAATATACGTGCATTCTCATACTCCACTATTTTCATTCTAAGATTTTGATTGCTTTACTATTAGAAATATTCTTTTTTGTGATTTTATCTAGCCATACATAACAAATTTTAATTCACAAATTTAATTAACCGTTTCCGTATGTATCAAATCAAAGACGGGACTGTTCAAGATTACAAAAAAATAAATAAAATGTTCTATTACACATTAAATATTCTAAACAAATATTAACTGCACATTCATTTTATCGGTTATAAAAATTTAGTTCATATGCTCTGCCAACACTTAGCTACAATTTATTGTAATTTGTAATATACTGCTCAAAAATGAATAGGGATATTGGCTGTTTTGTGGTATTTATGGGGCCTAACATTTTTGTTTTTTGTTTAATTATAAATATCATTAATATTTATTAGAAATTATTGTCTTCCCCCCATAAAAAAGTAATTTAATTAAAGTCGATTTAATTAATATTAATAGGATAAGAAAAAATAACCAATATCCCTATTCATTTTTGAGCAGTAAAGATAATTACAAATAATGAAAGGACATTTTAACAACTCGCGAAACTAAAGCCCCAATGTATTACAAACGACTCAAAAACAAAATTATTTAGGTTGACTGGCAATGTGGCTCTTCTGATCCAAGTATTATAAGAAATTTAAAAAAATAAAAATTAAAAAGTCCTTCACGCAGGAGCTGCGTAAACTAAATATATTCCTACGTGCTGGTTTAACACACTTGTAAACTCATCTCACTATATATTATATATCTCTATGTAAAACCAATGAGAAGGGGCAGGTGGAGGAGCGAGGGGTACTGATGGCTGAAAACAAGTACACAAGTACATTGTTGAATTGTAGAGCGTCAATAGTTTAACAAGATCGGTTCTATAACATTTTACGATCCGAATCATAATGATGGAGATATTTGGAATTTTTGATCCCTACCCCTCTGAACCCCAAAAAAAATATTATCTTCAGTGCTGACTGATAAGGTTAAATATCAAGTATGCTATAGAACAAATAACCTTTTTCGAGTTAAGAATGTAAAATTTTAATTCATGACGTCATCACATAACGAATTTGCATCTATCTCGCATAATATTTATTTATTTATTTATTATTTAGAGCTCCGCAACTATGGCGACTTGGCTCTTCTTGAACAGGGGGGGGGGGACAAAACAAAAACAAAAAACAAGTAAACAAATCTCGCATAATAAAGATCTCATCAAAAACATATTTTTGGTATTTAATCTCAGAAAAAAGTCCTCCATGATATTAAAGCTTATTGTTATTATGGCCTAAGTAGGAGTGGGGATTTACTATAGGCTGGAAACTAAAAACCACCAAAATATTTCGATTAATATTCGTGATAGAGAAAATATGTACATAGCAACATTTATAGGTAAAGGTAGTAACAGTATACACACACACACACACACACACCTCATTTTCGTCATCTCTTATGTAGGATTGATGGACATTTGAGACATTTTTCGAAAATCTCGTTACGAGTACAACCTCAATAGCTGATTTCCCTAAAGAGGAATCCGCTAAAAACGAGAAATGACTGTGAAAAGGATAATTTTAAAGTAGGTTTTTTCGAGAACACCCTTAGTGGTCCTCACATAATAAACGCTTAGCGCTTTCAGAGAATTTGCGTTGCTAATCACACAGCTTCCCACAAGAGCGAATCACAGCTTAAAACAAGATCACAGTAAAAATGTCGACACTTATAAATTATGAATGCACAGAATAAGATTTATTAAGACGAAGAATTTTTAATAAACAGAATGCCCTATAAACAGCATGTTAACAAAACGTCCGTCACGCAGGGGCTGCGTTAACTAAGCAGATTTCCCACGTGAAGTTTTACAATAGAGAAATTTCAGAATAGAGAGTCAAACAGTTACGGGAACGGCCCGAACTAGCTCTTGACGGAAACTCACGACTAGACCCGAAGTTAGCCGATCTCATCTCAGAAGCTGAAAACATAAAAATGCAAATATCTCGGTTAATATTCAAAATACAGAATAAATGCATATAATATTATTTATAGTAAATATAATTTGCAATAAGATTGTTTCTATATACTTTTCCGATCCGACGTATAGTAACGGAGATATTTCGAATTTTCAAAAATCCTCCCCTCTAAACCCTCCCCCTCCCACTAGTCGGATTTCAGCCATTAACGAACTTGATCTTTCAATTCACACAAAACGAAGAAGAAAGATTTTGAAGGCAATATTCATTGAAAGAGGATCAAGAAAATAAAAAAGAAAACACGTGGATTAAAATTGAGACAAAAGTCGAGAGGTCTCTATGCTAATCTAATTTCATATATGGACAACAAAAAATGGCTGTTCAGCATTCTCGAAAGAACATTTAAAGTTTTAAATATTCTGCAGTATGTTTGCTCATTTTACAAAATTTAATAAATGTTGCTGTCAATTGGCATCTATTAGTTCTGTCTTACTGATTGGAAGTTTACATTTCAGGCCAGATATTTTTAGGCCGTAGTGATCGACATTAATTTCTGATTTATTATCTTTGTTGGAACATGAGTTTGAATTCTTGTTAATTTATTATTTTTTTCCGTATTAGATCATATTACGACAAATTAAAAAAGAAAATCTTGGATAAATTAGCATGTATCGACAGCAATTGACTAATATCTAAGATTTATTGATATTTAATTATTACTAGACTTAGTAATGTGACAAATAGTAATTTTAAAGGTATAATGATTTATTCCGGACTTTTGGCAAGGGAGAATGAAACTTAAGACTTTTAAGTTTCATTCTCCCTTGCCAAATTTATTCAACTCATCAATAATGGGCAGAGTTAAGGGGGAAGTTTAATGGGCAATTTATTTATTCATTAATTACAGGAAATCTGTATCTAGACAAGAAAAAAATGAAACTCTTCTCCCATTCAATTTTCTTGGATATAAATTTTTCCAAACAATGTCCCCAGGAAAGATGTTTTCTAAGGGGCAAAGTGGTTTATTTTTCGTACCATTTTCACGCCAATTTAGCGCTATTCTCAATCGCCCTTTTCTTTCACATAAAGGGGACGAGGAATATTGGGGATGGCAATCAATAAAATCAAAGAAAAAATGTTTTGAAAGGGGGATGATGATTAAATGAAATGCAAGTCCTTTTTGAGGCGAGAAACGCCGAGAAAAGCGAAAGGACGCCCTGTTTGAGAAAAGGTAAATCGAATTTGGGGGGCTGTTGAAGAGGGGAGCAGCAGAGATGGGGGTCGGTTGTTATCGATGGGAGGGTATCATCACCCCTAACATGGCGGAGGCTATTAATTGCTTTAGGGCCAGTTCAAATGAGCACCATCATTTACCCCTGTACGAGCTTTCTTTATCTATCTCACTTAAATACTTAGACAAGGTAATGGAACTCTCGTAGCAAAGTTAAAACTCCGTCACGCAGGGACTGCGTAAAATTAGTATTGTGAAATTACAGTCAAATTCACTACAATTAGCCAATCGATGGTGAAAGGTAAACAAAAAAGAAAATCCTACATTGATTATTAAAACCATTTTTACTACTCTACTTGTTTTGCGTCTATATGAAGCCTCATTAGAAGAAAATATATGACTAAGAAGTAATTATACTAATAGAGCTACATCTTTACACAGGACCGCCGACAAGCCCCGCCAGCCAGAAAATGGCTTACACAGTCAGCTGATCGCGTGAGCTGGTTTAATCGATACGTCACAAAACATAAATATCGATTATCTCTAATGAAGTGTAATCTAATATTGAGTGAAGTTATAAATTTCTCCTTTTAGCAGATTTCCCTTATGGGAAATCACCTATTGAAGTCGTACTCATGATGCGATTTTCAACATTTTTCTTCCACATCCATCGATCCTACCAAGAAGATGACGAAAATGAGTTCCGTTCAAAACTGTGTGTGTGTGTCTATATATATATATGTGTGTGTGTGTGTATATATATATATATATATATATATATATATATATATATATATATATATATATCTATATATATATATTTGTCTGTTACCGCTCTAGTGGTCGCAATTATTGCTTTATCGTTACCAAACTTGATTTATAATCGTTTTAAACAAGAAGAAGATCAAGTTTGTTAACAAAATCGGACCAGGCGCAGGGGGGGGGGTTATAGGGGGAGAGTTTCGAAAATTCTTAATATATCCGTTATTAAGCGTCGGATCGAAAAATTGTATAGAATCAGTCTTATTGAAAATGTAATGTTCTATAAATGTTGTTATGTATACTTTTCACTATTTTGATTATTAACCGAGATATTTGTATTTTTTAGTTTTCAGACTTCAGTAAACCACTGCTGCTACTCATTTCATATTAGCAATAAACTGTTATATCATGAAGCACTTTATTTGAAGCTTAAATACCGAATATTGTTCTCATTGAACCTCTAAGTTTCGAGATAAAAGCAAATATCCTTTGTATGACCATATATGTAATTATACCCATCTGTGCTTCGATACTACAAAAAAGAAAAATAGGGAAAAAAACAAAATTAAGTGTTCTTTGTGAAAATTCTTAAATGTTGGCTTGCCCACAGCAAAGGAGGTTTGATGATTCATATCAGCTAAGGGAAGAGTCATTTTATTATAATATGCAATTCTGTCTGTCAACGATTTCCTCCATATATTTGGAAACGTAATTTCCTTTTATTTAAAAGGGTTACTATATTGAATGAAGTCTGATTATCTAACGTTTTTTCCGGTCAGTTTGTAGCTTTTTCACTTTTTAAGGGGTTAACCCTTAATCAGACAATGTATGACACAACATACATGATTTTATTATGTTTTTTTTTTAAACATAATCCTTGGAGCGGTTCTCAAAAAGAATTTTTTCAATCCTAGAAATTGTTGTTGGTTGATTTAAAAGGAATTTTTGTGAGAATGGTTGGCAATGGTTCACATTTAAAACAGTAAAATTGCATGCCCAAGAGAACAACATGAAAACTACTCAGAGCACGTAATTTTACCCTTTTTTTTACTGATTTTATAATAATTTTTACTTCAAACTTTTATTCAGCACATTCTTTGAAGATTACTCGTTCATTTTCAAGTACTTTAAAAGCCTGATTTTCTGTAGCTAATTTGATATAAACTGTAAATAGTATGTATAAATAAAAAAAAAAATAAGGAATATTAAATTAGTATCCACAGTGATATATGAGCCCATTTTAAAGCACAAGAAACAAGGAAAACAAAATTTATCATCCCAATTCACTTTTGTCTGATTAAGGGTTAATATAATTAAAATAGCACAAGTATTTATTTTCCCTGGCAAACATTTTTAGCAACAAGATTACACGCTATTATATTCCTCGACAGCTATACCAATTTGCTACACCAAATGGAAGTTAATGTTTCAAAAGGTCAGCTCTGACGTGACTCTTTTATTGGAATCACTCCTTTGGCCTATTGATTTCGTCTTGGGAGTGCTTTATCTTTGCTTGTGCTCTCTCCCTCTGTCTCTCTCTCTCTCTCTCTCTCTCTCTCTCTCTCTCTCTCTCTCTCTCTCTCTCTCTCTCACTCTCCGTCTCTCTTTCTCTCTCTCCATCGCTTTATAGGTCACCATCCTAAATCACCTGTCAACGGTCTTTTTATATTCGCCTTTCAGCAAATATTTGCCCGTAGGCCCGATCATTCATTCTGGCTAATAGATATGGAGTCATATATCATTCGTACGAGGTTAAAGGGTCCAAAGAATTGGTATCTAAAAAATGACGTAATTTTTTCTTCTCTCTTTGTCTACAGCTAATGCCAGGTTGACTCATGGATGACGCTCAATGTACGTCGTAGTTGAAGTTTGTTTATTTCGAAGTATTAATAAACGTTCGAATTACACAATAAAAAACTTTCAAAGAACGTTTGGCACGCAGGAGCTGCGTAAACCAATCCCCCATCACATCACACTATTTAGCCTGACATCATATGTTTTCCATTTATTCTGTATTAAAGAACCTAAATGAAAAATACTTCAAAATTAGCTGATCTTAAATTTTTTCACAGCTAAGGTTAAGGTGGTCGAAATGAAAATTGCATTTGTACGAGTTTAGTGAACTCTAATAATTACACAATCAAAAATGTCACTGCTAATATTCGAAATAGAGAAACCCCGTATTAAACCTCATATATTTTAGCAGATTTCCCTTAAGGGAAATCAACTTCCCATCAATTGTGGTTGTACTCATGACGGAATTTTTGAAATTTTTCTTCAAATGTCCATCGCTCCTACCTAGTAGATGACGAAAATGAGGTCCGTTCAAAACTGTATATATATATATATATATATATATATATATATATATATATATATATATATATTTGTCTGTTACCGCTCTAGCGGTCGCAATTTTTGTTTGATCGTTACCAAACTCGATATTTAGTCGTTTTATGTAAAAAGAAAGATCAAGTTCGTTAACGGCTGAAATCTGACCACGGGGAAAGGGGTTTAGAGGGGAGGATTTTTGAAAATTCGAAATATCTCCGTTACTATTCGTCGGATCGAAAAATTGTACAGAATCAATCTTATTACAAATTAAATGTACTATAAATATTGTTATTTACATTTATTCTCTATCTTGAATATTAATCGAGATATTTGCATTTTTATTAAATCTGGGCGGCTAACGGACGAAGTGCCTTTCCCGCCAAAAGCTAGTTCGGCCGTTTCATTAACTGCTTGGCTCTCGTGAAATTTCTCTATTGTAAAACTTCACGTGGGAATCTGCTTAGCAGCCCCTGCGTGACGGACTTTTTTTCTTTCCCGTTAGGCATAATAGACCTTTCAGGAATTTAGCCGCCCTCAAGCGAAGGGACTACCATTAATGAAAGTGTTTTTCGATTTTATATGTATCGCTTAAATATCGAGTTCGGTAACGATCAAACGAACATTGTGACCACTAGAGCAGTAACAGGCGAATATTTTTAGGGAAGGACCCTTCTACTTTGGATCGATGAACATTTCAAGATTTTTTTTCGAAAATTGTGTCATGAGTGCTATCTTAACTATAATTTTTAATAATTTCCGGTTCTGAATAAAGAAACATAATATAGGACTTCAACATTTGGGCACACAAGTGAGTGAAACAAGTATTTATATTTCAATTTGTGCTAAGGAGTGGACGGGATCTCTGGAGAGAGGAAAATTAAATCCGAATGTTGACCACTTAGGCACGAATAACTCTCCTGAGTTCGGTGCCTACTTGCAGTAAAATAAATAAATCTTATATACTTCCCTTATCAGATGTTGTAGTTAGCATAGACACACATCGCTCATGAAAAGGCATTTGGTTTATTGATCACAGACCATCGATGAGTTCATGACAGAAGATAACTGCGACTTACGTATAGCAAGTACGTGAGCAAGTATATGAAAACGTATAGACAGATCGAGGAATCTTGATATACCGTTGCAACTGGGGGGAGGGGGGTTACGACTTATATGCAGAATGTTCAAGTACTTCAGAGGAATATTAACCAACATACACTGCGCCTAAGTAGATATAAAGGACAGATTAGGAGTGAATGCTCTGCAGAATTTTTTTTCGCGTTGAGACTCCGTGCTAAGATGCAAAATTTATTAGCAGAAGTAATATTTGTATTCAAGAGATAACGTATAAATAAAACGCATAGTTATGAATCTAGAAAACACGATATCTTCTTTGTTCTGATGAAGGATTGACTTCTGTAGTACTCCAAGGGAAACAACAAGTCTAGATGGCCCCCCAAAAAGTGGCCGAGGTTCGTCTTGTAGGGCCAAGGAGAAATTTAGGTTTGGCTGAAAGATGTTGACGACATATTTGCAATTATTGGAACATATGTTTATAAATATATTCAGAGTATGTTTGCCATTTGTTTACTAAACTCCTTCAAAATAGGTTAATCCGAAACACTTTTGTGGCTTCTCACAACTTTTTAAATGTGACTCCTAACCCTTCTTGTGATTGCGCTCCTAGGGCAATAAACTTGTCAGATGTACTACTTAGTAATGTAGGAATGTCTCTAATGGGAAAAGGTTTAAAATATTGCCCTCTGAATTCTGTAAAAATAAATTGTAAGGAGCCACAAAAGTGTTTTAGATTAACCTGATTCATCACTCACACCACCAGCTGAAAATAAAAATGTGTCCTTCGAAATAATTAACCTACTGACATTCAATACTCAACTGGTCTTTTTCAAGCTTCTTTTTGTGTGTTTACTATGATAAGCTATCTCTCCTGTTTCTTATATTTATTATTTTATATACTTTCGGCATGGCCAGTCCTTGTTGAAAGGATAAATATATATTTTTTGTCAACAAGTTCATAAACTGCATGTGGGTGTTATATTTAAATTTTTTTTTTTACAGTTTATAAATATGTATTTCCTAAGCATGGCAAACGTAACTAAGCTCCCCCTTCTAAAATTCATATTGCAATTATTTCGAACTGATTAGATCCAATAGTTTCCAAAAAAGCATTGTTTTGACCTTGAGTGCCTAGTTCGATTTTCACCTGGGAAAATAAGAATTTATTTAGTGTCGAACTCATTAAATGATATCCTTAGTCCTACCCTGGCTTGAAAGGGTGGTAACCTATAGATGACCCGTTCAAATTAGCCATAGTAGCAAAAAGTGGACGTAATAAATAAATAAAAATAATCATAAAAATGTATAATGGCGTACTTTCATGGCGACCGTAATGACCACTGTTTTTTTTCTTGACTCCAAACAAATATGTTAATTTTTGCAATTGGTAACCAAATATAGAATCTTATCAATTTTAGGCTTACCTCCTTTGAACCTAATGTGATATAGTTGGAAAAACATACGTCTCCCAATAAGATTCAGAGATAACAGTTAATATAAGTAATTAGGAAACGAGGTACAGTAGAAGTATATAGGAACGCATAATTTTCGGATGTTATATTAAGTTCATGGAGCTGAAATAAAATGATACTTTCCACGATCCTAAATTTTCATACTTAGGTCTTCCTAATGCTGGTATAGTAAAATATAGGTTTCCAACAAGAATGTCCTTTAGTTTTACAGGGATTGAGGAAGATTTAGTGTTCTTGTAATTGTCCAGTAGTGCCACCATTGACCATACGTTTTACAGGATATAAACACTCTAGCACAGAACCCAAATTTATTTTAAGTGTTAGGGAGTGAATATTTTACTGAACGATTGCTATATTTATATCTCTTAGGTTAGATGTAAAACATATGTTTTGTAAATTCATAAGATAGGCTCTTGTTTTGGAAGTCATGAGTTGAAGAATAAAGAGAAACATTCTGATAAAAGATGCCCCCTTTTTTTGATAAAAATGAAACCCTTTTTTTTGTGCTTAAGAACAATAAGAATTAGTAAAACTAATGAATGTGATGAGTTTTCCTCTTAATACATTGCATGGAGTCCCTACTCTTCCTGAGATTGGGCCAAAAGAAACAATCAAGGAGCAGCGAACTAATTAAAGGAGGGGTTAAAAACCAACAACTCCCTTGTTCCCTTATCACTTAGGGGTTTACTCTTCTTCTCTTATCACTGAAAGCAGTGATAGCAATTCCAGATTTGCTAACACCTTGGGATAAAAATAGTTTATAACAAAATTAACTTATGAAGGGATGAGCAAGCATATATTGTAAGGGCTCATAAATTACTCATGGAACTCTTAACAATAATCATCAGCGTTTTTTTTGTTTTTTTTATGCATTGCAAGGTAAACTGTTTGGATATTCTGTTTTTTATAAATACTTAACTGTAATAATGCAATATTATTTTTTAATATGGTAAGGCCTAAATACGAGCCTTTGTCGTCTTTATAATTATATAGGTACATCATTTATTCAACATGTGTAAACGATTGAAATTAAAAAATTTTCTCAGCGTCTGATCTTATGCAGACGAATTATTTTACAATATCAAATTTCAGCAAAGTAAACGATATTTATTTCACACAAAATTCATTTGAATAGTTGTTGGTCTGGGCCCACCATAAAGCCGTTCATAGTGTTTAAATTATAAATACTTTCCTTGTCTTTTATGGTCTGTTCTGAAATGGAACAAAACGGATAATATACTATTTTATATGCAATTTTCTACTATTGTCGCTTAATAAAAAATGATTAAATTCTACGAAGAGTATCTTGGTGCTTTGATATTGTCTCAACATTTGAAATTTATTGCCGAGATACAGACAGTCAATATACCGTAGCTGCATGAGTGATATCCCCACTGAATCCTAGCGTCCAAAAAATATTCAAACATGGCCCAGCTGTCGTCGACAAGGTTTTTTAACAGATTTCCCTTAGAGAAATCTGCTATTGAGGTTGTACTCAAGACGAGATTTTCGAAACACATTTTTTCATAAATTTAAATGTTATTTATACAACTTATATTATAATGTACTCTTCATTTTTTGTTCCAGGTGGGCGTTAAATCATAGTCCGATGGTTATCAAGATTCCGTGAGTGAATGGACAATTTACAAAGTTATTGAATATTGAATTATGAGACGATATGGAAGTGAATTGTGTGTCCACGTGTGTAACACACGCATACACATAAGAATTTAAAAAAAAATTGAAATAATTTAAAACGTAAATAAAAATACCAATTTAGTTATGCTATGAATTACATAAAATCGTCAAGATATCCTATTCTATTATTCTTGCTAGTGTAGCGATTAGCGAAAGCATTGGCAACAATTTCCCACATGCTGGAATGCCAAACAGATAAATTAAGATAGCAACAACATGTCGCCCTCAATTCCACGTTTTTCCTTTAGTCAGGAGCCTATGTTACCATCCTCATCTTTAATGTTTTAAGACTATCCTGAGGAATCACTTATTTCTGTCGGAAACCATCTCTTTTTATTACAATAAGATGCCATTGAAATGCGAAATATTTGATACCTTCAAAAAATCTCTTCCCCTCAAGAAAGTAATTATTATACCTACAATTAAATTCATAATAATATTGTTGTATGAAAATATTCAACCTGTTTTTTCCATGGCCTTTGTACGACATCTACTTTCACCTAACTCATCTATTGACCTTTTTTTTTCTTTTTTTGTTGAGACCATCTGGTTATGTTGATTTTGAGCGTTATAAAATTGGTGTTTGTAATTTTTATACTTAAATTTCCACAACTCTATCCCTACGTTACTACTATTGTTTATTTTATTTTAAGTGTATTTATGTAGGGATTAAACCTATATATTTTCCAGTTTTGTAATAATTTCTTCTCCAGACATTAACACCAGTAAAATGTTATCTGTAAATATGAACTAATTAGTGTTAAAACTGTATACATTCGGTACCATCTTGCATTTTCATTATCGCCTCTTCAATGAACATATTAAAAAGATAAGGTGAAGAGGAGATTCCCTCACAACACAACTGTCTGAACAGTAGCTTTTCCTAACTATATATCCATTTCTTACTTTTGCTCATGGACTTAAAGATCAATATCACAAGCTTTTTCTAAATCCACAAATGCATCGACCATGTCTCTCGACGTGTGTACATGTCTTTCCTCTCGAATATACCCCTAACTCTAAATTGGCAACCCTTGTTCCACTTCCGAGTGGAAACTGAAACAGGACTTAGCCTAACACTAGTTGTTATTATAGATAATATACTCCAGAGAGATCTAATAATTCTGTTACCTTTTATAGGTGGAACAATTGTGGCTATTAGAAAACTTAGATGTAATATTTTCACTCTTATTGGGATTTCTCATTATTCTTACTACTCCCTCATGCAACCATAAAGTCCCAGGAGTTGACCTGTTATATCATCAACGGCCGTTGTTCCTTTTAGGTAAATCAGCTTTTGAGGCTGTCCTCATGTCAAGTTACATGTAAAAGGTTAAGGGCCAGGAGGAAGGAAGTTCGGAGGAGTAGTTAGAGGTGGACCTAAAATAATGTTTAGTTTTTCATGAAACGGTTAATTATCTAGTGCGGTGTATTGGTTAAAAAAATATACGTAGTTTAGAACGTAAATTTTGAATGGCGACATCACACTGGGAATATTTTCACATATCTCGCACAGTAAAATATCAATGAAACAATATTTGCTATTTAAGATTCGTACAAATTGCTTAATGCTAATAAGGTATGAATGAGTAGGAATGGGCGTTTATTCAATACTCAAAACTAAAAATTGTAAATTTCTTGAATAATATTCAAGATAGAGAAAAAATGTATATAACAACATTAAGACGACATTAAATTTGCAATTTAGGGGATCAGCGTGGCAGGCGCTGGACTTTAAAGTCAAAGGTTGTGATTTCCGAGTACTGGCCCCCGCGGGAAGTTCCCATTACCCCCTCGTGTAGGGGAGGCCTGCAGGTTGAACACACCTGTAAAAGGGCTTACAAAAAATAAAAGTCCATCACGCAGGGGCAGCGTAAACTAAGCAGATTTCCCTCGTGAAGTTTAGTAATACATAAAAATACATACTGGTAACATAACAACACCATGAATAATTCAACCGGAAATAAGAAATGTTTCATCCAATTTCAATAACCTGCCGACAGGAAGCGTTAGGTTAGAAATGTAAACAAACGGGTCGCCGCCTCACGCCGGAAAGAAAAACAATAAATGAAATATATCAGAATATAACACATTATTTTTATTGAGAACTATTTACTATATATAGTACTGTAATTAATAATGAGTCAGAATAATTGTTATCTCAATCAATAATAAAATTTTAGTAGTCCAAAACTTTAAGATGGGGGGGGGGGAGTCACCAGGACATATTTGCATGTATCTCGAATAATAAAGGTCTCTTGAATACAATTTTTGGTATTTAAACATCCAATAATGTGATTTATTATGTAGCAGAGTATTGTTTAGGTAACATAAGTAGAAGTGGCGGTTTGCTGAAAGCTGAAAAATGCAAATATCTCGGTTAATATTCAAGATAGAGAATAAATGCATATAACAATATTTATAGTAAATTTAATTTGCAATACGATTGATTATATACAATTATTCGATCCGATGCATAATAACGGAGATATTTCGAATTTTCGAAAATCCCCCCCTCCTAAAACCCCCCCCCCTCCCTGTGGTCCGATTTCATCAGCCATTAACGAACTTGATCTGTCTTTTTACATAAAACAGTTAAATATCGAGTTTCGTAACGATACAAAAAAAAATTGCGACCGCTAGAGCGTTAACAGAAAAATATATATATATATATATATATATATATATATATATATATATATATATATATATATATATATAATTTTGAACGGACCTCATTTTCGTCATCTCCTAGGTAGAATCGATGCAAATTTGAGACATTTTTTCGAAAATCGCGTCTTGAGTACGACCTCAAAAGCTGATTTCCCTTAAGGGAAATCTGTTAAAATGCAATGTGATTGGTACTATACAACTTTTCGATCCGACGTATAATCTCGGAGATAATTCGAATTTTCAAAATTTCGCCCTCTCCCACTCGCCGTTTCAACCGTTAAAGAACTTGATATTTATTTTTCCGTGAAACGTTTAAATTTCGAGTTTGGTAAAGATTAAACACAAACTGCGACTGCTAGAGCTTTAACAAACATATATATTGTTACGTTTTTTTATTACCAAAATCAGTAATAAACGTTTTTTAATAAGAGTTCTTTTGGATTGCAAAGTTAAATACTCGCACGTTTCACAGTTTTTATCACTGCACAATTTATTTCACAATGCACTATAAACTTGGTAATTATTCTTAATTACTACTCACAGTATACACTGATAGCGTCACTGTTCTTCAATGAGTCACAGTCCAATAATTCACTGAAATTCACAGAAAGACGGCACTGCACTGTCCTTTGCTTCGCGGCACTGCACTGTCTTAAACACGGCGCTAAACTGTTACTTACAGTCACGGCACAACACTGTTCTTCTTATAAAAACACTTTACCACACTGTACTAAGTCGCACTGTAGCACTGATGTAAACATCAAGACAGGTGAGAATAAAACTGACTCGCTCCCGGCAGGCCTTCTTTATATAGCTTGTCGGCATACATCAAAGAGGAATTGTCTAGTTCATTCGAGGCTGGGCTAGACGAGCCTAGTATCGTCTCGACCCTGCGTTGGTCTCTTTGATCTACGTCACACTTTCCAAATACGCGACTCTCTCTCTCTGAAGGATTATTCATCTATTTAATTTTCGCAACAATATCCTTGGTAGAATCAATGGACGTAGAAGACATTTTTTGCAAATCGCGTCACGGGCACAACCTCTATAGCTGATATTCTTTAGAGTTAATCTGCTAATAAAGAAGAGGCGTCTGAGACTAAACTCCAGCCTTTAATCTGTTGCCTTAGTCTAAAAACAGCTTTGCTTTATACCTCGAGACTGTCTGAGGTTATTCTTGACGATGAGTTGCGGTACGTCAGTGGCAGAACGGTGTCACGTCCCAATTAGTGTGAGCTTTTAAAGATGCTGATGTGTTTGGAAAATGGGAATGGAAGATTGGCCTTAATGAGCGTCGAGATAAGAGTGAAATGTGTCGATAAGTTAGTTCGTCCTGGTCTAAAAGATAAAGTTCTATTCACTGATTTTTAATTGGGAACAAACGATCACTTGTTTTGTGTTTGATATAATGTTGTTTTATCTGTTTCTACAAATGTTTTGACAACAATGGATCCACGTGCACGTGGGTTGTCCACACAGCATTTGGTTAATCTCTCCTTTCATTTCATTACCTTCAACCTGCTTCTATTCAACCTTCTTCAGCAAAACATTCCTTTTAGTTAATTCCCATCTTTCTCTCGACCTCAAACTACCTACTTAGTGAAATGATATTTTTGGCTTTCTCTCAATTTCCATCCGTTTATACTTTAAAGCCCATTTATACATTCCGCATTATACTTAAAAGGCGTAACCTTTTCAAAGCACTCAGTAAAATGAATCTTTATTTCTAACATTTATCCTAATTATGTCTATTTATATCATGCTTTCAGTCAAATTCGGTTAAATTTTTTTTCTGGATATTATTTTATCCTAATTCTTAAGTTAATCTTTTAGATGACCTATATCTACAGTTCAGGAAATATTCATTAAGCTTTTCATGAAGTTAATTTACAAAAATATCTTCGAATGGTTATTGCTCGTATGATATGACACATACGAGGTACATTCAAATTCATATATATTTAGCTCCTAATGCTGTGGAGGTCGCAATCTTTATCAATTTCATGTCAATTCCTTGTGCTTCTTTATATCCCCAGTCATTCCTTTATATGGAGTGGAATGACTGCCAGAAATGGTTTCAAGTTATGAGGGTTCTGTAACTTTCCCCTTCAAGTGCATTTAGTTAATTGTTGTTATTTAATCTTATCATTATAGTTTTTTTTTAAGGTATGTATGTTCCCTGTGTCTGATTAGAACTAGTCCTTCTCTTTTCTAGGTTATTCTCTTTGTTTTCAATTTAGTTGTTCAGGAAAAGATTTTGCCAAGTGTTTAATATTATATGCCTTTATGCTTTTTTTAACATGTTTGATTTCTTGTATTATTCAATACCTAGACAGACACTCAAATGTCCATCGGTCGGACTACCCAGTTAAAATAAGCCTATAGAAAATTTATGTTTTTCATGTCCGTTCAAAATTATAATATATATATTATACTTATATATATAGTATAGTATATATATATATATAAGTAAAGTAATGTGTATATATATATGATATAAATATATATATATATATATATATTATATAGACTATTTTATTAATAAAGATCTAGCGGTCGCAATTTTTGTTTGATCGATACCAAACTTTGGATTTAAGATCCGTTTTCTGTAAAAAGGATAATCAAGTTTCGTTAAATTAATGGCTGAAATCGGACTAGTGGGAGGGGGGGGGTGTTTAGAGGAGGGATTTTTGAACATTAGAAATATCTCCGTTATTATGCGTCGGATCGAAAAATTGTATAGAATCAATCTTATTCCAAATTAAATTTACTATAAATATTGTTGTATACATTAATTCTGTATCTTGAATATTATCCGAGATATTTGCATTTGTATTGAGTGCAGTGTCGGTATTGAGTTCGGCAAATTTGGGACTTTTCCAGATAAAGCTCAGCCAAATTTGGGACTTTCCGCCGAAAGCTAGTTCGTCCCTCGTGAATTGGATTACTTGTTCGCGTTTATTACGTAGGCAGATTTATGTTTACATGGCAGATTAAAACTCTATTGTTAAACTTCACGTGGGAAATCTGCTTAGTTTACGCAGCCCCTGCGTGACGGACTTTTTTTATTTCCGATTGCTTACAGAATTAATCCCAGGCAATTGGGGATCTGCTTATATAATTGTGTTAATCTATATTAGGTATTTTATGATCAAATTATTGATTATATGTAATTAATAACAAGTTTTGAATTAAAAAAAAATACTTTCTTGGCTAAACAAAGACGATAATAAAAGTAAAATATTTTAACGCAATTATACAAAAACAGAAAAAAATAATAAATGCAGAAAAAAAAGCATTCCCACGACTTCTCCTTTTCTTTTTCTTTTTACAAGAAAATGTACATATATATTGAAAATAAGCAAAGAAAACTTAGCTTAAAGAAAAAATAAGGATCATAAAAATGTTGATTATTTTGCAAAACTAATAATGAAGACTTTGATTTAATCACGCTGGCAATATATTTATAAAATACCGTTAGATGGTTTCAGGATGAACTGTTAACTACATCATAAAACCAACTATTAAAAGAACAATGTCGTTCTTAAGCTTGATCCATTATGCTGAATAAATGAAGCAGATGAATATATTTTATATATCCTCTTGAGCATCCATATTACATAGATTGCATTTTAGGTTGAGGTTTATGGCGTAGCCCAGGGGTCTCCAACCTTTCCAGCCTTAGGGCCATACTGATTACTCCAGTAAGTTCCGAAGGCCAAAACCATATTATCATTGTTGCCGGTGGTAAAAAGTGAAATAGTCCACTGATGAAAAAAAGAAAGTCCGAAAAAGTAAGCAACGTTTAAAAAAGGCTGCAAATCGGACTAAAGTCCCCAAAACGGCAACACTGGAATGGAAATGATTGATCTACAGTGCAGTGATATAATTAAGAAACAAATATCGAAACTCATCTTTGTTTGGAATTTTATAAGAGTCTTTCACTGACACAATTTGATAAATTTTGCATAAATTTGCTCGTGACCTGTTTTCTGTTTTTGTGGAACTACTTATTTGTGTGAGAAGAACCTCTCCAAAATGAAGTACACAAAAAATGTTTTACAGATCTAAATTAACGATGAAATCTTAAAGCTCTATTAATAATGTTACAAGTATAATTATGCCTCCACTACAAACTATTGTCAAGTGAAAAATCTCTATTACATATATCTCATTAGTATTTCATATGGTCATTAATGCTTGTATAAGTTATGTTTTTATTTGAAATTATAAAATGTTAGTTGGATTCATTTCAATAAATTGTTAGTTTATTATATATGAAGTTAAATTTTCTGCATATTATACATGTCTTTACTCATTACAATTCTGTGTTTTCTTATATCCAACTTATCACAAAAACAATAACAATAAGCCCTACAACAATGTTATGAGTAGTTAGCCCATGACCATATCAATGTAGAGATGTCATATTAGAATAATTAATCAACATTAAAATAGAATTACTTCAGTAAACTAAATTTAATTTGCTATAAAAAAATATGTTTCTCTAAAAAGAGTTTTCCAAGTATGTTTAGCCGGATGTGGCCCTCGGGCCGTAGTTTGGAGACCCCTGGCGTACAGAATGTTATTTACTGCCAACTTGATGTGGCAATTGCCAGGGATTCTAATTTGTTAGGATCGAAGCTGTAAATTTATTTTTTGGGAAGGGAGGTTTAAATGAAAATAATTTTAAGAAAATCCAAGGGGATTACCTGCATATTTTTGTATAAATACTTTACCCTTATCATTGTTCTCTGAATCTCGGGACAAAAGCTTATTTCTTAAAGTAAAAATCCATTTCCCTTAAGCGAAAGATATAAATATCTGCTCTATTTGAGTTATCGAGCTACATTTAACATAATTATTATTGCTCAAGAACTACGAGTCGATCAAAGCATTGTCGGGGGAATCTACTACTATTCATGGACAGAATTTCGCAAAGCCAGAGGATGCTTGTTTCGATAACAATTATGTGAGATTAACCCTCCGGCGGCATTTGGACCGCAATCTGAACATCTCTCAAAATACTAGGAATAGAAATGAGTTCATCTGACTGGGGGTTCCAGGTATTTGTATATCAACATATTCTGACATGTTGAGTCGGTCATGCCCCCTCCATTCCTTTAGTGTCACAGATTCCGTAATCCGAAAACACAGTATCCATCAAGTAACGTGCAATAATCGTCAGGGAAATGCTTTATACGAGGAAGAAGAAGTTTGATTTTTGTTCTGTAATATAAAAAAAAAAGTTCATTTTTTCTATTTCCCAATTGATAAACTAAATTTTTTTTCTTGCAAATTTTAAACCGAATATTTTTTAGGTATTTGATCATTTATAACCTTGAATTTATTTTTTTATTGTATTACTGATATACTATTACTCTGTATTTATATTACAAAATGTATGTTCAAACTTTATGAAAATAATTAATAATTTTACTCTATTTTTAGCCTGTAAAATAATATTATAGAACATAAAATTATTGTTCCTGTACCACTTTTCCTACGTTCCTGAATATACTATATTGGTGGTTATTTACAATAAACAATTTATTATTAAAATATCTCTATCATTATTCTACATATTGCAAAGTTGTTTTTTATATTCCAAAGCTATTTATAAAAAAAAATATTTAGCCATCCTTTAATTAGCAATATGATAACGTATAATTTTCATGCATTAAAATTACAGTAGAACCAAAGTAAAATGAATAAACAACATAAATAAGTAAGTTATTGCTTATTTTCTAATAAAAAATAGGAAAAACAAAATGCGGTCCAAACACCGAAGCGCGCCCGCTAACGTAACACAAACAGGCGCGCCCGCCGGAGGGTTAAAACATTTAATTTACTATTAGGTACTATAATTATTTTAGGACTAGAACCTCTGCCACTATCAGGAGATTCTAGCAAGATCGGCATTAAGGAGTCTCCCATTGCATTCGAGTCCTCTTCAAGTACATACCCATAGCAGCTCACTGCTTCCTCAGGAACTGTTCCTTCAGGTGTACCATATAACCTAGGAGACAACAAAAGTGAGCTCTGTTCAAAATTATATTTGTTTATTGTATCGTTATCACTGTTTAATGTAAAACTTAATATGAAGTTGATGTCTGCAATAGGACCAGTGGATTTATAGGGGGATTTCGAGAATTCAAAACATATCCGTCATTTTATGTCGGATAAAAAAGTGTATAAAAAGTCCGTCACACAGGGGCTGCGTAAACTAAGCAGATTTCCCACGTGAAGTTTTACAATAGAGAAATTTCACGAGTGCCGAGCAATTAATTATTATTATTTATTTAAGATCCGCTACAATGGCGATTCATCTTTTGACATGTTTCAATGAGCAGTTAATAAAATGGCCGAACTAACTTTTGGCGGGAAAGACACTTTAGCCCAGATTTAACAGACCGATAGCCGCCCAGATTTAATAAAAATACAAATATCTCGGTTAATATTCAAGATAGAGAATAAATGCATATAACAATATTTAAAGTAAATTTTTATATTACCGAATAGTAATGGAGATATTTCGAAAATCCTCCCCTCTAAACCCCTCCTCCCCGTTGTCCGATTTCAGCCGTTAACGAACTTGATACTGTTCGTCGGACCGAAAAATTGTGCAGAATCTTATTTCAAATTAAATTTACTATAAATATTGTTATATACATTTATTCTCTATCTTGGATATATTTATTGAGGCAGGCTGCCTTATTCCTTTCTTACATTCATCATGTTGTAAACCAACTCATTTTATTAGTTAAAAGCTGCTCACTTTGTTACGACCTTATATAACAAATAATGATTCTATGCACTTTTGCTGTAAGATATATTTATTGAGGCAGGCTGCCTTATTCCTTTCTTACAACGTACCCATTCACTTGAGTGGTCCATTCTTAATAGCTCAGAATACGTTCAATCTATGAAATAGCTTTTAAATTTTGTAAAATTAAGCAATTAAACCTCAAACATCTTGAGTGATATTGGGCGAGGATAGGCTTACAGTGATTAGACAGGAGATGAAGTCATAATGGAGCTTAAAGAGGAAGACACGGCCTCTGCTGTTACGTCAATCCTAGTTTACGATCTATCTGTCAGCAGATTACAATGACATAACCTCTCAATCAATGCTAACATCTGCTACATTGATTTGTTGCTCTTGGCTACTTGTCAGGGTTCATTATCGCATAGCTATTGGTAAATTGCACATTGGTCGTCTGCTCTTCCGGCATAGCCTTGAGAATTTCTGAGTATGGCGGGTTAAGTGAGCTGATTTATATCGATGAGTCACGAAATAAAAAAAAGGCCCTCACGCAGGGGCTGCTTAAACTAAGCAGATTTCCCACGTGAAGTTTTACAATAGAGAAATTTCACGAGAGTCGAGCAGTTAAGGAAAAACGGCCCGCGAAAATGCTTAAGGCGGGGAAGTCACCCGTCCCCGTTAGCCGCCTAGATTTAATAAAACTCCAAATAAACTCGGTTTAATATTCCAAGATATATAATAAAAGTAATATAACAATATGTATAGTAAAAATTAATTTGCAATAATATAGGAACCTGTACAATTTTTCTATACCGACGTATTCGAATTTTCGAAAAATCCTCCCCTTCTAATATCCCCCACACCACTGGTCCGATTTTCAGGCGTTATAACAAAACATTGATCTTTCTTTTTACATAAAACGGGACTTAAATATCCGATCAAAACAAAAATGGCGTCTGACTAGAGCGGTAACAGACCAAACAAAATAATATATTAAATATATATATAAATATATTATATATATATACACACAACACACGCAGTTTTGAACGGTATTCATTTTTTGTCATCTATTTTCAAGGTAGGAATCGATGGAAACAATAGAATAAAAATGTTAAAAGGTCTTCATGATGTACAACCTCAAAAGGCTGATTTTCCCTTAAGGGGCATCTGCTAACATCGGTTATCCCTAATGAAGTGTAGTCTAAATACAAAAGAAAATTATAATTCGACAAACAATACTTCCTAATAAACCCTTTAGATTTCCCAATAAATCCGCCATGGGAGTTCAAGGGTTGTCTTTAATCCCGCATGATAAACCCAGTTTGGCGAGTCCGACTCCCGCCTGGGCAATTTATTTAGTGACAAACTCTTTATATAAAATCCTTAATCCCACCCTGGTCAGAAAAGGGTGGTAACCTGTGGATAACCCAACCCAATTAGCCATAGCAGCAAAAAGTGGATGTTAATACATAATAATAATAAATTAAATATATATATATATATATATATATATATGTATATATATAAAACACACATTTAATGGAAAAAGTGGTTTTAATAATCATTTTACTTTTTTCTTCTTTATTTGTGGACCTTCCTCCATCGATTGGTTAAGTGACTTTAAGTAGATCGAATTTCAACTATAAACATTTCGAGAAAAGCGTTCAATTTTCAGGTATAAAAAAAATACTCGTGATTAAAATTAAATTAAAGAACTTAGTACCTGATGCTTTTATACAAGTGATGAATACTACAGAATTTTTTGTAGGTCATAAATAGACAATTTTATAGGTCATTTCACGAGAAATAAAAAAAAAAATATGCCATAAATATATTAATTTTTTCTTACAGTTACGAGGAGATTTCCAACTATCTCCTTTTATCCCCCAAGCCCCTCTCCCTAAATTAACTATCTATAAATTGCTTAAAAGGTTTATATTCTGAGTTTCAAGTAAAATAATCGTCAATAAGCTGAGATTGGCTAAAAATACAGGGTTCGCAGATATCAAGAGGAATAATGTTTTGTCTAAACAGGCTGGCCTTAAAAACGTTATTATACGCATATTTTAGTATGCTTTATTTTATGGCACCATCCGTACAGCTGATGGGGGTGTCGAACTGTCCTGATTGTTTCAGATATCGAAAGAATGGACACCAAAAGTAACTCGAGAGTGAGAAGAATTGTCCCTAATAGGAGTGCGATAAGGGGCGATATCTGGGGCGAGGAGCGGTGAATAGACAGTGACAGATCACCGCTACTTAGTAGCAATCACCGCCTAATGCACCTCCGCCCATTACAGTAGGCACTGATTCGCAATCGGCTCTCTATCAGCTGATCTACACCTATTCAATCTTTTCTATGCAAATGGGGCCCCATCTGCTAAGGACCAAATCAACCACTCACCCCCAACTACACTGTACTACAACATATGTAGTGAGCAATTTTGAAACCAAAAATCCGTCAAGCAGTGACTGCGTAAACTGAGCGGATTTCCCATGTGCTGTAAAGACAAACTGGTAATCTCATCTCACGTCTATTCTCCGATTCTACCGTAGTTAGATAACTACATAAACAGGGATTGAGAAATGGTTAATGAATGACGGTTGCTTATAGTAATAATGTAATGTGTAGAAGCCGACGTTTATTCAACGCTTAAACCAAATAAATACGTTTAATATTCGTTAAATCGTATAATATTCGTGTTAGAGAATAAAAAAATCCAAATATAAACCAGCTGTGTAGAAATGTATATTGATAACAAGATTTGTTATAAAACATTTTTGAGACGATTCAGAAGTTTTCTGAACTGAAAAATGCAAATATCTCGGTTACTATTCAAGATAGTGACAGTTTTTTTTACAGAAACTGAGGAAATATCGAGTTTGGTAGCGATTTAAACAATAATTGCGACCGCTAGAGCGGTTAACAGACAAATTATATATATATTCTATTACTATATATATATATATATATATTCTTTGCATTATAATTATAGCGTACGTGTGATATGTCACTGAACTACTCCTAGACGGATGGACCGATCTTGATTGAATTTCTAAATACGCGTTCGGGTGACGCCCGGATGAATTTTAGCGCCGCAGATCGGCCAGGCAGATGGAGCAGGTCTCGGTTCGATAAGGGCGAGGTTATGGAAATGTATGAAATGTTATAGGTTTGTCTAATGTATGTCCTCTAGAGTTTATGTATGTTATCTAAATAATGATGTTTTCAGCTGCGGGAGAGGTTTTCACTTTTTTTTCCCCCCAGGGGGGTGGGGGGAAAAACATTATTGGCCTACAACTGTTTGTTCTTAGTCGTGTAGTACACATTCTACCAGATAATGAGAGAACTAAAAACGTCTTCTTTTCCTTCTCTCATCCAAGTTTTCGCGATTATTTTGTTTACTATTTTGGTGTTTTGGCAAAACGTTGCACATAACAAATGTTATTTTTTGCGTTATTTAAAAGAAGGATTTTTTTTAAACATAATGTTATTAAATTTATTTCTAATCGCTTGATATATCTTTGAAGGACAAACGTCATGCCGGGTCCGTATTAAAAAATTTTAAAATATATATATATATATATATATATATAATATATATATTATATATATACACACAGTTGGATTGATGGACATTTGAAGAAAAATTTCAAAAATCGCGTCATGAGTACGACCTCAATAGATGATTTCCATTAAGGGAAAATCAGAGAATACATAAAGTTTTATTTGTATAGATTTTAGTCAGATTCCTTTAACGAAAATTGGCTATGGAAGTTGTATACATAGCATATCTTCGTCTAAAGAATTTCTTCAAATTTTATATGTCTGTATATACGAGTACATACCTCATTTTGGTTATCTCCCAGGTAGGATCCGTCAACATTTAAAGAAAATCGCGTCATTAGAGTAGTCGATTTCCCTAAAGGGTAATTTGCTAAAACTGTGGATTACCAAGCAAGTACTCTGTAAAGGCTGAAAGATTGGTACCGGCAAGTGTACTTGGCGATAAATTTGTAAGAACGTCGTCCAACAGTACTGTTGCCAATGAATTATTATACACCAACCGCAAAAAAAAAAAAAACCGACACTTGATCCCCCCCCCCCCCCCCCCCCCCCCCCCCCCCCCCCCCTCTATAATTTTGTTAAATACTTAATATATATGGTTATTAAATCTTTTAATTAAATAATTGGTTATCTATAGGTTATTTAAAACAAAATCTGCGTAAGTGACTAATTTTATTGATTTATTTACAAAAAAATTACAAATTAAAAAAAAATAAAAAGATAAAATAACAAATAAAAAAAAAAATATAATATTCTTCATTTTTATTACAGTGAATGGTAGACTTCGTACCCCAAGCGTTTCGGCAATGTACTAAGCTCCGGCCTTCATCTAAGTTTGAAAGGACCCATTATTCTGGACCGAAATAAAAATAAAACATAATTAAAGGAAAAAAGGTTGGTTAATAATTAAAGATGTTTAAATATGGAAAAAAAACACAACTTACCAGTTTAGAATAGATCAACATCAGACAAATAAATTAATCTGAGTTTTATCTAATTGTTTTATATTCCTGAAGGGGATTAGTTCAATGGACTTAGACTCTAAATTCTCTGTAATAACTAGAATACCAACATAAAGAAAATTGCTGAAAATTAGCTTTTAATACGACAAAAATGAAGTGTCCGTTTTTTTTGCGGTTGAGTGTATATCAGTAGGAGGCAAAGGTTCATATTTTTTATCTTTTTAAACTGCTTTATTCAGAATACGTTTCGCGTTTTCTATAACGCCTCATCCTAAGTCCATCAAGGACAGGAGTTCGTCTGTAATACGCTTGTCTAGCGGAATGATGTCTAACTCGGCCATGGGCTTCATTTTTTTTTTTTTTAGCAGATTTCCCCTAAGGGAAATCAGCTATTGAGGTTGGACTCATGCCGGAATGTTCGAGATCGTTCTTCAAATGTCCAGTCGATCCCCTAACTAGAGTTAGATGACCCCGAAAATGAGGTCCGGTTTTTTTCCTTCTTTCCGTTTCCAAAAACGTTATATATATCTACTATATATATATATATATATATATATTATATATATATAGATATGTATATATATATATATATATATATTTGTCTGTTACCGGCTTCTAGCGGTCGCAATTATTGTTTGATCGTTACTATTCCTCGTATTTAGTTTGTTTTAGTTGTTTTATGTAAAAAGAAAGATCAAGTTCGGTTAATCAGCTGAACTCGGACCAGTGGGAGGGGGGGGGGGGGGTTTAAGTGGAGGTGGATATTTAAAAATTCTTTTCGGGAAAAATTCGATATTATCTTCCGTTACTATACGTAGGATCGAAGAAAAAAAGATTACCAGAATCCATCTTTATTGCAAAAGTATTTTACTATTAAATAATTGTTCTTTACATTTATTCTGGTATCATGGAAATATTAATCTGAGATTTTATGCCATTTGTATTCTGCGTGTGTTCGGTCTATGTTCGGACTTTCCGCCGTGAGCTCTGGCGGGCCGTTTTTTTGTTAAATATTCGTCCCTCGTGGAATAGGGTTTAAGAGGTTTTCTTACTACTACAGTTTTTATTAGGCAAAAGTTCTCTATTGTAAATCTTTACGTGGGGAAAATCTACTTAGTTCTTTGTTTTTTACGCAGCCCCTGCA
Organism: Riptortus pedestris; assembly: GCA_019009955.1. Taxonomy (NCBI): domain Eukaryota; kingdom Metazoa; phylum Arthropoda; class Insecta; order Hemiptera; family Alydidae; genus Riptortus; species Riptortus pedestris. The sequence continues at coordinate 38,956,876 of CM032228.1, forward strand.
TGACTGTCATTTTCCTTTTATTTTTTTTTAATTTGAGTGGTGTTATAACAGCATTTTAACAGAAACTGACACTTTGCCTCCTAGTGTGTTAAATTTTGAAGTAGTATTGGAGTCTTTGCTATATCATATTAATTATTTAGTATCTATACACTGTGGAAGCAACCCAATTTTTTTGTTCTATTTACCAAAATATCTGGTCTTATTCCACCTGAGTCATTCACCTTAAGGATTGCTATATTCGACCCCACAATCTGTTCATCAGGTCATCTGCTCGCTTTGCCCAGTGTTTCCCTCCGTTGAAAGATGTCCCCAAGGGTTAGCCCTCGCCCTCCAGGGCATCTCTCTAATTGCCCCTGAGGGTATCTCCATTAACCCACGTCACCATTGTTTCACCCACCCCCATTTATATATTTTAATTCTTGACTCTCGGCCTGAAAGCCACCGCTTTCTGTGTTATTGTCTCCGTCCGGCCTGGACGTGGCACCTTTATTCCGTGGGATCCTTTTGTTGAACAAGAATAATAAGGCACCCTTATTATTATTGCGGACATTATTGTTCCATTTATAACCTAAACAACTTTCCTCTCTTACACCGGGTAAAGTCCGTGAAAATTTGAGTCAATTCAAAGGGACTTTACAAAGCAAACAAATTGTATGAGATTGTTCATTGTTGTTTTGAAAAGGACAACATCCCTTGTTAGATAATTTCCATTTGGGAAGAAAAAAACAAATTATTACATAGTTCGCATTGGTAAAAAAACATTAAGCCTAAGTAAACCTTTGAAAAAATTTTTTGATTAATGAAGCCCTCTAAAATTACGTTAAAAAAGTCCTTCACATGCAGGGGCCGTGCGTCGTTATCTAAGCAGATTTCCCTACGGGTTAGTTTTATATAGTATGTAAGATAAATGAATATATATACATACTGCTAACAACAAACAACACCGTGAAAATTAATAAATTACAAACCGGAAAATATGAATTATTTCATCCAATTTCAATAAACATGCCGACAGGAAGGAAAGCGGTTAGTTTAGAAATGTATAAAACAAAAACGGGTCGGCCAGGCTCACACCGGAAAGGGAAAAAACAATTTACTGAAAATATATCAGAATATAACACATTATTTTTATTGAGAGAACTACTATTTACTATATTTATTTAGTAACTGTTAATTAATAATGAGTCAGAATAATTGTTATCTCAATCAATAATAAAATTTTAGTATATTTCCAAGAACTTTATAAGATGGGGGTGGGGGGGTCACCACACCAGGGAATTTTTTGCATGTATCTCGTATAAATATAGGGTCTCTTGAATTAACCAATTTTTGGGATTCTAAACTTCCAATAATGTGATTTATTATGTTAGCAAGATTATTGTATAAGTAACATGAGTAGAAGTTGCGGTTTTGTGCTGAAAACTGAAAAATGCAAAATATCTCGGTTAATATTCAAAGATAGAGAATATACGTACAGAATAATGTTTATAGTAAATTAATTTGCAATAAGATTGGTTATATACACTCTTTCGACTCCGATGCATAATAACGGGAGATATTTGAAATTTTCGAAAAATTCCCCTCCTAAAATACCCCCTTCCAATCTGGTCCGATTTCAGACCATTATCGAAGTTGATCTGTCCTTTTTCTTTTACATAAAAACTGTTAAATATCGAGTTTAGTAACGATTAAACGAAAATTGCGACCGCGTAGAGCGGGGTAACAGAACAACTTATATATAAATATATATAATATATATATATATTATGTTATATAAATATTTATTATATATATATATATATATTGCAGTTTTGAACGGATCATCATTTTCGTCATCTACTAGGTTGGATCGTATGGACATTTGAAGAAAAGGAAAAAATTCGAAAAAAATTCCCGTCATGGAAAGTACAACCTCAATAAGCTGATTTTCCCTTAAGGGAGGGGATCTGCTTCTAAAAATACACAATTCGTTCAAAAACATACTGTAGTTGTTGTGAAAATGAGTGTTAGCACAGTTCGATGTGAATTATATTTCAGTAGAGGAGACGGAGAGGAGGGAGGATGTAAATATAAACATTTATTCAACTACATCAGGAACACACAAGTATTTTTCAACGTAGTTGCTTTGTCATAAAAAAAATGAAAAATTTAAATCTCTTTCATCGAGTGTATTACAATATGCAGTAAAGGCTTCTGCCATTAAAGTATACCGACAATTATTAAAATTATATAAATTATACTCCAATTGAAATTTATAGCCGGTCTGAGAAGGGGCGTACATCTTTGGCAGCCTTTAATTTTGATTTCCACATGAGATTTAATATTAGTGTTGAAGTTTTTAAAAGTAATTTTAGTGTTTGTCATGGAATCATGTATTCTTTAGAAAAATTGCCATATCCTTTCTTTATCTATCTTCGATTTACTGAGTTAAGTTTGATGGAATTACTATTTAAACTGTCTGTTTTGCATATAAGACAAAATTCTGAATAAATATATGTATTTCGAAAAAGTTTCGATTTAGAATGAAAATATTGATTGCATGATTATTAATTGTCCATATGATGTGATGTCACAATAGTATATTAGAGTTAAGGAGAGTGGCGTAACTCGGTTGATGTAATAGGTGTTTGAGTTTTGACTTTTTGGACTTCTGCTTAAGAAAAAGTCCGTCACACAGGGGCTGCGCAAACTAAGCAGATTTCCCTTTTTAAGTTTAATAATAGATATACCTGCCTACTACTAACACAACACCGCCATGAATATTAAGTGAATAAATACAAACAGTAATTAAAAATCTTTCCCCTTCCTTTCCGGCGGTAAGCGTCTGAAATGTAAACAAACAGGTCACCCAACGGCTCACGGGTATGAAAAACAATAACTGAAACATATCAGAACCTAACAAATGAATTTTATTGAAAACTATTTTCTATATCTAGTACCGTAATTTATAATGAATCAGAATCATTTTTATCTCAATCAATCAAATTTTAGAAGTCCTATAATTTAAGAAGGGGAGGGGGGGGGTGTTCAAATGAACATAAGTGCATGTATCTCATATAATAAAGGTCTCTGCCAAACAGTATTCGGTATTTAAGCTTCGAATAATGTCGTTTATTATATAACAGAGTATGGTTTATGTAACACGAGTAGAAGTGGGGGTTTACTGACGGTTAAAAACTGAAAAATGCCAATATCTCGGTTAATATTCAATATAGAGAATAAATGTATATAACACTATTTATTGTAAAAATTAATTTGCAATAAGATTGATTATATAGAATTTTTCGATCCGACGTGTAGTAACAGCAATATTTCGATTTTTCGTCATGTGTACGACCTCAATAGCTGATTTCCCTTAAGGGAAATCTGCTAAAATGAGTTGTTGAGGTTGCTTTCATGTTGCAACGTGAAATCTGTTTAGTTCACATAGGTCCTGCGTGACGTACTTTATATTTTGGAAATATTACAAGCACTCCATAAAACTTTATAGTTTAACGGCCCACTCGTCAAAAGCCATGTGAATATCTCTGGAATTTAATGGAGTTTTGAGCAAAATTAGAATTAGTATTAGCTTCTAGAAAAAAAGTCAGTCACGCAGGGGTGCGTAAACTAAGCAGATTTCCACGTGAAGTTTTACAAAGAGTTGAACAATTACGGAAACGGCCGAACTAGCTTTTGACGGAAAGTCACGACTAGACCCGAAGTTAGGTGATCTCATTTCGTCTGTTACTATAGATAAAAATGCAAATATCCCGGTTAATATTCAAGTTAGAGAATAAATGCATGTAAAAATATTTACAGTAAATTCAATTTCCAATAAGATTGGTTCTATACAATATTTTAATCCGACGTACGGAGAATTTTCGAAAATCCTCCCTCTAAACCCCCCCCCCTCCCATAGGTCCGATTTCAGCCATTAACGAACTTGATATGTATTTTTCATAAAAGTTTAAATATCGAGTTTGGTAACGATCAAACAAAAATTGCGACCTCTAGAGCATTAACAGGCAGTGATATAATCCCCAGAAAAGCGGAAGTGAGTGACGATATAAAGGCTATAAATACCAATACTGAGCAGCTATCGTGTGCTACTAAGTTTAGATCTTCCCGATATACAGCTATATTTGTAGTTTGCGAAAACCCTTTCATCTCAATTAGGTTCTGTAACGAATTGAGCCGTCTTTTCATTTCATAAATTACATATCATATTATCATATTTCTGGGTGGGTTTTGACCTCGAAAAATTACAATGGCACCATAAACTCATTCAGGACCACATTTGTGAAATCATTCTAAATGTGCGCTTAGATTCCATACTTCTGGTATGCAGAGTGACAACTTAAAACTTCTTAGTATACAAGGGTAGAAATATATAGAAGAGGGATTGCATGTGAAGGATAGTCTATACTTGTTTCTACCTTTATAAAATTAGATTCCTTCGCTATAATTAATAGCTCTCATTCAAAACAACATTGGCCTATAAATAGGTTTATAAAATATAGACTCTGAATCAGCGATGAAGGTCATATGCTCAATTTACTTCCTACTAAAGGCATTATCTCGATTAGAATCTATTGATCCACAGCTTATCAATTTCATAAATTACCCTTAAATCCCTTCAGTTATTTACAATAGATCATCATGTATTAACCATAACTACCTTATTATTGGAGCAATCATCATTAGGTAGTTATAAATATTTCCAGGGTAATTCATATGGTTTTCATTCCAGAAAATCCACACAAAATAAATGTTGTGATTGTTTGTATATTTTGGACTGTTTGACATTGCTACTGTTTTGGATTTGTTTAAAAAGAGTTTTAGAAAATTGGTTACCAACCCCCCTTGACATTCATTCCATTTTCGGTTAACTAAAGATCCAGATGTCGTCAGTTAATGGTACTGCCAATTTTGACCGGAGCTCAAAGAAGTCATAAATTCTTTCAATTTATTTCGCTCGTGCATTACTTGTGTTAAATGACCAACAATATTTATTTTCATTACGTGTAAGGAAACTATGTGAACTGTTAGAATTCCATTACACGAGATAGTGTATAATGGAATCCTATCATGTATCAGGTTTGGTCATTATGAACAACATGTGTGTTATTATTTTTTTTAATCAAAAATCAGAATATACTGTTCACTGTATACTGTTCAAGATTCCGGAAGAGTCGTATTGTTTCGTTTACCAATTGTGGTGTTCTTTGTTAAATATTTATTGTGTGTTCAGCTCATTTTGTAATAATGATTTACTTGTTTTTTTACAAAAAAAAACATTATTTTTTTTTCATTTATATTTTATCAAAATCTAGTACCAAGTACTTATGTTTAGATGATTTCTTTCCTCGAAGAGGCCAAGCAAGTTCGTAGCACTTTCTCTAAAAATGATATTTTCTAATACATTTGTTTGTTCAAATGGTAAAAACAAATGTATAAGAAGTTCTCTTTGTTGATTTTTCCCCCTTTGAGATGAAACGTGAATTTGAGCATTTCCCATATTTCGATTTAATATAATATGAATAAATTAATAATAATATTTCCACAATAATAATGTCAATTTCTATATTTTCCACACCGTTGTCAAGTTTATTGTCTAATCTAAAAAGTCACCATTGACCAATAATATCTGACTGAAGTTTTGAATTCTAAAATAACTAACCCCTCCTCAGCTGGTCTAGTATGATTAAAATAGTCAAACCATCATCTTTGCACCGAGGACGGACACATAATTAATCTGTACGAAGTACGATTAATTAGAAAAAAGATAGGTCTGATGTGAGAAATTGAGGAAATTAGAAAAAATTAGAAATGATTGAAAATCTTTTTATTTGAATGTAAAAAGACGCAAAACATCCCAGCAACAAGGGTGTTCTCTCGTAATTATAAAAAAAGAAAAACTGAACAGGGGAAAAAATCCTAACCCCAAGGTGGCTAGCAAACTCGCCACTCCAGGTTTACCATTCCTCATTAACTCACATGGCCAACCTGAGTCAACCTTTATTTTTACTCTGCGCATAAGCTTTCTTATTATGAGTGAAATGGGGATAAAGATGTTGAATGACTTCTTCCATGTGACATTTCAACAGGTGGCAAATCTGCTATTGCAAAATTTTGACCCAACTTAGCCCAATGAAGTACAGTCGTAGCAAAAGGCCGGCTGCATAAATCACCAAAAACTTCTTGTTTTCTTTATTAGCCTTACATGTTTCACGCCTTAGGGCATGAAAGATGTTCAGCTAATATACTTGACAATCAAGATTTGGCATTTTAATAAACGCAACTGTAGAGTAGTTTACGCAACCCACTGGATAGCGGACTTTTGCAAATAGTTTAAATCGTGATATAGTACAAGGTTATATCCATAATCTAAATATTAGGCTCACAAGCCTTATTGAAATACAATAGTATTTTCGGAAAGGCGAAAGGTATATTATAGCAGCTGCTCAAGAAGAATTCAAATATATACCTAGTTGGATTTATGAAGTCATCAAATATGGGAGAGCTTATAGTGGCCGTAGATACTGGAGCAGGTGTGAAGTGTAAGAGAAGCAGCTGGCAAAGCAAGCTCGTATATCATCTCCAGAAGTAATCGGCGTATCAGAATCTCCCCCCCCCCCCGACATCACGTCAATACACATACCATACATTCCGGAAATGGCGGGTATCGTCTATTACAAATATTCCTTCATAATGAAACTTCTAATTTTGTCAGCGCGGCATTTAACGCATTCTTTTGTGACGTACTCTTACATTATCCCAATCAGAGAAATCAGCTATTAAGGTTGTACTCATGATGTGATTTTAGCAGATCTCCCTCAAGGGAAATCAGATATTGAGGTCGCACTCAAGACGCGAGTTTCAAGTGTCCATCGCTCCTACCCAGGTGAACACGAAAAAGAGCCCCGAACAATATTATATATATATATATATATATATATATATATATATATATATATATATATATATATATATTTGTCTGTTATCGCTCTAGCGGTCGCAATGTTTGTTTGATCGTTACCAAACTCGATATTTCAACGTTTTATGCTAAAAGACAGATCAATTTACGGCTGAAATCGGACCAGTGAGACAGGGGATTTTCGAATATATCTCCGTTACCATATGTCTTATCAAAAACGTGTATAGAACTAATCTTATTGTAAATTAAATTTACTATAAATATTCTACTGTACATTTATTCTCTATACCGAATATTATGCGAGATATTTGATTTTTATTAATTGTAACGGACGAAATGAGATCGGCTATCTTCGTGTCTAGTCGTGAGTTTCCGTCTAAAGCTAATTCGGCCGTTCCCGTAACTGTTCGACTCTCGTGAAATATCTCTATTGTAAATTTTACGTTGGAAATCTGCTTAGTTTACGCAACCCCTGCGTGACGGAATTTTTTGAAAAATCTCTTCAAATATCCATCGATATTACCAAGAAGTCCGTTCAAAATCACGGACCAGTGTCGGGGGGAAATTTTGATTATTCGAAATATCTCAATTATTATGAGTCGGATCAGTCGGATCGTAAAATTGTATAGAATTAATCTTTTTGCATATTAAATGATCTTTAAATCTTGTTCTATCTATTTTATCTGTATCATGAATATTAACCTAGATATTAGAATTTGTAGTTTTCGGCTTTCAGTAAACAAACCCCTACTCGGAGTTTTGTCTCCATGTTTCTCTCGTAAAACGACTAGCCATAGAATGTTGAAATTTCATATTAGGACTATTGTACCGACCAGTTGTGCAACTTCCATTTTGATTAAAATTGACTACTTATTGGGTGATAATAAACAATAAATTGCAAATTTCCTCTTTCGAATTAGAGATTCAGAGCCATTTTTATTAACTATTAATTTATAAATTATATTCGATGAAATTTTTTGACCCCATGCGACAGAAATATCGTACATTTTTATCAAACGAAATTATTTTAAATCAAGTGCATCGAAACTATTTATTTATTTAAATCATTTGCAGTACAAGAAAGCCATGTATGAAAGTATTTTTTCTTAAAAATTATGTGGCAAGGGTCAGCATTAAAATACTTTTGTAAGAACTAACATTATTTCATAAACGCCCTCCGTATTTCACGGCCTATAAACTCCCTTTTAATTAGCCATTTTCTATTTTATGTATATAAATATCATTTAATTTTCAAAAATTGTTTTATGACTTCTTTCTGAATTCTCTGGAACACCACAACCTTTATAAGTGATTTCAGTTAACTGTAAGAATATAATTTATTAGTTTTAACTTCATACTGTCACGAAATCTTCTTCGTCGGGAAGAATATCGTAAAACATAATTTATAAATTTATTCACAAAGGCCCTCTACAAATTTTCTGTATCTTTAATATGGATGGAGAAATTGTTTTGGTTTTTTTTTCTCCCAGTTTTAACACTCCTCCCACTTCTCAATAGATTTCAATCAAAAGGGGCTGTGCACAATTAAAGCAATCCCAAATATGAAAGTTAAACATTCTAAGTTGTTTTTGAGTAATGCGAGATTCGTAAGCGTATAAGTCAGCGGAGGAGCTAGTAAAATGAGCACTGGAAAAGTCGAAAAATGGATAATTCCGTGGAAATCTCAAAGTAGAATATTTTCCGGACAACAGTACTTCGTTCAAGGGAGTAAAAATTAAATTATACTGGTGGAAAATGTTTTTTTAAAATAAGGCCAGGACAAGGGGTCTGGAGGGTTTAAGTTAGAGGCAAACAGAGGAAAGGAAAAGTAATATGTAGTTTGTTAGTCTGTGGTATGCACCGCTACACCGAACTAGGTTTACTCAGTCTTAACTCCCTCGCTCTCACGAAGCTCAAGTTTCGCTCTGGCCAACTATCCTGAAATTGTTAGTGCAAAATCAAGTCTGCCTCTTTCAAGTTCAAGTATTTATTCTGGTCCATATGTAGTCTTCATTCCGAGTTAACTCAATTTAATTTTGTAAATAGATGATAGAAAAAAAAAAAACAAGTTATTGATTTACAACATTTTCACGAGAGAGAAATGGAGAAAATATTTATTATATATTATAAATTCTAAATCTCGTAATTAATAATTTAAATTAACATCATACGGTTATATTTACTTGCTCATATCTAGTAACATGAACACACGCTTCCTCCCGTAAAATATTATCAAGTTTATCTAGTTCCATTAATAATGATTTATAACGAATCTCTTTAGTACGTGACTTTGTCAGGTTTGAAATCCTTTAACAGTTTTATTCCTAAATATTGGAACATTTTTAACTGACAATTAAAAGAATTAATTCACCTTTTTCTAAGTCCATAATGTATCACTCTGTCACTGATATCAACAGAGGCTTCATAAATGTCTTTAATATCACAAGCGTTTAATCGAATTTTATTAGATAGTTTATGGAGAATATTTCATTCAAAACTGGATTAAGATCAAGGAATAAATTGTGTGGCGTTCGTAAAGTCAAAAGTGTCATCCTTTCAGAAGTGCTTAATTAACTTTTAAATTCATTTATATAATTTTATTCATTTATTTTTTGCACTAACCCGATAAAATCAATTACTGGTAAATTAAAGACTTGATTTGAGTTGGGAAACTGGTCTTATAAACAGGTGGGTCTCCCCACCTAAATGTTTATTTAAACACAAGACCTTTAGGGACTGACGTAGCATCATTATCAGATGTTAGGTTAAAGAATAACTATCAAAGATTCTCGGATGATAGCAAAGATCCATATAATGTTCATGTAGAGTATTTCAAAACGGTGCTGAATGTGTTTATTGCCCTACAGTTATAGTTAGTTACAGTATAAAAATCGTAATCATTACACAAATCTGTTTTTCTTGCGAAAATTTTGAGCATTTAGCTTTATACCCGTATGTACTGAGTAAATATTATATACCCTAAACGGTATATAAATGGAAACTTTGTGGTTATTACTTGCTTTGGCTTACTTTTCAAAATCCTGAGGCCAAACTGAATATCTAAATTTAGCCGCATAACTGTTCCATCAAATTATATTGGGATATTTGTATTAAAATAATATAAAAATATATATTTGGCCTACAAACTGCAAATTAATTTTCACTGTAAAATGATAAAGTGAATGGAAATATTTTTTCCTTCAAAAAATCGGGGTTTCTCTGTATTTATTTATTCTAAGGGAGCTATATTTTAAGGAAATGTATTAGTTTTCGCTTTAGTCCAAATGTAAACAATTTCCATTAATCTATAAAATTTCTCGAAATATACGGTAAAATGCCTTTAGAGTGAAATAATTGTGCAAAACTTTCGCCAATAGTAAAACATTTCGCCATCGTTCATTTCGTAGCTCTGAAAATAAATATAATGAAGCGATAATGTTTTTCAAGCAATATTTTTTTTATTGGGTGATTTTTATTAATTCTAAGACACACCTATTCCCCTGACCACACTAAAAAAGTCTTGAAAAAATGAATGAATATTCAAATGTTAAATTGAATAGCTACGAATATAATGAAAAGAAATTTAAATATTATCTCCTTTTCTTTGCTAGATCTCCGTATGGTAAAGAGATGAAGTGGATTTCGGTTTATTTATTTATAAGAAAAGCTTTCCTCCGAGAGCTCTACATTATTTTTTATTCAAGAATTATGTACTTAATTCATAAGGTAAGTATGAAAAGAGGAAGTTTATGCATTCTGCATTCTCTCTGCGAAGCATTAATTTAAAGAATTCTCTTAAGGTCTCACTATGTTCATATATCACATTATACCCTTTCTTCTTTTTATTTAACCTATACTTGTTTTCTATTTTTATTTTTATCTAGGTATCTTTGAAAGGGCTAAAGTGTGTTTCAAAGTTAACGATTCGGCATAAAGAGTAATTGTGCAACAGACAGAAACAGATAATGTTGCCTAAAAATAAAACAAACAAAAAATTAATCCTTTATTTAAAGAATATTTTTTTGGTAATTCAAATAAAGGGTTAGAACCGCCAATATAAATGATATTATTGTCATACCTCTCGGTGGAGACCGTCGTCACTGGCTGTTGGTACTCAACCATCAGCCAATGACGACGGTCTCCACCGAGAGGTATGACAAGAATATTTTTTTAATATTTCTATAGATCTCCCCTCATTTCAGTCCACCTCAAGAGGTTGAAATAAAATTATTTTAGAATCTTATTTCATTTCAAGAATTTTGGATCCATTTTCTGGGAGCAACCAAAAATTCAAGATAGTACAATTGAACATGCCTGTCCTCAATTGGTCAATATTATTAACTTCATGGCGTGGAAGTCAAAAACATCTTTAAACTTCCTAACAACTTTTTCAATCTCTTTCCAAATCATTTTTGAGATATATTACTTCTGTTTTATTAATACTTTTAAAAGAAAAATACTTTCACACGTAGCTGATAGAGTAGGGTCTTAAACAACCGTGTTGATAAATAAATGAATACCATATGACTCACAAAGGGAATCCATCCGTAGTAATAGATAAAGTCAAATATTTTCCGAAACTAAAATATTTGGTTCTACAGACACGAATGTGTATAAAACGTTTAACAACTTTAATAAGAACTTAAAAACGTCTTAGATACACATCAAATTGGAAAAAGGTCTCCAAATTGTTTAATCCCCCTCGTTCCCAGGCATATACCAGTTTACAGTGAATTCATTTTAATCAATAAGAACATTTAAAGCCCTGACTAAAATAATTTTTCATTTTGACGATTACAGGACATAAATAATAAGTGTTTCTGTGTGTGTGTGTGTGTGTGCGTGTGCGTGCGTGCGTGCGTGCTTTCGTGTTTGAGTGTGTGTGTGTGTGTGTGCGCGTGAGTGTTTGTGTGTGTGTGTGTGTGTGTGTGTGTGTGTGTGTGTGTGTGTGTGTGTGTGTGTGCGTGCGTGCGTGCGTGTGTGTGTGTGTGTGTGTGTGTGTGTGTGTGTGTGTGAGAGAGAGAGAGAGAGAGAGAGATCTCAAGTTTGTTTTACACTTTTTGACTTTGGTTGGTTATACATTTGAAAATTTAAAATAACTAGACAACAATGTAACATAACACAAAATGTCAGAAGGGATCTAGTGAAACTTTTCTCGAGTTATATTTTATAACAAATGACTTTCTTTTATTTTTAATTATTATCCACAATAATAAATAAATTTTATTTATTAATTATTTTGGAATATATTTTCTAAATAGAAATAATGAGACTTCAATAATGAATCTTGAATAATGAACTCAGAAGTGCAGTTTTATGTGGTAAGATTAAATACAAGAGTAATCCTTAAAAAATCAATATAACATAACTGTTCATTAAATAGGTTTTTTTAATTCATTATTCTGCAAGATTAAGAAAGAAAATTATTTAAATTACTTTTTTTAAAAAAATTTAGATGGTTTCAAAAGGATAATATCTTAAACGCATCGCTGAACATTATAATAGGTGCTTATTCCTAATATATTCAGTTTTTTTTAACTTCAGTAATTATGAGTGAGGCAGATAGCTCCATGTGTTGTGACTCTTATAGCGAGAATTAAACATTCCAAAATTATTAACTAATCTATAGGGGTTAATGAGTTTTATAAAATTAAAGGACAATGCCTGCGACGAAATGATTATTTAAATAGTCTGAGAGATAATGCCTTTTATATTATCAGAGGTCGGTAATCATGAAGAAATTAGGGTGTTCTCCGAATTAGCATAGCCCCTTAATTTAAAGATAATGTATTCACAGCTACTGCACTTAATGGCCCTGATAAATACACAGCAGCCGACTTCATCGGCGATACACAAAACAGATTTGTTCCATTACTATCTGACCTCATTTGCATTTCTTACTTGAGTACCTAGTGGAGATAACAGTTAAATGGTAAGTGATAAGACATTAAATACATGGAGTTTAGGGATGGTAAACTAAATACATTTGTTAGTGATGATTCATTTTAAGAGATTCCCCTGGAGGAAACTCGGCTATTTAGCTTGTACTCATGATGCGATTTTTGAAAAATTTCCTCAAATGTCCGTCGATCCTATCCAGGAGTTGATGAAAATGTGACCGTTCAAAATTAAATATATATATATATATCTGTTAACGCTCTAGTGGTCGCAATTTTTGTTTGATCGTTACCAACTCGATATTTAATCCTTTTATGTAGAAATAAAGGTCAAGTTCGGTAATAGCTGAAATCGGACCTGAGGGGGATTTAGAGGGTGGGGAATTTTGAAAATACGAAATATCTCTGTCACTATACGTCGGATCAAAATTTGTATAAAAGCAATGTTAATGCAAATTAAATGATCTATAAATATTGTTCTAACCGATTTTCTTTATCGTGAATATTAACCGAGATATTTGGATTTTATATTTTCCCGGTTTCATTAAACCCCCACTCCTACTCATGTTGTATCATGAAACAGTTCATTACAAAGTTAAACAAGGAATATTGTTTTCAATGAACTTTTACTTTGTGAGATATGTTCTGTTGACCCCCCCCCCCGTTCTTTCGTTCTTGGATTACTAATATTTAAGTGATTGATATTAAAATTATTCTCATTCATTACAAATTACAGCATTCAATACAATTAAAGTGTTAAAAGTGTAAATTTAGAACAACGGTGATTCAAGTCCATAGTTTAATATTAAGTCTGCTGGCTGTTGTAACTACTCCATGTTCAGAGACACTGATGGGAAAAATAAAACTTAGTGTGCACGGTGCTCTAAATGATCTTGTGTTTGTATTGTGATTAAATGCGTCATTTGAACTTTATGCGAGTTTCCAAAATTAAAAATACCATTTGGAATACGTCCACTCTTTTCCATTACCCCACAAATGGTTGTAATAAGTACATGCTCGATTTGGGTCACAACTACAGTTTAAATGGTTACTTGTGGCCCAGTCTTCTTATTTCTTTTTTATTAGGCTAGCTCACTCGTGTGAAAATAAAATCGATCGAGGAACAAAAACATCAATAATAGTGGAACAAAAATTCCAGAAATTAAATAAGTATTGCATCCGTTCTTAAATCAATCAACTGTAAAGAAGTGGTCAATATTGTAATAAATTTAACGTACGGTGAAGTTAAGTGTAAATGTATGAAGCCACGATTTTCCTATTCATTAAAATGTTTTACCCAGCCCCATGAAGTTACAGACTAACATTTAACCGCTAAAGTGAAAATTGTTAGCTCAGTCTAGATGATTAGTGCCAATGTGAAATATGTGTTATTTCATCGAATAATATGGGACTACCAGTTTAAAATGCTTTTTGTTTATCAAAATGTTATTTATTTATTTTTCTACCTAGCATGGGACTAAGGATCTTATTTAGCTCTGCATTAAAGAAATTTCTATTGCACATGTGGAAATATAGTTTAACCTGCCCCTGGATTCGTTCGTTTAAATTTATTCTTAATGTTCTCTAATATGTACGTTCCACCGATGTATCAAGATTGGGATAACTGTGAACTAATGTTCTTTGGGAGTTTAGTTTCCAGGTAAGTTTTTATGTTAGTTTATTTAGTGCCGTCAAGGTATGAAATGGCTAAAGGGCGAATTTCACTGTTCACAAAACAAATAGGTGTGGGCATATCGTGCCCAACTCTCACCCCATGAGCAAGTACTGACTTTCTGTCATCAGTCCTGAATTATCGGCCGAAGTAATGGAATCAGCTGGGAGCCTGAAACACTCGCTCCGGTGTGAAATGTAGGTGCTCTGGGGGTCGCCATCACGTATTCAATTCCTGGCAAGAGTTAGAGGGACGCGTCAACGAGAGAGAAGAATGCTCACGTGAGATAGAATTATTCATCGGGCACTTATCACCAGAGGCCGTTTGTTTTGACCCTCTGTCATCATAAATCTGCGATGATGATGTACTGCTGCTTCCTTTTAGTTTAATGAAAAATTACCATTGGATACTCCGATAGGCACTGCTGGCCATGGATCTTCGGCAGAGGGGGTCCGATATTATCCACCAGCACATGTATAATTCATTGCAGCCATGGAAATATATGTTTCGATACACTGAGGGGACCTCTATGGATGTTAGTTAATTGAATTTGACATTTCAAATTTATATCTGTAAATGTGTGTGTATATATATATATATATATATATATATATATATATATATATATATATATATATATATATATATATAAATTGGGTGAACGACTATTATATCATTATTGTTTCTTTTGTGTTCATTTGGAACTCTTCACATTTGGAAAACATTCATAGAACGTTTGCTCCATTTAAAAAACGTTATCTGGGATGAGAACATTAGAAAAACGTTTCTAACATCAAAATTATCCAGAGTAAAGCAACAGTGATTATATTTAGTAACTAGACGTGTAACTCGTGTTAGTCGATTGGAAATTGAAATGGTTTTCCGTGGAATTATAAAGAATGAATGACGTATGCACAACATGGTCCCATCATTCTCATCACTCAACACAAAATGTCTCTTAAGTAACTATACTGTCATTGAGTGAAGATCTGCTCGTGAAGTGACAAGTGGTGATTGAAATTAATGTTTAAAGTGACTCTTATCCATAATTGAAATAAAATAATGTTTTTCTTGACAAAATGAAAATATTGGGCTCAATTATCCCTTTACTTTCGTTAAATTACACATAAAGATATTATTATTTTACACCTGAAGCATGGAGAGGCTATTGGACAAGCATCAACAAACTTATTAGTTAATGTTCTGTCAAGGCGACCACTTAAGAATTAATAGGAAAAAAATGATACGATTTAATCAATGGAAAATCGGAATTAGTTAACTAAGTTTATTGTAAATTTATGTAATAAGGACACTGGGAATTAAAAGTAAAAATTTCGGAATTAATAAATTCGAACCAAAATTAACAACGGTTAAATTTTGGTTAACAAAGTTAAACCAAAATATATCCTAGACATAAATCTATTTTAGCAGATTTCCCTTTAGGGATAAAATGTTATAGAACCAATATTGTTAAGCTATTGATGTTCTACAATTCTTGTTTTAAACGTTTTTTTTTTTTTAAACTGAATTAAGCGAGTTATTTGCACTTCCTTGTTTTTAGCCTTCATTAACACCCCCTCGCCCTCCCAACCCCTTTATTCATCGGTTTTTAACATAGAAATAGAGAATGAGATCACAAGTATATTTTTCCTGCTCGAGGGAAAGCTACACAATTTACGCAGCCACTGTGTGATGGACTTTTTTTAGTTGCTGTGAAGACTAGTGTTTAGAAAGATATTACAGATTTTTTTTATTAGATTCTGCTTAATCCCTCTCTTTTACCAGTTACAAAAATGACAATTTAGTGCACATTGACAATAGTCATTCCCTTAATAAATACGCACAAAATATTTCACTTACACGGAACTGTTCCCAGGAAAGATAAATAACTGTAATCGGGCGACCGGAATTCGAACCTTAAAATTTAAAAATTCATAAATTTCAATATCGTTTTAGGACTGAATCCAGTTTTCTAAACATAATTTGCTATTTAAATTTTCTTGACAAAAGCAAACATTGCCGATAATATTGACGATGTGTTTTGTGATCGAACGAAATCTCTTACTGTTAGCTCAAAATTCGAATACTTTTCCAACCTATGTTGTAGCTACAGTCCTAAAATTTTACGTATGAAACATGGAATGGCTAATGGACGAATACATGCCTATTTATACTGGGTCTTGGGTACAAATTAAATATCGTTGTCCATTATAATAATTAACAGGTGATTCTATCTTTTTAGGCCCCTGCGTGACGGACTTTTTATGTTTTCCAAATATAACGACTCAAAGCCATCATGGCAGGTTCATATGCAGATCCATACTCAAAGAATGTTGGATATGTCAATCGATTTTCGACTTGACTTTTGCATTCAAGAACTACATGAGTCGTCTAGATCACTTGACTTTAACAACAGTTGGTCGCTATATATCTTTGAAGTGCCTGGGATATAATATTTAATGTTAAATAGTGGCTTACATAGTGTATTCAGTCGGAGTGAATAATGTATTCAGTTATGTGGGAATGAGAGGTGCATCTGTTGAAGGGGTAAGGGGGAACTAATTGTAACTTTGGAAGTTGGTACTTATCAGCTTCAGAGCAGTCCAAAGTTTTACACTTAGTCAAGCCCCGGCTCCTTTGTGCTCTCGAGTGTGGAATTCAAATGTAGAAATCAGATGCAGTCTATGCTATAGCTCGTTAGAGTTCTCTTCCACAACTTTGTTATAATTAACGAAGCCATTTGTTCATATTCGAGTACGGCAATTGTACTTACTCTGATTATTAGATTTTAATCAAATTTACAATCACAGATTGATTTTAGTAGATTTCCCTTAAGGGGTTTAAGATTTTGCGATTTTACTCACTAAAGACTCGTTCAAAAAAGTTTTGAAATTACCTATCAGTCATATCTAGGAAATTATGAAAATGTGGTCTCTCTCTTTCGGTATATATATATATATATATATATATATATATATATATATATAAACGCTTTATAAACCGAAACTTTTTTAGCATTACCAAGCTCGATATTTCAAAGATTAGTTTTAATGTAAATCTAACATCAAGTTCGTTAATTGTAAACACAAATTTCGATATATTTATTTACTGAATTAAGTCGAAAAATGTTATATAGGCAATCGTATTAAAAGTGAAATTATCTGATCTTGTTAATGTATATTTTTGTATTATATATTTCCAGGCATTTGTATATTTTTTTATTTATTTATTAACGTCCAATTTTTGCAACTAAGCCTAATTGGGGCGGGTTATCTACAGGTTACCACCCTTTTCTAGCCAGGGTGGGACAAAGGATTTTATTTAATGAATTCCGTCACATAATAAATTCCTCTGCCCAGGCGAGAATCGAACTCTCCATTCTTAAGTTTACCACGTGAGCATAAGTTCAAAGCTTTAACTGACATGGCAACCCTAAGCCCCCCAATATATTTTTATTTTTTTTAGTTGTCACCGTTCAGTTGGAATTATTTTATGCGACACAACAAATCAAGACTAGCTTAAAATTTAAATCAAATTTGCCTAGACTTCATATTGCGGACAAAATAGATAAAAAGATAGAGAATATAAAAAAAATAATTATAAAAATTAATTAAAAGTAGATTACAAAATGGACCGAAGCTGGAGGCTCTACCTAATTTTTCAAAAAGAATTATTTATTATCTAAAATATGAGTAAATATATTTACATAAGACAGGCAAATTTGGTGGTTCAAGTACAGTAAAATAAAGATTTTTTTTTCGAACAGAAAATGCTATTTTATTAAATTCCTAAAACCGGAGCTATATTACTGAAATTCTGTTTGCTTAATTTTATGAGTAATACTGACCTATTTTTTTTTTAAAAGACTAAACTAAAGAAGTATTTTATCAATGTATTAGTATTTAAACCTGAATTGGTTGAAAATGTTGATACATCAAATAAAGTTATATAAGTGGGTTAGTTCTGGCAGTATAAATTGTCGAATCTTTTAGTAAAGGCCGCCAATACTGGCTGGTCATCGTTTAAACGTAGTCAGCTTTTTCGATATAATGGCGATATTTTCAACTTTGTCTAAAATTTGTAGTTAATAGAAGTGTATACGAGCTCCAGTAATAATTAAAAATACAATAATGAAAATGCTATTATGAAATGAAGTTTTTTTTATTACTTTTAACGTCCACCTATTGCTATATCAATATTTCACATACCATTCTCAAGTTTATTATCTAATCTACATGGTCAGAATCGACTAATAACATCTGGTTGAAGTTTTTAATTCCAACATAACTTTCCCACAAAAAACCGGGGGGAATTTTAGAAAATGTGAAATATCTCCCTTATTATAAGTTGGAACGAAAAATTGAACATAAACAATTCTATTGAAAATTAAAGTAACGATAAATGGTATTATATACATATTTTCTCTATCATATTGGAATATAAAGCAACATATTTGGATTTCTTTTAGTTTTTAGCCTTTAGTAAACCCCCACTTTCTAGTCATGCCATATTAGCAATAAGCTGATATATCATGAGCCCTTTATTTGAATCTTAAATACCAACTATTGGTCTCATTGAAGTTTTACTTTTTGAGATAAATGAAAAAAAACCTAGCGCACGCAGGAAATCTGCTTGGTTGACGCAGGCCCTGTGTGACGGACTTTTTAGTTTTCAGGTTTCAGTATAGTTTCATTCCTACTCATTAGAATTATAGAAAAGTCAATGTCATGAACTCTGTTATTTCAAGCTTAAGAAGGATGATCTGTTTTCATCAGACAAGGACATATGGGATTAGGAAAATGGACTTAATCGAAAATTCAAAATATCTCGTTTATTTTCTTATTTATTTTTCCGCTTTATAGTACTATAGCTAACCGGGATCTTCTGGTTACCACCATTTTCTAGCCAGGGTGGGACTGAGGATTTTAGCAGATTTCCCATTAAGGGAAATCAGGTATTGAGGTCGTACTCATGACGCTATTTTTGATATTTTTTCTTCAATTGCCATCGATCGTACCCAGGAGATGACGAAAATGAGGTCTTTTCAAAATTATATATATATATATATATATATATATATATATATATATATATATATATATATATATTTGTCTGTTACCGCTCTAGCGGTCGCAATTTTTGTCTTATTGTTACCAAACTTGATATATTTCGTTTTATACAAAAAGAAAGATCAAGTTCGTTAACGGCTGAAATCGGATCACTGGGAAGAGGGGGGGGAGGGGTTAAGAGGGGAAGAATTTTGAAAAACCTTAATATCTCCGTTATTATGCATCAGATCGAAAAATTGTGTAGATCCAATCTTATTGCAAATGTAATGTTCTATAAATATTGCTATGTACATGTTTTCACTATCTTGATTATTAGCTGAGATATTTGCATTTTTTAGTTTCCGGTCTTCAGTAAACCCCCACTCCTATTTATCTTATATTGACATTATTCTGTTATGTTATGAAGGACATTATTTAAAGCTTAAATACTAAATATTGTTCTCATTGAAGTTTTGAGATAAATGCAAATACGTGACGCACGTGGGAAATCTGCTTAGTTAACGCAGCCCCTGCGTGACGGACTTTTATTTAATGAGATCGTCACTAAGTAAATTTCTATTGCCCAGGTGGGAGTGGAACTCGCAACTCCAGATTTTCCGAGTGAGATTAAGGCCAAGGCTTTATCTCACATGGCTAACCTGAGCCGCAGAAGTTTTTTGTGAGTACTGCCTAAAATAAATGAGAAGAGGAGCAGCGAAATAGGAACAGGCCGAGCACAGATGACACAGAGTGCCGCCCATATTTGGAGGATATTTTTCTAATCCTCTTAGTGAATATCCCCAGCATATCTCCCCTCACCCCCTCCATCACATCTGCCTGCGTGGCTGCGTTTTATTTCCTCTAGCTTAGGACACTCTCTCTAGTAGTTTGGAATAGCTTGGATTCACTAGTAATAAATAGTACAAAAAAAAAAAAAAAAAAAAAAATAAAAAAAAAAAAAAAAAAAATAAAAAATAAAATGAGTTTATTTCCATTAGATGATAAAAACTTAATAGGACACGTCAATAAGGTTTTTTGTGCACTTCCAACTACACTGAATATTTTAAGTAGACCACTTCAAATATTAGCGGCTCTGGTTAGCCATGTGAGTTAAGGCTTTGATCCTAATCCCACTTGGAAACCGAGAATCGTGAGGTAATTTTATTTAGTGACAACCTCAATAAATAAAATTCTTAGCCCCATCCTTATTAGCACAAAGTTGAGGTTATGAAATAAACATAACATAAATATTGCTTTGAAAGTAAGGAAGGATAAATATAAATATTTCTAAACTGGTATTATTGACGATACCATTAATTTCGTTAATATTTAGGGCTCTGTAAATTTGAAATTTGAATTTTATTATTATTATTTATAAACATCCACGTTTGGTACTATGGCTAATTGGGACTGGTTATCTACAGATTACCACCCTTATCTAGCTAGGGCGGGAGGAAGGATTATATTTAATGAGTTCGCCACTAAATAAGTTCCTATTTGCCCAGGCGGGAATCGAACTCGCCACTCTACTCTAGATTTACCATGTGTGATTGAGGCTAACGCTTCAACCCACGTGGTTAACCTCAGCCCCGAAACCTGAATATAAATATATATATATATATATATATATATATATATATATATATATATATATATATATATATATGCTTCATTATTCTAGATTTCCTTTACGAGTAGTTAGCTATAAAGGTTGTACTCATGGCACCGTGTTCAGAATTTTTTCACAAATGTCCATAGACCCTACGCAGGGATGATGAAAAAAATATTTAGTCACACACACACACACACACACACACACACACACACACACACACACACACACACACCCACAAACACACACACACACACATATATTATATAAATTTTTTTGGCGGACCGCACAAAGAAAAATATTTACACCCACACACTGTTGTATAAATCGTTTGTTATGCAGCCATAGTTTAGATCTGTTAGCATGAATTCATAGTAGAAGTCTGTACCGTCGAATCAGTCCTAGTCTTTTAGCAGATTTCCCTTAAGGGAAATCAGCTATTGAGGTCGGACTCATGACGCGACTTTCGAAAAATGTCTTCAAATGTCCACCGATCCTACCCAGGAGATGACGAAAATGAGGTCCGTTCAAAACTATATATATATATATATATATATATATATATATATATATATATGTGTGTGTGTGTGTGTGTGTGTGTGTGTGTGTGTGTGTGTGTGTGTGTGTGCGTGTGTTAACATTCTAGCGGTCGCAATTTGTTTAATCGTCATCAAACTTGGTATTTTATAATTTTATGTAAAAAGAAAGATCACGTCCGTTAACGGCTGAAAGCGGACCAGTGGGAGGGGGGTTGTTTAGAGGGGAGGAGTTTTTGAAAATTCGAAATATCTCTGTTACTATACGTCGAAAATATACAATTTTTCGCAAATATTGATATACACATTTATTCTCTATCTTGAATATTAACAGAGATATACGCATTTTTATTACGTGTAACGGACAATAGGAGATCGGCTATGGTCGCTTCTATTCGTTTCCGCCGAAAGCTAGTCCAGCCGTTTCCGTAACTGTTCGGCTCTCGTATGGAGATTTCTCTATTGTACAACTTCACGTGGGAAATCTGCTTAGTTTACGCAGCCCCTGCTTGACTGAATTATTTAATATGGTGTGAGGTTTCCCAAGTTAATCGCTCGTCTTACGTGAGTCCTAGATAACTAAGTTGTGATTTTTGAGGAATTAGTGTGCTGTTTAGTTTAACTGGTGTGCAAATGCACTTATTCGTTTACTTATTCATACAATAATCGTATTTTGTGACTGGGCCGATTTAACGACGAATCAGTTATTTAACAACCATAATCACTTTATTATATTTACGTAAGTATGCTCATTACTGCAAATATTTTCAATATTGTAAGCATTATAACTTTTTGAAAATATTGTTATGTTTCAAGTAGTGTAAGACGCAGTCTATATACGAGCTACAGCCATGTAGTAATTCAGTCAAAGGGTATGGTAGGTCTATGTGAGTCCTTAGATAGCAGTCAGTAAGTATATGTTTTATAGTAAGTTAGGCAGTTTCTCTGCCCCTCCTCCAGGTGACATTTGACTTGTCTCAGCTTCTCTATCGGCCAATTCCTTCATTGCCTCCCTCAAGCTGTTAGCCTCTACCTGATGTCGCCCTCTCTCATTTTGGCAATTACTCTTTGCCCATTGCCCCAGGAAGGGGATTTAATTCCTTCCAGCAGCCTTATAGAGATTACGGAACCCAAAAAACATAAATATAACGTATTATAATGGACCTCCCTTCTCTTTTATCTTCACACGTACCAGGACTCCGAATCTCTCTTCATACTATGTAAACGTTATGTAAAAGTCTCGCATATTCATAAATATTTAGACTATTTGGGCTCATGATGTGGGCCATAGCTCATTATGTTCAGAGTAGGTTTGATAAGAGGATGCAGTGATAAGAGAGAGAGAAGCCCGGCGTGATAGGGAATGTCTTGTCACGAGCATCTGATAGCAACGCCTCATTTAGTTTTTCTTCCCTTCCTCTTCCGCACAGCATCACTCCAAACGGCTGCCTTATCACTAACAGCTTATTGCTTTGACTCTACTTTCAGTTTTTTAAAACAAACCTTGGCTCTGTTTACTTAATAAATCTTTTTTGCATTTTTTTTCCTTCCTTCCTTTTTAGCTATTTAGCATTTTTCGAAGAAAATGGAAAATTTAAAAGAGTAATCTCATTGTACAGCGGAAGTAACACCATTTTTAGCAAATTAGGGATATCAGCTACTGTACTCATGATGTGATTTTCGAAAAATTTCTTCGAATGTACATCGCTTTTATCTCGGAGATAACATGTATACACACACACACACCCACATATACACACACACTCATATATATATATATATATATATATAAATATATAGATATATATATATAAAAATATATAATACACCTGCTCTTATACCACACGGCTTAGCCGGGAATTCATTTGGGGCTGAATGGTGTTGGTTTGCTTTTTGGCAAATGCTTTACATTTGCCACAATATTTTTTTTAACATTTCCGAGTCACAGACTTTTCCATTGTCCTCCATAATTTGTCATATTTCCTGTCCCCTGCGCATGATGCATAGATTTGAATTGTTAAGGACAAAATTTTAACATTGATTTGAAATAATTTTTCAGGTGAGGTACCTGGTAGTTCATATTAGAAAGAATTGTTGAGCGTATCAATATTTCTACTCAAAAGTTGCTCTAAATAACAAAGTAAACAACTTTTGTTATGTGCAAGTTTGTCGAAAAACAAATAGACAATGAAATATTGCGCATTTTCTTTTCAGGCCTCTCTTATAACTCCCACTCCCGTTCTAACTTAATAATTGTAATATAGCTTATAATCATGGAAGAATTAATGATAATTGACATACCGAGTTTTGTTAAGTTCGGTTCAGAAAATTGTTGGCTCCTGCTAAAGTTTTAGTGTATATTTCGTTTGAACTATGTTATAAGACAAAAGTGAATATCACAAAAGTTACTTCAAATAAAAAAATAAACTAGTTTTGTCATGCACATATTTGTTTAGAAAGGACGAATAGAAAAAACGTAATACCACTATTTTTAAATTCAGGCTTTCCTTACAACCCCCACTCCTGCCCGTCCCTAGAAATGTTGGTATGGCTTATTATAATGAAGGCGTTAGTGCTAGTGCCGGGTTTTATTTAGTTCGGTTGAGTCTTTTGTGCCAAATACAATTGTTCACTTCCGCTATAGGTTTCTGGGTATATCTCGTTTATAATTCGATATACGGGAAAAGTTTATGTAGCAAATTAATTAAGAATAAAAAAAAAAGATTATTCCAATAAATTAATGAAATAATATATATATATATATATATATATATATATATATATATATATAGAGAGAGAGAGAGAGAGAGAGAGACGAGCGGACAGACATGGATAGATAAATATACCTCATACCGTATTTGTAGTTTACAAGGTAAAATCAATATAGAGTTTAATAAAAAAAAAAAAAAAAAAAAAAAAAAAAAAAAAAAAAAAAAAAAAAAAAAATAAAAAAAAAAAACGCCCATAAAGAAAGGAAAACATAGTGAATAAATGTAAACATAATGCTATTTTTATTTTTGTCTAAAGTGATTGCTCTATCTATTGGGATCGGATGTTAATAATGTTGTACAATAGAATGCATTATGGAAATGAGATGCATATCACTCTTGATTTATTCTTATTAGAAAGTATTATTGTGAGTCTATTGTGATAACTTCATTTACAGCGTCATTTTGTACAATACAAAACACTATTGTACGAACTTGTACAATATGCACGAGCTTGCTGGCATTTTCCTTTCACATTAGATATCGAAGAGAATTTCATTTCTATTGAAATCATAATATCTTTCGTTGGTTTTTTTATTACTAATCTTTAAGAATTTATTTATTTATTATTCATACAATAATCGCATTTCGCAACTGGGGTGATTTAGCGACGAATCTGCTATTTAACATACAACATATTAATCTTTAACAATTCGCTGTTGTTAGACGATTGTTTTAACCCTCATAACGTATTCGAAAATGATACCAGTTTTATCACGTATGTGTGTGTGTGTGTGTGTGTGGTATTAGTTTATATTTATATGTTAAATGTAGTTTACATTCTATTATATAGATAATATACATAATAATTAACATTCCCATATATATTATAGTCCATTCCTAATTTTAATTAGGCATTAGAATAAAATGTTTATAGATATTTTTCCTTTATTTTTTACGAAGTTATGTCACGAGGCATTTTTTGGTTTAGACATTTTTAAACGAAATATCTTGCCTTTGAACCTTCCTGAAACCATTTTACTATTTTCGGTTTTGACATCTGTAAGTAAGGTAAATACGTGTATCCCCGTAACTAACTTATTCAAAAATAACTAGGCAATTGAAATGCTGTAAATTTTTATATTCATGTCTGTTGTAACCGTTTAACAAATTAATTACTTTCCTCAAATACATCAAATTATCATGGACCTCTATAGAAGTCTAGTTTAAAGTTTGTACAAATTACTCACTTTGGGTAGCCCACATATTGCGATCATTTGACATATTTAAAAACTATTGAGCTGTCTGACAATATTTAATAACGTATTTTAAAATTGTTTAAGATGTGTGTGTATTTGTGTATGCGGCATGAATTAATGTTTATAGTATATGCTTCGTTTTTTCAATATGGTTATCGAAGTTATAATTTTCCTTTTAATTTTATATAGTTTATTTATTCACCACCCCTTTTTTTTCCTAGATTGTGTTCGAGTTTCTTGTATCTTTTAGTGGTTTGTGTTCTGTTTCCTTAGATTTGTTCTTTATATTATTTTATTCCATTTGTTATTTTGTCTAAATGTCTCCGCCACCTTTAATAAGAGCCTAATAATAATAAATAAATAAAGTTTAAATTTTTCGTTATAAATAGATACCCCGCCCTTAAAATTGACGCCAGAAATTCAGTGCAATGGCTATCATCCCACCACAGTACATGATGTAGTAGGTGATTGCTGAATTTGTCTTATAATATATTATATATACACACACATATATATATATATATATATATATATATATGTATTTATATCTACAGTACATAGTAACTTATGTTAATATATATATATAAATATGTGTGTTGTATGTATATATTTATATATATTATACACTAACTCATATACAATATACCCGGCTTCGGCCCGGGATTTCATTTGAGGGTGATGGTATTTTTTTTTATTTGACCAAGGCCTTGCTTTGCAAACATATATTTTGACATTTCCCCGTCTCAGTGGTTTTTAGAGTTTATTATACCTGTCGTTGCTATTGGATTTGTTAATAATTAAAATTTAATAATCTTCATGTAAGGGACTTTCACTGTCCTCCATATTGTCATATTTCCCGTCCCTCCTAGTGCTTTATGCATAGATTTGAATTTATTAAGGAGAATAAAATTGACAAACATTTGAATTAAAATGTTTTTCAGATGAAGTTCCTGGTAGATCATTTGAAAAGAAGTGTTGAGCAAATTTCTCGAAATAACAAAATAAACAACTTTTTGTTATGTGCATATTTTGCCGAAACCCCAATAGGAAATAAATTTTATTTTAATTTAATTTTCAGGCCTCCCTTTATAACCCCACTCCTGCCCGTCCTTAGAAAATGCTTAGTTTAGCTTATTAATAATGAAGGCGTTAGTACTAATTTCAAATACCGAAGGGTTTAGTTTAATTCGGTTGAGTCTTTAGTGCCAAATAAAAGTGTGGAATACGCTATAGCTTATGCGTTTAACTCAAATTTATGCTTCCGTATAACGGCAAAAGTGAATATAACAAAAGTTACTCCTCTAAATAACAAAAATAAACATCATTTTGTTTATTGGATATTTGCTGAAAAAGCAATAGGAAAAACGAAATATCGCGTTTTTTAATTTCAGGCCTCCCTGATAACCCCCACTCCTGCCCGTTCCCTTGAAATGTTTAGTATGGCCTTATTTATAAGGATAATTGGTTAGTATTAATTCACATAGCGAGTTTTGGTCTAGTTAGTTTCGGTTGGAGTCTTTGTGGCCAAATAAAATTGTAGACTCCCGCTTAGTTTTTTTAGCGTGTAACCTTCATTTACACTCCCCGTTTACGTAAAAAAAGGAAAAAAGAAAAGGAGGAAAAAAAAATAAACAAAAGTGTTATAACAAAAGTTACTCTAAATACAAAAGAAAACAAACTTTTGTTATGTACATATTTTTAGGGCTGAAAAAGCAATAGGAAACGAAAGTATTGCTATTTTTAATTGTCACGGCCTTCCCTTTTTAATAACCCCCACTCTCCTGCCCGTGCCTAGAAATGTTAGTATGGATTATTATAAGGAAATGTTAGTATTAATTCACATAGCGGGTTTGGTTTTAGTTCGGTTGAATCTTTTTGTTGCCAATATAATTGTAGACTCCCGCTATAGTTTTTTAGTCGTATTAACTCATTTTATACTTCCGTATACGGCAAAAGTGTATTTAACAAAAGTTAACTTTAAATTACAAAATAAACAAATCTTTTGGTATGTGCAATATTTTGCTGCAAAAAGCAATAGGAAACGAAATAATCGCTTATTTTTTAATTTCAGGCCTCCCTTATAACCCCCACTCCTGTTCGTCTTAGAGAATTTTAATATAGGCCTAAAGTCTAAGTTGGGCTTAGTTAGTTTAATATACATTCACCATTTTTCGCATAAAATTATCGGTTCAGCCGTTTATGCGTGAAAAAGGTAACAAACAAACAAACAAATAAACACAATAAACAAACAAAACAAACAAACAAAACAAACAGACACGAAAGAAAACAAAATGCAGTTTATGGTGGTCTATGACATGTGAAACGAAAAGTTATCGTGAAATTTCGCGAAAAAAAATACAATGTACCCAAAGACAGAGGTTACAATTTTTTATATTTATATAGAATTTGCATATATAAATAATACATAACATACACAGTTGCCTGTTAACGCACTAGCGGTCGCAGTTTTTGATCGTTACCAAACGCGATATTTTCAGGAAAACAAAAAGATCATGTTTGTTAATTGCAGAAATCGGTCCAGGAAGGGGGAGGGGTTAGAGGGGGAATTTAAAAAATTTGAAATATCTCTGTTTCTAAACGTCAGATCAATAGTAAACCCCATCATTAAGTAAAGTTTTCATCCATAATTAAAGCCCTCTCCTCCTGATGACATCATCATATCATGAACCACTTTATTCTGGTATTATATACCAAATATTGTTTTCAACATACCTTTATTATGCAAGATATATGCAAATTCCTTCTGCGATTGTGCGATCAGTCAAGATTTTATGTATGCTATACCACCACGTGTGAAGATTGCTTAATTTACGCTTTTTTTTTTAACTGTGCTTTAAGTCATATTTATAACGTTATAACGTATTTGATAACTCCCAGAACTTTTTCTGAGATCAAATTTCGCACTCCAAATGAGTAGTGACAGTAACAAAAATCTAAAATATCGAAAACTCTGAGAACGCGCTTCTCCTTTGGATTCTCATTGAGTCATTAAGAGACGTGTTGCTACTCAATGTAATTGTTGTCAGTACGTTTAGTTCGAACAACGCTCAGTGTTTTCTACGAGGTTCCTAGTGTTTGGCTTGTTGTCGACCATGTTATGTATGTATATTATAAACAGAGATGATATTCCACGGCCATGGAGAGGACTTTGATCAATAGGTTCTAAAGCTAATATTTGTTCTAGCTTACATCAATAACCAAAGTAATATTGGCACACCGTGTTATATCTGTTCCAATGGTGAAATCTTCCTAAATCGATGAAATTCCCCGATGTTCTACGTTATAATACGCTGATTTCACGATTACGAGATCTTATCGCTCCCAGATATTCATAAAGCCTTGAGGAAGGAAGTCGGGGAAGTTAGTTGGCGTTCCCCTCACCCGACTTGGTAAAAATTGCAGAGGTTCTCCGGTAATTTGGGGTTTTAAAAGACGCCGGCCTCCCCTTGCTTGTGGATACAATTATGAAGATTGGGAGAGATAATAAATGGTTTTATTTATACGGTGCGGTGCTTGAGTAGTGTATATTTACATTTTTACGAGGCCTAGAAAGGGGGGGGTGTTGCTGCCCCCTCCCAGGTAATGTCGAATCTCATTTCCTACCCTCATCAGTTATCCGGCCTGCTTCTACCGTCTTGGCCCCTCCCTCTCTTTCCTTCTCTCTCTCTCTCTCTTTCCTCTACTACCGAATTATTCCCTTATATTCAAATTTCTCTCTTATCTCTTTTCATAAAGGTGTAAGGGGCCTCCGATAATAGCCGGAGCGTATGGTGGCTTCATGATACGCGAATAGTTACGATGTAGTCCAGAAGTTCGCCAATAAACTATGAACACTTCTTCCTCACTGCGAAGTTCGTATGGCGAATAGAACAAAGAGTTTATTTTATGCGTAAAAGAGCTGGATCTTTTTATTATTTATTAACGTCCATTTAAATCGATTTCCCTTAAGATAAATCAGCTATTGAGATCGTACTTATGACAAGATTTTCGAAACATTTTCTCAAATGTCCATCGTTCCTAACAAGGAAATGACGAAAATAGGGCACGTAAAAAACTGGGTATATATTTGTCTGTTAACGCTCTAGAGGTGGCAATTTTTGCTTGATCGTTATCAAACTCGATATTTCAACTCTTGATGTAAAAGGACTGATTAAGTTTGTTAATGGCTGAAATCGGACCAGTGGGAGGGGGGGGGGGTTGGAGGAGGGGATTTTCGAAAATTTGAAATATCTTCGTTACCATAAGTCGGATCAAAACATTGTATAGCACCAATATTATTGCAAATTAAATGCACTATAAATATTGTTATATACATTTATTCTCTATATTCAATATTAACCGAGATATTTGCATTTTTCAGTTTTCAGCCTTCAGCGAACCTCCACATCTACACATGTTACATAAACAATACTCTGTTATGTAATAAACCACATTATTCTAAGCTTAAATGCCATAAAATGTTTTCAAGAGACCTTTATTATACGAGATAAATGCAAATATGTTATCGTCACCCCCCTCCCTCTTATTAAGTTCTTGGACTACTTAAATTTGAATGACTGAGAAAAAAATTGTTCTGATCCATTATATTACAGTACTAGATATAGTAAATAGTTTTCAATAAAATTAATATGTTATATTCTTATATATTTCCATAATTTTTTTTCTTTCCTGTGAGAAATTGGCACACCTGTCTGTTTACGTTCAGGAGGTATCTATGTTAATTTTATAAGAAATTATGTTAAATGATTACTCTGTGGTTATTTTGTGTTTAATTAATTTTGATCGAAATATTGTTGTTTGTTTACATTCAAGGGCTGTTTTGGGCACAAAAGACAGTGATCTGAAATTTAACTCAACTTCAATAAACTTATTGTGAAGGAAAACAGGATTATTTGGTTCATCAATATTAATTCGTTTTGGGTTCGCAAGTGAATTCCCAGAATGATATTGCCCAAGAGATCCAGCGTAGAGTAATTTCCGCCAACAGATGTTACCACGGACTGCTGGAGCATTTTAAAAGCCGAGTGGTATCTCGAGCTACAAAGATCCGCCTCTATAAGACACTTCTGACAGTCTTAACATATGCCTCGGAATGCTGGACAATTAATAAGAAGCAGGAACAAGCTCTGGATAGGTTTGAGAAGCGGATTCTGAGGAAAATCTTGGGAGGCGTCTGTGAAAATAGGATCTGGAGGCGACGGACTAATGCCGAGGTTATGACATTATATGGAGATGCGGATATAATGACATTTATCCGGGTAAGCCGTCTCAGATGGGCTGGACATGTGGCGAGAATGTCAGAAGACGAGATCCCCAAGAAGGTGCTGCAAGAGGTGCTATATGGCACAAGAAGGAGAGGGAGGCCAAGGTTGCGGTGGATAGATGGCGTGGCCGAGAATGCCCGATCCATGCTGGGGATTCGGGATTGGAAGATGGCGGCGCAGGACAGAGATGACTGGTGGTCAAAGCTGCAAGAGGCCCTGTCCCCTCGCGGGATGTAGCGCCAGTGATGATGATGATGATGAATATTAATTCGTTTCTCTACCAAACTGCATTCTCTTCAGGAGTATGCACTCATAACTGTACTACTTTTCGCTGAATGATCCACGAAAATTATCACGAATATTATATATATATATATATATATATATATATATATATATATATATATTTTAAAGTGCATTATGATTGTGAAACGTGTTGATCAAGATATGCTGTATTTAAGTTATTTTTATTTGGGTTCGTACGATCCCGTATTTCCGCAGTCTCAATAATTTACTAGTTTTATATATTAATTCCACAATAGCTCTACGATACTAGGTAATAGTGACATTAGTCGAGCCATAAGAAAATTTGCAGTGCTTCCTTATTAGAACAATGATGTGCTTGAGATATTCAGAACAAATAGACAGACTTTATGCTCAAGGAATTTTTAGACGCCGCTCTAATGAAGAGCCAAAGCTTAGAATTCTCAGAGAAGAAAATGTTGATAGGGAAATACCAATTCTAAGTTCATGAATGTAAATAGTCTGTGTCCCTGCAGTGCGTCAGCCTACCATGTTCTGCGGGATTGTATGCGGCTGTCGCTTTTAGGCCTCGACTAACATCAATGAAATATAGATCCATGTAAAAGTGAGCAGAATGTCAAACAGTCACTGTCATCAATGCTTGACACAGTTCAGAACATGTCATACTGCTATTGATTCTCCGCTTTTGATCTAAATGCGTTAAATCTACATCAGATGATGGTCAATTATTTCGAAAAAGTTCTTCAAATGTCCATCGACCCAACACAGGAGATGACGGAGATGAGGTCGTTTCAAAATGATATATATATATATATATATATATATATATATATATATATATATAAATATCTTATAATTTTGTTAAATACTTAATCTTTTTAATTAAAATAATTGTTTAATCTATAGTTTATTTAAACAAAATCTGCCAAAAGTGAATAATTTGTATTGATTATTTACACAAAAATACAAAATAAAAAGATAAATTAACACATTTTAAAAAAAAAAAAAATTATTCTTCATTTTTATTACAGTGGTATGGTAGACTTCGCTACCCCAAGCGTTTCGGCAATGTAACGTAAGCTCCGGCCTTCCATCTAAGTTTGAAAGACCCATTATTCTGGACCGAAAAAAAATAAAACATTAATTAAAGAAAATGCTTGGTTAATAATTAAAGATGTTTAAATGTGCGAAAAACTACTTACAGTTTAGAATAGATCAACTTCACGACAAATAAATCTAATCTGAGTTTTATCTAATTGTTTACTAATCCTGAAGGGATTAGTTCAATGGACTTAGACTCTAAATTCTCTGTAATAACTAGAATACCCACATAAAGATAATTGCTGAAAATTAACTTTTAATACGACAAAAATGAAGTGTCCGGTTTTTTTTTTGCGGTTGAGTGTGTATATATATATATATATATATATATATATATATATATATATATATATTTGTCTGTAACGCTTTAGCGGTGGCAATTTTTGTTTGATCGTTACCAAACTCAATATTGAATCGTTTTATGTAAAAAGAAAGATTAATTTCATTAGTGGCTGAAATCGGACAAGTGGGAAGGGAGTTTAGAAGGAAGGATTTCCGAAAATTCGAAATATCTCCTTTACTACACGTCGGATCAAAAACTTGTTTAGAACCAATCTTATTGTAAATTAAATTTACTATAAATATTGTTATATACATTTTCCCTCTATCTTGAATATTAACCGAGACATTTGCATTTTTATTAAGTGTGTGGGGACAAGATGAGATCGGCTCTTGTCGGTGATGTATGTATGTTGTATTCCACCGAAAATTAGTTCGGCTGTTTCCGTAACAGTTCGGCTCTCGTGAAATTGGTTTAGAGACTCGTGTAAGCTTTTACTTTGTGAGATGCATGCAAATACGTTCTGCTGACCCACCCCCGTCATTAGTTCTTGACCACTAAAATTTGAGTTATTAAAATATAAATTATTCTGATTCATTATGAATTGTAGTACTAGTATAGTAAATAGTTTGCAATAAAGTTAGTATGTTATATTCAGATACATGTTAGTAATTATTTTACTTTTCGGTGAAGAATATGTCTATCTATCTCTTCAGCTCTGAGTGGCTGGCAGACCTATTTGTTTACAATTCAGAAGCCGTTTCCGTTGGGAGCTTATTAAAATTAACTCAACAAATTTTCATTACCGTCTGTATTGTCTCACGGTGGTGTTAAGTACGCATACCAGTACGCATATTTCTCAATTATAAAACTTCACGTGGGAAATCTGCTTAGTTTACGCAGCTCCTGCGTGATGGATTTTTTTTTCACTTCATTGAACAAAGCAAAGGAAGTAGGATAAATAAAAATCCTTGTTCTCTGCAAGTACTTTAATTTGCAAATTGCACATTCAGAGGTCTTCTATCTTACCTTTAGAACTTCTATTAGAACTTCCCTTCGATTGTATTTTACTTCTTTTTTTTTTCATGGAAAGCGGCTCAAAACCAAATTTTTGTCAAATAATGTCTCTACCGAATACCATATTTTTGGTTAGACAGCCATCGTGAATATAGTCTAATGCATATACAC
The DNA here is from genome assembly GCA_019009955.1 of Riptortus pedestris. Lineage (NCBI taxonomy): Eukaryota > Metazoa > Arthropoda > Insecta > Hemiptera > Alydidae > Riptortus > Riptortus pedestris. The sequence continues at coordinate 38,990,645 of CM032228.1, forward strand.
GACAAACACATTTATAGTGTTATTTTTTTCTTTCTTCTTCCTCAGTTATCTTTACCGTTTATCTATCTCAAGTCAAGCACAGATATGAGATTATTATCCAATGAACGCACGCATTTGAACAAACACACGCACACATTTCGAATTCATACAAATGAGCTAGTATTTCTCAAAGTCGTGGATGTAATTTATCCAATAAGAATTTAGATTTTGTTGAAAAATAAGACTTCGTGGTTTAAAGTTATCACTGCCCCTTCTGCCAAAACTTTATGTGGAAATATTAAAATTTTTCTTCTTTAACCAAATACCCCCCCCCAATCTAGAATAAAGGTTTTATACATGAAAATGAAATGAGATTGGCTCTTCTAAACTAAGAACAATTGTCTTGGTAACTTTCTTTGACTATATACTGTGATTATTATTTAGATATCTCTCTTGAAACATTTTACTCCAGAAATGAAATTAGTACTGTTTGAGAGCTCACTTTTTTACCATTGCTCGATTTTTGTGAGACAGAGCTGCGAAAAAGAGGGAAGAATTTAAATTGTAGCAGACTTAGGCTTTGAAAAAGAATATTTCAAAGGGCTCAATTTCCCCCGCCGTGAGCCATGTCCTGAAGGATCTTAGAGAAATAAAATCACTTTCTCCTAGTTGTTATTTTCTTGGGTTTCCTTTTAGTCAGCAAAAAAAGGGAAGAAACTAAAGGGCCCTTTGAATCCCTCTCCAATAGAACATCCGGACAGAAAAAAAATTGAAAACCCTTTTTCTCCCTTTAAGATAACAACCCTGAAACCATTTTTACAACTTAAGTCTTTTTCATTTTCTAATAATTCCAATTTTCCTCTCTATTTATCACATCATACTTTTTCATTTGAGGGGAAGACTTTTTATTAGGAATATTCATTTTTTTCCTTTTAAATATCAAAATTTCAATATAAAGGAATGTTATATGAACGATTTCTCTTTAGATTTTCTTTAGATATTCAATTTATTTATTTATTTACCTGATTTATTTTTCTGTAAATAATCACAAATAGATCATTTTTATTTATATAACAAATGTCAAACAACTATTCATCTCATAAACATTTAAAATATTATTTTGGTGGAAATAACATGTTATTCTGTTAAAGAAATAAATTAGTTTTATATATGAAGTTCCTGAACACACACACATACATATATATATATATATAGTAATTATACTAATTAACCAGCCCAAAATATTAAATAGATTTATATGAGTAAATAATTACAATTTACGAAATAATTAAAGTAAATAATTAAAATTACGAAAATACAATATAAAACTAAGATCACTTTTAACCTATTTTGTAGTTGATAAATTAAAAAACGTCTGTCACGCAGGAGCTGTGTTAACCTAAGCATTTCCCTGTGTCACGTATTTTCATTCATCTCAAAAAGTAAATGTTCAAGAAGAACAATATTTGGTATTTAGGCTCCTTATAAAACACTTCATAATATATGAGCTTATTGTTAATTTGACTTGATTCGGAGTGGGGGTTTACTGGCGGGCAAAAACTAATAAAATTCAAGTATCCTGGCTAATAATCGAGATAGCGAAAAACGTACATAACAACATTTGCAATATTATTGCTTCAGTACAATTTTTCGATTCGACTTATAATGACAGAATATTTCGAAGATTACGAATATTCGAAGAAGCTTAAAATACAAATATAGCACTAGTGACCGTTGGAGTCAGTGTTAACTATAAGAACTAGGGAAATTGGTTTTCAAATGTTGGGGCTCAGGTTAGCCCTGTGTTTTAAGGAGTTTGCCTTAATCTCATTTGATAAATAATTAAAAAGTCCGTCACGCATGGGCTGCGTAAACTAAGCAGATTTCCCACGTGAAGTTCTAAAGTAGAGAAATCTGCCTACAAATAACATTAGTAGTAAGGAATCTCTAAACCTATTCACGAGGGACGGAAAGTCCCGAACATAGACGACTCCTGCCGACCACATACAATACAAATTCAAATATCTTGGAAACGGCCGAACTAGCTTTTGACGGAAACTCGACCCGAAGTTAGCCGATCTCATTTTGTCCGTTACAATCAATAAAAATGTAAATATCTAGGTTAATACTCAAGATACAGAATAAATGCATAAAGAAAATATTTATAGTAAATTTAATTTGCAATAAGATTGGTTCTATACAAATTTTTGATCCGACATCTGGTAACCGAGATATTTCAAATTTTAGAAAATCCCCTCTAAACCCACCTTCCCACTAGTCTGATTTCAGCCATTAACGAACCTGGTCTGTCTTTTTGCATAAAACGTTTAAATATCGAGTTTGGTAACGATCAAACAAAAATTTCGACCGCTAGAGCGTTAACAGACATATATATACTAGCCAAGGTACCCGGCTTCGCTCGGGAAATCATTTGAGACGGAAATATTCTATTTTGTTTTTGGCAAATGCTTCGACGTGTACAACTGCTCTTCCCGTCTGGGCTCATTTCTTCCCGTAAGGGTCCGTTGGGCGACTTATGGAAAATAAAATTTTAGATTTGAAGAATAAATAAAAATAAGTCTCTAATCATTCCCTCTCCACTGTTTGACACACAGTAATTAATTCAAATCATAATCATGGATAGCATTTATTATTATTAAATATCATCTATAATGTACGTATTTTCTGTATACAATCTAGCTAATATACCCGACGATGCCCGAGAAATAATAGTTGACTGACTAATGATGGTATTTTTATATTTTTATAAAATGTCGCTGAAAAACCAATAAGAATCACAATATCGCGAATTTTTATTTCAGGTCTTCCTTAAAACCCCCACTCCCGTTCTAACCTAAACATTTTAATATAGCTTATAATCATGGAAGAATTAATGCCAATCGACTTACCGAGTTTTGTTAAGTTCGGTTCAGCCTTTAGTGCCCGCTAAAGTTTTAACGTATAACTCATTTATACTTAGGTATACGACAAAAATGAATATCACAAAAGTTACTCTAAATAACAAAATAAACAACTTTTGTTATGTTTATATATGCCGAAAAACGAATAGAAAACGAAATACCGCTATTTATATTCAGTCCTCCCCTACAACCCCCACTCCTGCCCGTCTCTAGAAATGTTGGTATGGCTTATTATAATAAAGGCGTTTGTGCTAACACACATACCGAGTTTTATTTAGTTCGGTTGAGTCTTTTGTGTCAAATAAAATTGTTCACTTCCGCTATAGGTTTTAGTGTATATCTCGTTTATAATTCGGTATACGAAAAAAGTGAATATGACCAAAGTTACTCTAAATAACAAAATAAACAACTTTTGTTATGTTTATATTTGCCGAAAAACCAATAGGAAACGAAATATCGCTATTTTAATTTCAGGCTTCCCTTATAACCCCCACTCCTGCCCGTCCCTAGAAATGTTGGTATGCCTTGTTGTAATGAAAGTGTTAGTGCTAATACATATACCGAGTTTTATTTATTTCGGTTGGGTCTTTTGTCCCAAATAAAATTGTTCACTTCCGCTATAGGTTTTAGCGCATATCTCGTTTATAATTCGGTATACGAAAAAAGTTTATATAACAAAAGCTACTCTAAATAACAAAATAAACAACTTTTGTTATGTTCATATTTGCCGAAAAACCAATAGGAAACGAACTATCGCTATTTTCAATTTCTGGCTTCCCTTATAACCCCCACTCAGAGGATACTAATATAGCCTAAAGTCTAAGTTGGGTTAGTAGTAATATACATACCAAGTTTCATAAAATTCGGTTCAGCCGTTTATGCGTAAAAAGGTAACAAACAAACAAACAAATAAACAAACAGACACCAAAGAAACAAAATGTTTTCACGTTTCCGGAAGTTGTTAACTATTAATCCTAAATTAAATCCAAAATTTAATGTAATTATTTCGTTATTGTAAACCACCAGCCTTGGCATGTCTTATTTTTAAGTTAGATATAGAGAGCCACCGTGTGTTTGTAATCCACTGCCTAGCAAATATCGGATTTCGAGCTTATCCAATAATTACTGGCACACTGACAAATGATTCCTTCTCAAGAGTAAGATTAGTTTTCATTGGCCAATTGGTAATCAGTTAAAAATAAATATATTTATTGGCAGGGATTTCTTCCCTCTGAGATGAACAGCTCGATGCTGATAAAGCAGGCTTGAGCTTCCAGGAGCAATATCAGGGCTGGATCCAATATACCAGCTTTATGAGCCCTCCGCTCCCTTTATCAACTCACAACTAAACCTTTTAGTTCAGCCAACCCTTATTCTTCCCCTTGCTCCAATTTGTAAAATAAAGCGCCTTTATTCTGACATGGTTCTATTTATTTTTGTTTGCAGACGGAAGTCTCTGACAACTGGTCAGCACTGCGAAGACGACAAATGTCAGCCAACAAAGTCAATTTATTCCTAGTAATTTTATGACAAACCTAAAGAATGGTAGTTAATCTTTAATTCTGCTGGAGAGGTGTAGATAATAGTTCAATATTGTAAATATTGATTATTTTATCCTAATATTCCAGATTCATTTATATTAATTTATTTAATTATACCATATGCACTCTGCTGTATCTTTGGAAATTTCGGACCTGATTAAATAATATTAAAAAGGTCCACTTTCCCTTAAAGGATATTAAAACATTTTAAAATAAATATTCATTACCAATCGATTTGTATATTTTAAAAATAAACCATAAATAGTAATTTGAAGTTTTATTCGTTAAACTAAATCTAACCAAATTAACATTAATATTGTAGACAAAATTTTAAAGAATTTTTGGTGTGTGTAAATGTGGGAAATGGTCTCCGTCCTAAACTATTTTTTATTTATAATACCTTCTTTTAGTATGTGAGAAACACTACTATCTGAACAAATAGGATTTAAAAGGAAGAAGAAATTTTACATTTTTTCAATATATGCACTACGTAAGGAGTATATTAAATACATGTTAAATTTATAACCATGACTAATTAATAAAAAAGGAATTAATAATCCTCTGAAAATAATATAAAAACAAATCTTAAAAAAAATTACTTAAGGCTGAGAAGTGACATACTTCATAAGTTTTTATGGAAAAAATAAAAGGTTACTATCAAATCTTGAGTATACAACTAGTATTATTACTTTATGACACAATGCTGATCTTATCTCACCATATATTCTTAATTTCAAAATATAAAAAATCCAATGAGTACAAGTGAAAGCTGCTGAAGCTGCTACTGAACAAGATAGCACGAATATTAGAGTTGCGACATCATGTGCTCCTGGCCCGAATCTAGCAGTTACGAATAATGTCTTTAGTGTTGATTGAAATGATTAAGTAAATATAGTATAAATAAAAACAATATATTCAAGGCCAGAATTAAAACCTTTGCTTCTCTAAAACCCCCATCCAACCTTCGATTTCAGTCATTAACGATCTTCATCTTCAGTTTTCCATGAAATATAAAAACAGCGAGTAATATTCAAACAGAAATCGTATCGGACACAGCGGTAACAGGCAAATTTATATATATATATATATATATATATATATATATATATATATATATATATATATATATATATATGACGTAATAAACGAAAAATATTTATTGATGTCATTGCTTAGCGAATTTGCTGGTATCTCGCATAATGAAGGTTTCTTGAAAGCAATATTTGGTATTTAAGGTTAGAATAAAGTGGCTCATAAAATATCGGCTTTTTGTTTTTATGGAGTTGAGGTTTGCTGAAGGCTGGAAACTAAAAGATTCATGCATCTCCGTTAATATGCATGATAAGGAAAACATGTATATAACAATATATATAGAACATTACATTTGAGAAGATTGATTCTATATAATTTTTCCATGCGACGTCTAATAACGGAGATCTTTCGAGTTTTTGAAATTTCCACTTAATACACCCCCTCCGGAAAGCGAAAATAAATGCTGGCTGTTCAAAGACGTAAGTATGTAGATCTCTTCTCGGACCTCATTTTCGTCATGTCCTAGGTGTAGTATTGATTGGTGTTTGAGGATTTTTTTTTTAAATACGCGCCATGAGTACAACCTCAATAGCAGATTTCCCTTCTAAGGAAATCGTCTAATAAAATGTAGAGTGCGGTGTTTAAACTTGGCACCTCTTGCAAAGTAATCCACTACTTAAATCATCGGTTTAGCGCCCAACCCACCCACATATTTTTAATTACTAATCGATATAACTGAATTAATCTTTTTGAGTGATTACACGTTTGGTCTAGCCCAACACTGAGCCATTCTTAGTACAAATGTAATCATACAAACCAGTTTGTTCGTTCCCTACGACCCTCGTGTTAGTTGCAATCGCCACGAATAATTAATTAGCATTCGCATTTTATTACTGAATCTGAGTTGATATATATCAGTGTTGCAACACTTTGGTTTATCTTGTTACATTTCTATCCCCCATATTTGGACAGGAATTTTGCTTTCGAGTTAATTGGCTTTAGATTGAAGCCATCGATATTTGAGCGTTAAATGATTTGATAAAGTTGTTCGTGCTTTTTCCTATTGCGAAATATGTCATGTGGAGTCGGTATACCTTCTTATCACAGATTTATTATTTACCCGTAATATATTAATTTATAATCTTTATTTTTTAATAGAATTCTTTAAGACTATTTTTATAAATTTTGCCACACTTTCTCACAAACTCTAGTAATTAGTAAGCAAAGTGGTTTTTGATCGGAAGTTTTTACATATTCGGATATCCGGGAGAACCCGACACTCCGTGTATTATTATTATTCCACCAGAGGAAGCAAGAGTTTTCTCACTCTTTAAAAAAAAATCCGTTATTGTTTCACTATCTTTCACTAAGCCCTTACTCCTGTTGGTTCTTTCATTGTAGTTCTGGAGAAGGATACCAATGGTTAATCCGTTAGTCAACGTATAAACTCATCTTTTTGACGGATTTTTCTTGACGATTCCGAAACAACCCTCGATCATTCGATAACCAACGGTTAACCGTCAAATGGCAAATTAAGAACGATTTACATACCACCAACCTGGGGCTGCAGTCGTGGGCTCTTGACACCACTTAAGACTAATCATTGCACTCCTCCACTATCACACTCGAGTTCATTAATACCAATTTGCATCACTTACAGCTGACTATCAATAGAAGGGAATTACTGGGGGAATAGTAAGGTGCATTCCCCCATCAGTACTTTAATGATATGCTAAATTCTGGGTCCGGTCAGTTAGCACCCCAACGGCCGGTTCAATTCACTAATGATATTTAGAGGACGCTCTGAGTCATCGAACAGAGATGAGATCCAGAGAAATCTCCAGTTTCACGAGTCCCATGAAACGCTCTCGCAGTTATTGAAGTATACAAGAGATGTCATTATGAGGGAGTACGGGTGATTTTTTGACATCTTAAAAAAATCTCAGCAGAATGTGGGGGAAGCAATTACTTCCCCGAAACAGAAATGGTAACTTATGAAAACTAAAAAATGACATAGGTATATCACTTCTTCCCAAAACCAAGAGATTCCTGTTTATGGCTATTTTGTTTTATCGTAATCAAACTCGATATATAAGAGTTTCATGTAAAAATGAAGGTCGAGTTCGTTAATGGCTGACATAGAACTAGTGGGAGCGGGGGGGAGAGTTACAGAGGTTGAATTTCGAAATATCTCCGATATTATGTGCCGGATAGAAGCATTGTATATAAACAATCTTATTGCAAATTTAATATTCTATAAATGTTGTTATGTATGTTCCGAGATATTTGGATTTATTAGAATTCAGTCTTCAGTAAACCCCCACTCCAGACTCATGTCACATTAACAATTGGCTGTTATATTATGAAGCACTTTATTTGAAGCTTAAACACCAAATATTGTTCTCCCTGAACCTTTACGTTTTGAGATAAATGCAAAAACGTGACGCACGTTGGAAATCTGATTAGTTAACGCAGCTACGATAGGTTCGTTGATGCCTTGTTTGTATTTACCTTCGTTTGGTCAAAATGGAAGAAGACCAGGAAGGACTGCAGTGTTAAGCAGTTAGTTAATTCTCGGTTGAGTTTCAGTAGCACAAATGGAAATGGGCCTCTTTGTCTTAAGCCAGAAGCCACCTCAAAGCCTTAAGAGTCCCTATTCATCTTATTCAATCGGATCGTTCTCTTTAATTTGTTGCCCTTGCAAGGTCTTCAGCTAAAAGTCATATCTCCTACGATTTTAGCCCTACCAGTCCGGTATATACCAATGATGTCAAGAAGTTAAAAGCGTGATTACCTTAGAGAATACATATGTAATAACATACAAATCGTTTTTCATGTGCTGCATTTATCTATTATAGCAAAGCTCAAATTCACTCTGGTGCACTCTTAGTGGAACTTCTTACTTCCCGCTGAACTCCAAAAATAGCAATAAACAGGCTGTTCTCTAGGTCTTAGTGGGAAGCTCAATACCTCTGTGATTTATTTAATTTTCAGAGAATGGTAGAAATTCAGCAGCTTTGGGCTAGAGCTTTTATATTGCATGATCTGGGCATTGAAGTAAGTATGGAAAATACTAGGTATATGCATACCTAAAGACTACTAGGCAAAGTAGAATTGTATTGTATGCCATTTTTTGATCCGATGCAATGGAACGGAGATAGCATAGGTAAATTGCAAATTAAATAATCTTAAATAAAAAGAAGCAAAACATTGTGTATATTTAATTTAGTAGGTGCTCAGGGAAGTGACTTGGCGACAGCGCTAGATTTTTTATTAATATTATATAATCCAACACATATTTAAGTTTACCTTTTAACAGATTTCCCTTAAGGAAAATCAGCTATTGAGGTCATACTCATGACGCTCATTATTCTTCAAATATCCATCGATCCTCCCTAGGAGATGACGAAAATGAGGTCCGTTCAAAACTATATATATATATATATATATATATATATATATATATATATATATATATATATAATTTGTCTGTTGCCACTTTAGCAGTCACAAGAATTGTTTAATCGCAACCAAACTCGATATTTAGTGGCTTTATGCAAAAAGAAAGATCAAGTTCGTTAACGGCAGAAATCGGACCAAGAAGTGGGGGGTTTAGAGGGGGAGAATTTTGAAAATTCGGAATATCTCCGTTATTATACGTCGTATCGAAATCAAATGTGTAGAATCTTATAGCGAAGTAAATGTACTATAAATATTGTTATGCACATTTATTCCCTATCTTGAATATTAACCGAGATATTTCCATTTTTCAGTTTTTAGCCAGGCAACTCCCAATTCTTCTCATGCTACATAAACAGTACTCGGTTATGTAATAAACCACATCATTTGAAGCTTAAATACCAAGTATTGTGTTCAAGAGACATTTATTGTACGAGATACATGCAAATATGTTCTGGTGACGCCAAAAACTTCTTACGTTTTTGGACTTCTTAAATTTGATTGATTGATATAAAATGTACTTTGATTCATTATAAATTACAGTACTATATATAGCAAATTGTTTTCAATAAAATTAATATGTTATATTCTGATATATTTCCGTAATTGTTTTTCTTTCCTGTGAGAAGTTGGCACACATGTTTGTTTACGTTTCAGATACTTCCAGTCTGGAGGTTTCTTATTATCGTTTGTATTTATTCACTTGATGTTGACGGTGCTCTTTTGTTACCATTATATAGAATTTTCTATTGTTAAACTTCACGTGGGAAATCTGCTTTGCTTAGGCAGCCCCTGCGTGCCGGACTTTTTTGATTTGATGCAATGGGACGGAGATAGCTTACGTAAATTACAAGTTAAATCTTAAATGGAGAGAAGCAAAATATTGCGTATATTTAATTTTGTAGGTGCTCAGGAGAGTGAAATGGCAACAACGCTAGAATTTTTATGAATATTATATTCCAACACATTACCTTTTTCAATTTCTCCTTGGAAGTGCCTTTACTTACCTAACTTTTGAAATTAATAAACTTTAAAAAAAAATCTATGTCACTCACCGTGCTGTTACGTGCCCAAGCATCATGGTTTATAAAATTGTTGAATTTCTATAAAGAAGTACGCAATATTTAATAAAATGAAAATATTGTTTGTTTCATACTAAAAATGATTTCATATCTGAAGGTAATAACAAAGAGTAGTAATATAACGACGCCCTAAATAGATTGTTCCTGTGATTAAGGTGGAGCGGTATAGAGAGAGAGAGAGAGGGAGGCAAGAACCAATGAGTTTGATTTCAATCCAAGGTTTGGGAATGATTTGTGGGCTTGGAGTTTAATCGGCGGTAGCAACGAGGTTTAATTAAACTTAGCTGTTAAACACCTCACCAATCACGAACAGCTTGTTCAACTCATTCCATAAATATACATTTAAGCCAGGGCCCTTCTGACTCATCAGCTTTCACGGCAGAGAACACATTTCAGACATTATTCCACATTTCTAACTCGCCGAATTCTAATAAATGTAGCCATTTTGGCTTGTTCAATCACATCACATGGACACATATTTTAAGGGCCTTTTAAACACTATTATTCTAATTACTTAAGGGTAATGCAGTCCGCCACGAAGGGGCTGCATAAACTAAGCAGATTTCCATCGTGAAGTTAGATAAATTAAATAAATAGACAAATCCACAAAATGGTAACACAATAGCACAGTCAGTAATGAGTCAGTAGTGAATAAATACAAACGATAATACGAAAAATCTAGACATGAAACGTTTGAAATATAAACAAACAGGTCTGACGACTCAACGGAAAAAAAAAATAACTGAAACATATCAAGAAAAAACATATTAATTTAATTCAAAACTATGTACTATAAGTTATACTGTAATTTATAATGAACCAGAATATTTTTTATCTCAATCAATCAATTTTTAGTAGTCCAAGACTTTATGCCGGGGGGGGTGGTGTCACAAGTACCCGCTTATTTGCATTTATCTCGTATAATGAAGGTCTCTAGAAAACAATATTTTGTATTTAAGCTTCAAATAATGTGTTTTATTATATAACAGAGTATTGTTTATGTAACACGAGTAGAAGTGGTGATCTACTGAAGGCTGAAAAATGCAAATATCTCTATTAAATTTCAAGATATAACAATATTTATAGTACATTTAATTTGCAATAAGATTTATTCCATACACGTTTTTGACCCGACCTTTAGTAACAAAAATATTTCGAATTTTCAAAATTCTCCCCCTCGTCAGATTTCATCTGAAACAGACAAATATATATACAGTTTTGAACGGACCTCATTTTCTTCATCTACTAGGTAGGATCGATGGACATTTGAAGAAAAATTTCGAAAATCGGGTCACGAGTACGACCTCAATAGCTGATCCATTGGATACCAGGACATTCAGACATCACGGAAAATATTTTGGTTGACAAACATGCAAAATTAGCAACTCAACTTGACATGTTACACACTGATCACATCACAGGATACGATGCCATTAAACTCATTAAAAAAGAGGTCAGCCTAAAATGGGAAGCGGAATGGCATCTGACAGACACAAAACTACGAGAAATAAAAAACACTATTCGTGAATGGCTGTCCCGTAATCAGGAAACTAGAAGAGAAGAAGTAGTCCTTGCTCGTTTGAGGCACGGCCATTCACGGATAACACACGGACACCTCATGACTAGGACTGAACCACCATTATGTACACTCTGCAATACACAACTGACTATCAAACACTTACTTACAGACTGCAGGCTAATAACTGACAAGAACTTACCCACCAACCTATCTGAACTACTACACGACGACAGCCCATACATTACAAAAGTCATGAAACACCTCAAAGACACACACATTTACAACCAGATATAACATTAAATAATATAATAATAATAAATAGACTGCAATAATATCCACTGGAGAAAAATAAATTACCGTATTTTTACCTACCTCTGTAGATTTTTTAACCTTTTTTATTGGTTTTTATAAGGTGGCTTTACCTCTACTACTTTAGAATCATAACAAGAAAATGTGTGAATCGCTTAAATTGCGACACACCTAAATAAACTAAATAAATAAATAAATATCGATGATATACGGAGAAACTCATGAAATACGTTAAAGGGGGGGGGAATTAAAAATGAAGGCAGTATGGGGCAATAAAGAATATCAGAAAAGTGGAATATAGAAAAGTCCGCAGGGGCTGAGTAAACTAAGCAGATTTTCCTTGCTAAGTTTAATAATAGATAAATCTACATACTGCTAACACAACACCACCTTGAATATTAAGTGAATAAATACAAACGGTAATAAGAAATCTTTCCCCTCCAGGCGGGAAGCATCTGAAATGTAAACAAACAGGTCTGCCAACGGCCCTCTGGAAAGAAAAAACAATAACTGAAACACATCAGGATATAACATATTAATTTTATTGAAAACTAAGTACTATAAGTTGTACTGTAATTTATAATGAATCAGAATAATTTTTACCTCAATCAATCAAATTTTAGTAGTCGAAGAATTTAACCCGGGGGGGGGGGGTCACGTGAACATATTTGCATGTATCTCGTATAATAAATGTCTCTGGAAAACAATATTTTGTATTTAAGCTTCAAATAATGTGGTTTATTATATAACAGTGTTGTTTATGTAACACGAGTAGAAGTGGGGGTTTACTGAAGGCTGAAAACTGAAAAATGCAAATATCTCCATTAATATTCAAGATAGAGAATAAATGTATATAACAACATTTATAGTACATTTAATTTGCAACAACGTTCGTTAGAAATATTATAAATGTTCCACCAAAAGTAGAATACATGATAAAATATTGTAGAGGGACTTGTAAATTGCAAAATGCAAATTTACAATAGCATTTAAGGTGAGGTATGGATCTCGTGAAAGACATAATGGTATCTACTGATTTCATCTTAATATCGGATAGTAAAAGAAAAGTCCGTCACGCAGGGGCTGCGTAAACTAAGCAGATTTCCCACGTGAAGTTTTACAATAGAGAAATCTGCCTAGTAATAACCTATTCTCACGAGGACGAATAGTTAGTGAAACAGCCACACTAGCGCTAGTACGCTCGGCGGAAACTCCCAAACATAGCCGACCACACTCACAATACAAATCCAAATATCTCGGTTAATATTAAAGATACAGAATAAATGTATAGAACAATATTTATAGTAAATTTAATTTGCAATAAGATTGGTTCTATACAATTTTTTGATCCGACGTATGGTAACGGAGATATTTCGAATTTTCGAAAATTCCCCCTGTAAACCCCCACTGGTCCGATTTCAGCCATTAACGAACTTGATCTTTCTTTTTACATAAAACGATTAAATTCCGAGTTTGGTTACGATCAAACAAAAATTGCGACCGCTAGAGAGCTAACAGACAAATATATATATATATATATATATATATATATATATATATATATATATATATATATATATATATATAATTTTGAACGGACCTCATTTTCGTCATCTCCTGGGTAGGATCGATGGACATTTGAAGAAATTTTTCGAAACTCGCGTCATGAGTACGACCTCAATAGCTGATTTCCCTCAAGGGAAATCTGCTAATAAATAAAATAAAAATATTTAGTAAAAACAATGAACGAATTTATTCCACCCAGATCAAAGTCTAATAAATCTTGTTATCAAATTTTTCAAATCATGAGCCCTGTTTTTTTTTTGTTTTTTTAATTTTCTAGAGCTAGTTCATGTGTTAGTTGGTTACTACTAGTGTTTGGCTGTCGAATGCTCGTACTAAATCATGGTACACCGTGATGAACACATATTGTGGCGGGAAGACTGGTTCTGTTATTGGAACTTCATCCTAAAATGGATTGAAGTAAATATCCTTTTCAAAGGACCTGGTCGTTGTCCAGAAGCCCTTACTTATATAATACTTAAACAATTACTAGGAGTCCCTGAGTATAACTTGATTTGATTTACAGCTGATTCTATACTTCAATATTCAAAGGCGTTTATGGGTCATAAAACTTTTATCCCTCTTACTTTCTTCATTGATAGCTACTTTTTACACCTCCTTTTAAAACGGCGCAGACAATTTAAAATGGCACTGTCCGCAGACAGGCACTAGGAAATTGTCCATAAACTGTAGGAAATGAAGTTGGCGAAGCAATTTTCTGGCAGAAGAGGAGATTAAAATTAATTGAATTTCCCCCCAAGCAACCATCCCATTGCCTCACATTTTCTCCATGAATAATACAGAATAGCCCCCCCCCCCCCATCTGCCTCACATACTTTCATCGGTTCACTTAGAGCTAATCGAATTCCTTTTGCATTAAAGAATATTGCTGAAGTCGTCGGACTAAGGATAACCCAGATACTAGTAATGCACTTTGGTTCAGCATGCCATTTGTGCTTGTCTAACAAATAAAAACTATTCTTGAATGCGAAATGCCAAGATGTTAAGAGTTCAATTGAATCCAAAATCTGTGACAAAAAAATATATAATGACATTTGGAGATTGGAAATGCAAACACTACCTATAGACGATTTTTAAATGTCAAAGGTCCTCTGTTTCGATTTTCATAAATATTTACCTTTGTTAATTTTGTAACTTCAAAGGATCCCGACAGAATACATTCTCCTTTCCCCCCCCCTTTTTTTTGTAATGTTCTCTATACTGCACTACCCCTGCAGTATAGGAATTTATTTCCTATCCTCATCATAGATGATACAGGTAAATAAGTATCTTTTTTCTTCTTTCTTTTACACCATCAAATCAAATTACAATTTAAAAAAAAAAGTATTATAAGGAGTAAATTAAGTTAACAATTATATAACTATAAATAATAATAATACAATATGAAAAAAATAATAAAATAAAAATCATAAAATATGAAAAAAAAAATTATGAAGTAGAAATAATAAAATAAAAAATATCAAATGTATATTTAGATAAAGTTTGAAACAATTTAGGCCTCAGTTCAGCTCAACTCTAATGATTTTAAGATCACAAACTCATAATTATGTTCAAACAATAACTGCGGTTTAGTAGCTGGCCAAGCTCCGTTATGAAGAATTATGTTTTATATTAAAGTTTGTTAACTATGTTTAAGTCATATTACATTAACTATAATGATAAAACATGCCCTTTAACTCAAATAATGTATCATAAATATTTAACTAAATAATTGTTTTTCTATTTATTAGCATGCAATTTAAGTACTGTATGCTTCCATATTTTATATATTACGCTTATCATTTTATTATTTAGAGTTCTGCAACTTTGGACAATTTCCTCTCCTTTAAAAAGGAACAAAATTAGTTAGAAATAGTAGAGAAATGGTTATTAAAATCTTTACCCCAATCTCAGCTGGTGTTACCTCTCTTTGTCTAAACATTACTCTTTAAATTATCAAAACGGCTCGTTTATTTTATTATTTTTTTAGCCATTAGACTTCCGAATCGCTGTTTAATTAAATGCTTATATTTAAATTGTACGGAAAAAGAGCTTATAAAAAATCTCACTAAATTGTTAATAATTCCGGGACATGGAAACTGCTTACAGAACTGGCAGATTTCTGACATTCTGGTGATCTGAACTCTTATCTTTTTTTTCTCTTTTTCATCCGTAGTGAGAAGCCTATGTAAACAGGGCTGCAATTTAGGCTAGATCAAAAATTGAGGTTGGTCTTATGAACCACCTTAGAAGGTCTTTCCTATTTCGTGTAAAACGAAAATTAAACCCAGATTTATAACAGCAAGTTGAAAATCACAAAAAAGTGTTTTTTTTTATTTATTTATTTGCAAAATTGTTCATTTCATTAAGAAAAGTGGTTTAGGCTAATGAATGGGGAAGTGAGAAAAGTGGAGGGGCCCAGTAGTTATTTCTCCTTCATTTCCCCTAGTGTTCTTCGCCGAGGATCGACCCCTGCAACTGAAGACAGGCAATCGTGTGGTAGGAAATTAGACAAGTGGAGAATGGGGAACGAAGAGGGTTAGAGAGATTTTCGTCAGTTGGGGTGCTCACCCTTCGCCTGAGCGCAATGCGGGCACCAACACACTAATTTTCAGAGACTTTTTTCACAGAGCTCTCTAAGTTCCTTTATAAATCCAGGTCTTCTCCTGAATTTGGTTGAAATTTTGTGGCGTGCGTTGTCCTACTTAAAAAATTTACAGACTCAGAATTCCGAAATTTCTCTAACTATTAGTAATTGCCCTTGTTATTTTTAGCAGGTTTCCTTTAAGGGAAATCAGCTATTGAGGCCGTACTCATGAAGCGAATTTCGAAAAATGTCTTCAAATATCCACCTATCCTACCCTGGAGATGACAAAATGTATATCTGTTAACGCTCTAGATGTCGCACTTTTTGTGTGATCGTTACCAAACTTGTCATTTAATCGTTCTCTGTAAAAAGAGAGATCATATTCGCCTACAGCCCCCAAATCGAACCAAGGAGAGAGGGGGTTTAGAGGGGGAGAATTTCGAAAGTTCAAAATATCTCCGGTATTATGAGTCGGGTAGAAATATTGTACATAATATAGCAAATTTAATGTTCAATAAATATTGTTATTTACATTTATTCTCTAACTTCAATATTGACTGAGATATTTGCCTTTTTTAGTTTTCTACCTTCAGTAAACCCCCACTCCTACTCATGTCACATAAACAATACTCCGTTATGTAATGAAACACTTTATTTGAAACTTAAATACCAAGTATTGTTCTCATTTAATTTTTACTTTTCAAAATAAATGCAAATACGTGGCTTACGTGGGAAATCCGGGCTTGAAAATAGTACATAGTCCGTCCCAATTAGCCTTAGTATCACCAAGTGTACGTTAACAAACAACAAGACAATGTTTCCACTTCATACTTTCCACTGGGCTCTTCAAGCTATTAATTTTAAATGCTTCATGTAACTGTCTAACTATTATTCTAGTACACTTTTGTAACAGGAAAGTTGAAATTACAATGTAACATCCAATTTTTATTTTCATATTTTTTTCGTACGTACAGTGTTTAAAAATTATAAAAAGTCCGTCACGCAGGGGCTGCGTAAACTAAGCAGATTTCCCATGTGAAGTTTTACAACAGAGAAATCTGCATACTGGTAACACAATACCACCGTGATTAAATACAAACGGCAATGATAAATCTTTCAGTTAATTAAAATAAATTCCCAACTGAAACGGCTTCTGAATTCTAATAATAATTTATATTTTAATAACTCAAATTTTAGTAGTCCAAGAACTAAAGAAGGGGGGGGGCATGAACAGAACGTATTTGCATAAATCTCACAAAGTAATGAAGGTAAGAAAAGGTTAGAAATGACAGGTAAGGTTAGAAGAAGCTTCTACCTGAGCCGAGAAATGACGGAAATCCGAACTATACCCGTGGTCTGTGGTCAGACTTCATAAAAATGCAAATATTTCGGTTTATATTAAAGATAGAGAATAAATGTGTATAACGATATTTATAATAAATTTAATTTGCAATAAGATTGGTTATATACAATGTTTCGATCCGATGCATAATAACGGAGATATTTTGAATTTTCGAAAATCCCCTCTCTAAACCCCCCCTCCCACTAGTCTGAATTCAGGCATTAACGAACTTGATCTGTCTTTTTACATAAAACGGTTAAATATCGAGTTTCGTAACGATCATACAAAAATTGCGACCGCTAGAGCGTTAACAGACAAATATATATATATATATATATATATATATATATATATATATATATATATATATATATATATATAATTTTGAGCGGACCTCATTTTCGTCATCTCCTGGATAGGATCGATGGATATTTGAAGAAATATTTCGAAAATCGCGTCATGAGTATGACCTCAATAGCTGATTTCCCTTAAGGGAAATCTGCTAAAATTTAATTGATGATGATTATGTTTTCTGAAAAAATTCTTTGAAGGCTGGACGGAAATCCTGACTTTATACCACATACTGGTACTTGTCTTCTCTTACGTGGTATATAAATTGTGTCAATAGTTTGTATTCAGTTTTACTTTATTCATGATTTAGAGTTTAGGTTAGGGACTCCTGTTACTATGACTGCGTGGCTATGACATCCTGCGTTATTCTGAACATTTAACCAATTTTCTTTCAAAGGCCAATTGTAAAACACTGCATGAATCAAATAATTTCGAAATGAAGAACATCACATAAAAAATAAATAAATAAATAAAAAAGAAACATTGCCGACAGGGTTAACTAATGTACACGCACGACGCTATAAATTCTGTTAGGGCCTCATCAATTGCTGTGTGCACAACTCCCTGTAACTCATTGGCCAATCAGGGAATGCCTTTCTTTTCGCTTAACAATTTATTTGGCCCAGCCTACGCTTGTAGAATATCTTCAACTTATAAATACTTTATAAGTAAAGGCAACCTTACTGACCTATAAACTGCAATAATCAACATACATTCTCAGTATTTTATTAGTTTTTATTTTTTGTTCATTCAAAAAGAGAATAGTGTAATAAATGCATTTCAATTGATTTTTTATCCTCTTTAAATCATGTAAATAACGCTTTAAAACTGTAATTCAATACTCCCTTTAATTATTCATAAATACGTAGTTTACGCTGCTCCAGCATGATGGATTTTTTAATTCAGTTTTTGAACTAACATCAACCCTAACCACCCCTAACCAACCCTAACCACCCCTAGCCAACCCTAACCACCCCTAACCAACCCTAACCAACCCTAACCACCCCTAACCAACCATGAAGGAGAAACAGAGCCGTCTTTGGGTTTTTGAATAGTGAGATTCTTTCATTTTCGAAAGGTTTTCCTCATAGTTGAGACCGTGAGCTTTAAAGTCATTGTTACAATTATTTGATGTATGTTTCTCGAATGGCTGGAATATTTAGGTTGATGAACTAAGAATTAATTGTCATTTACGTAATGCATTTTCAGCAATGGATCCGGCAGATATTTCTCAACGACTTAACCAAGGTGCAGCACATTGTATTGAGAAGGTGTGTGACACGAAAGAGGACAAGGCCTGTTAAAGTTAATAATTAATAAAAAAAAAATCACATGAATATTATTATTGATTCATAGCAACTAAGGCTAATTGGGACGAGCTATCTACAGGTTACCACCCTTTTCTAGCCAGGGTGGGACTAAGTGTTTTATATAATGAGTATATCACTAAATAATTTCCTATTTGCCCAGGCGGAAATTGAACTCGCCACTCTAGGTTTACCATGTGAGGATAAGGCTAACGCCTTAATTCACATGGCTAAACTTTTAATATTTTTTTCGAAGTTTTCGTCAATATGGCGAAATGCTTGAACTCTCTTGCCAGTTCCATTAGCATAATTAAAGAAATTGAAAACATGTGTCATCCGAGTGGAATTTATCATCATTAATGTCAGAAGTACTTGGCATGTCTGTCACGGCTCCACGTGGAATATGTTGTCAATTCAAACGAAAATTGGCTATCCATATACACATTTTATCAGGCCATTTCTTTAATTTTTCCTTCAATTATGACTTATAATTCCAGTTTTTTCTACATAAGTGGTTTTGATTTACCCGTCCTGATGAAGCTGTACTGGATAAAACCACAGTTTTTGTTATTAAGGACTAAAGATAAAATTCTTTTATAAAAATAAAACGACAGGCTTACAAGAAATATGAAGTTTATGAACTTGTGGATAATTTACAAGTTAGGGAAAATTTACAAGAAAATGATTATACTTTGAGTGAACTTTACTTTCTATTCATATATCAAACAAAGTAACTTAATGCAATTTGTTAGGTAGTTTCATAAAAAAAAAAAGTAAAGCAAAAAAAAAAGAGGGGAAAAATCCTTCCGAGATAAGTTTGAGGAAGTACGGAGGGTCGAAGTGAAAGGGGGGGGGGGATTATGAGGAAGGGGATAGCTCACCTCTGGCCGAAAACAAATTGCTACAATTTATAATTTACACCCCTGTCGCATTTCAAGCCCCTTCACTTCGCTTCTTTAATATAAATTGTTTTAGTAAACTGACTCGCTGTAATACAAGCAAATGCATATTGTATTTTGAGTCGTTAACGTGTCATAACGTCACAATCCCTGATTAAGCGTTGTATGTTATATAGATGCAATGGGCCCGTGTATACGAGGCAATAGTAATCAGTGAGGATAAGACATACTCATCTTTCTGTGCTGTCAACTAGTATGTACTGGAGGATTTGCTAATAGCAGTCTCTATAAGAGTGGTATATATGTATACTGTACATTAACTACTATTAGTACTGTATAAGAGTGTCTACTAGTAATGTCTTTGAATACTATAACTGTCTACGAGTGGTGTGAACTAGTACTATCCTCGACTTGCGTCTACTAAAATTGTCTTCCAGTACTGTCCCGGAACAGCTTTGACCAGTCCTGTCTTACGATGAGTGTCTACAAGTACTCTCCACGAACAACGTCGACTTGTACTGCCTACGATGAGTGGCTGCAAGTACTGTCCACGAACAACGTCGACTTGCACTGTCTACGATGAGTGTCTGCAAGTACTGTCCACGAACAACGTCAACCTGCACTGTTTACGATGAGTGTCTGCAAGTACTGTCCACGAACAACGTCAACCTGCACTGTCTACGATGAGTGTCTGCAAGTACTGTCCACGAACAAAGTCGACTTGCACTGTCTACGATGAGTGTCTGCAAGTACTGACCACGAACAACGTCGACTTGCACTGTCTACGATGAGTGTCTGCAAGTACTGTCCACGAACAACGTCGACTTGCACTGTTTACGATGAGTGTCTGCAAGTACTGTCCACGAACAACGTCAACCTGCACTGTCTACGATGAGTGTCTGCAAGTACTGTCCACGAACAAAGTCGACTTGCACTGTCTACGATGAGTGTCTGCAAGTACTGTCCACGAACAACGTCGACTTGCACTGTCTACGATGAGTGTCTGCAAGTACTGTCCACGAACAACGTCAACCTGCACTGTTTACGATGAGTGTCGGCAAGTAGTTTCCACGAACAACGTCAACCTGCACTGTCTACGATGAGTGTCTGCAAGTACTGTCTACGATGAGTGTCTGCAAGTACTGTCCACGAACGTCGACTTGCACCGTCTACGATGAGTGTCTGCAAGTACTGTCCACGAACAACGTCGACTTGCACTGTCTACGATGAGTGTCTGCAAGTACTGTCCAAGAACAACGTAGACGTGCACTGTCTACGATGAGTGTCTGCAAGTACTGTCCAAGAACAACGTCGACTTGCACTGTCTACGATGAGTGTCTGCAAGTACTGTCCACGAACAACGTCAACCTGCACTGTCTACGATGAGTGTCTGCAAGTACTGTCCACGAACAACGTCAACCTGCACTGTCTACGATGAGTGTCTGCAAGTACTGTCTACGAACAACGTCAACCTGCACTGTCTACGATGAGTGTCTGCAAGTACTGTCCACGAACAACGTCGACCTGCACTGTCTACGATGAGTGTCTGCAAGTACTGTCCAAGAACAACGTTGACTTGCACTGTCTACGATGAGTGTATGCAAGTGCTGTCCAAGAACAACGTCGACTTGCACTGTTTACGATGAGCGTCTGCAAGTGCTGTCCAAGAACAACGACGACTTGCACTGTCTACGATGAGTGTCTGCAAGTACTGTCAGCGAACAACGTCGACTTGCACTGTCTACGATGAGTGTCTGCAAGTGCTGTCCAAGAACAACGTCGACTTCCACTGTCTACGATGAGTGTCTGCAAGTGCTGTCCAAGAACAACGTCGACTTGCACTGTCTACGATGAGTGTCTGCAAGTACTGTCCGCGAACAACGTCGACTTGTACTGTTTACGATGAGTGTCTGCAAGTGCTGTCCAAGAACAACGTCGACTTGCACTGTCTACGATGAGTGTCTGCAAGTGCTGTCCAAGAACAACGTCGACTTGCATTGTCTACGATGAGTGTCTGCAAGTGCTGTCCAAGAACAACGTCGACTTGCACTGTTTACGATGAGTGTCTGCAAGTGCTGTCCAAGAACAACGTCGACTTGCACTGTCTACGATGAGTGTCTGCAAGTGCTGTCCAAGAACAACGTCGACTTGCACTGTCTACGATGAGTGTCTGCAAGTACTGTCCACGAACAACGTTGACTTGCACTGCCTACGATTAGTGTCTACATGTACTCTCCTACAACAAGCTATTCACACAAGTGTTGTATGCGTCATCTACAATACAAATATTCCATGAAAGACGGAAGGCAGGAACTACAAATTACGCCTACATATTTAGATTTATGTAAATTATCTTGGTATTTAAACATTGATGAAAGTAAAATATCTGCAGAATGTAGACTATGTAGAGAAACGTCGCCCATTGGAGTCAATGAGTTTTGTTTGTGTCCAAATTCTTGAAACTTCGTATGTATTACATATAATGAAATAGTTTCAACCCGGTTTAATACTCACTTAAATTCCAGGGAAAAAATTAATTAAGGTTTTTTACGAGGTATTTTTGCAAAATCAGAAGTCTAACGTCATTGCTTGAAATGAAATCATTTTGACATAGAATAGCATATTATTTTGAATATATAATATAAAAGGGCTTAAGAGGGCGTCAAAAAGGCTTTTGTATTATACACATTTCATTTACTAATTAAATTTTAACTATTGATTGCTGGACGGTCTTAGTAAATTAGAAATAGACAATTAATGTACTTATAGTGTATATTTACAGCACGTGGGAAATCTGTTAGTTTACACAACCCCTGCGTGATGGACTACTTTTTCTTTATGAGGTCTTTTAACGATTATTTTGTTGTCTGTTGCAGTTGGTAGAGGGCGGAAGAGAAGGAGCTATAGGAGAAGGGACGTGACGACTCCTCGGTGAGTAGCTAGCTACTTGAGGCCCCACTTCACCTCCCCTCTCTCTCAGCGACATGTCTCAAAACTGTTTTTAAACCACCCCCACTACACTCATTACCCCAATCTCAGCTGGATGCCTCTCTTTGTCTAAACCCCACTCTTAAAATGATCAAAACGGCACGTTTATTTTATTATTTTTGGCCATTAGTCTTTTGAATAGTTGTTTAATTAAAGTTAAAAAAAAAAACAACCCTTAACCGAAATTCAACCAGTGACTAATGTGTGTGATAAAGCTAACAAAGTTATTTGCCAGATTTACCCATACTTTAATCGTAAATCGGTACTTAGCCCTTGTGAATAAACTTGCTTGCCTCATATGTAGCTATAT
The DNA here is from genome assembly GCA_019009955.1 of Riptortus pedestris. Lineage (NCBI taxonomy): Eukaryota > Metazoa > Arthropoda > Insecta > Hemiptera > Alydidae > Riptortus > Riptortus pedestris. The sequence continues at coordinate 39,013,834 of CM032228.1, forward strand.
ATAAAACACTAATTTATTATTATTATTATTTATTAACGTCCACTTTTTGCAACTAAGGCTAATTGGGACGGGTTATCTACAGGTTACCACCCTTTTCTAGCCAGGGTGGGATTTTAGGATGTTATTTAATGAATTTCGTCACTAAATAATTTCCTTTGCCCAGGCAAGAATCGAACTCGCCACTCTAGGTTTACCGTGTGAGATAAAGGCCAACGCTTTAACTCGCATGGCTAACCTGAGCCCCAACACTAATTTAAGAAAGCTAATAAATATTTTAATGTTTTGAAACACTAATTTAAGAAAGCTAATACATATTTTAATGTTTTGAAACACTAATTTAAGAAAGCTAATAAATATTTTAATGTTTTGAAACACTAATTTAAGAAAGCTAATAAATATTTTAATGTTTTGAAACACTAATTTAAGAAAGCTAATAAATATTTTAATGTTTTGAAACACTAATTTAAGAAAGCTAATAAATATTTTAATGTTTTGAAACACTAATTTAAGAAAGCTAATAAATATTTTAATGTTTTGAAACACTAATTTAAGAAAGCTAATAAATATTTCAAAAGAAATGTCTGAGAATTGTGTATAATCTTCCCTATCATACAAGAATAAGAAAATTACACCAAATGTCCAACTTCCAATGATAAAGACATACATCGGTAAGCTAACCACTAAGTTTTTCAAATCTTGTAAACACAAAAATAACCCACTCATCAATGAAATAGATAATTATAACAAACAAAGTGCCGTGCGAGTTAGAGCGTTGGTCCCTTGTTAGACCTAGAGTGAGGGGTTTGATTCCCGCCCTTGGCAGTAGAAATTTATTTAGTGACGGACTCATTAAATAAACTCCTTAATTCCACCCTGGCTAGAAAGGGGTGGTAACCTGTAGATAACACGTCCCGATTAGCCATAGTAGCATAAACAATACACAATAAAGCACTGCGAGGTACGTGCACAAACGAACTAAGCACATTTTACTCTAACATAAGAAATAGATTGACTAAATGCCCAGCAGGCTAGACTAAAGACATGTAACACCTTCATCATAATCCCTATTTTACCTCTAAACATATTAAATAATCATAAGAAAGTCTGTACTTGTTAGTATTATTAGCTAATAAGATGACTTAAATTAGTAAATTTTTAAAATACTAATATTTACTAAGTTGCAATAAGACTGCCTACTATTAGTCAATTGCATTTACAAGTAATCTTATACTTAAATAGAAAATTGTATTTTATGTTTCTTTTGGTAAAATTGCAGTGGTCAAAAGGAACAATATGAATTATTTTGTAAATTTCTTGTTATTCAATAAAGTATAATTCTTAAAAAATATATATATAAAAAAAAGTGACTAATGTAAGCAGGACATGAAAGAAGCATGCAAAACTATAATGATAAAACATACCCTTTAACTCAAATAATGTATCATTATTATTTAACAAGATAATGGTTTTTCTATTTATTTGCATGTAATTTAAGTACTGTATGCTTCCATATTATATATATATATATATAAAACACTTATTATTTTATTATTTAGAGTTCTGCAACTTTGAAGAATTTGCTGTTCTTTATGATGGAAAACAAATTATTTGAAAATAGCAGAAAAATGTTAATTAAGGTCGAAACTATGAAAACATTACAAAAAATCGCAAGGGGTGGGTAATTGTAAGGAAAACATAGTGAATTTCTTCACCCCTTTTAAAGATTAAGAAAATAGGCGTTGAAAAGTGTTTTCTTATCATTAAATTATCTAAATTTTATCTAGTAAAAGTTTTTGGCTGTGGTCCAATTTTGGCTAAGTATTGAGTGCTTGAATGCTGATTTGCAAAGGTTAATTGTGACGAGATATTTTAAGCCTCTTTTTATCATTTTATTCTATCATACAGTTTGCTAATATTAATATCATGAATTTAATTGCATTAAATAATTATACTTTTTAAATTTAATAAACAAAATAGTATTTATTATTAATGTCCCCATTATAATACTAAGGCTAATTGGGACGAGTTATCTAAATGTAACAACCCTTTTCCAGCCAAGGTGAAACTTGGGATATTATTTGATGAGTTCTTCGCTAAATAAATCCCTTTTACCTGTGTGAAAATCGTACTCACGAATCCAGGTTTACCAACTGAGATTAAGACCAACGTCTTAATCACTCGGCTTACTTGAACCTCCCAAAAAAAAAATATCAAAAGAATCAAAACAAAAAGTGGCAAATAAATAAATTTAATAGAAAATTTGGAAACTTAAATAAAATATATTCATAAAATATAGACATTTGAATACACATTGGAACACATGCATCCTGTATGTATACATGCACACACACACACACACACACACACACACACACACGCATGGACGCAACTTGATATATCTCACCACATATTTTCTATTTCTAAGTAAAAAAATGATGAGTTATAAGGGTGGGCGGGAGGCGGAAACTTATTGCAGGCTGAATACAAGAAAGTACGAATACTCGTTTAACACTTCAGTTACGAAAAAAAAAAAACTGAAAAAAACTAAAATTGTAGAACATCAATAGTTTAAAAAGATTGGTTATATAACTTTTTTACTATCCGATGCATTATAACGTAAATATTTGGAATTTTCCAATTCTCCCTCCTCTAAACCACCACTATTCCAGGGAAATGTTTTAAAACAACTAGTATTAGAATGTTGAAATTTCATACTTAGGACTGTTGTACTGTCTAGGTGTGCACTGATTTGTTGCATACCATTATTATTTACGTCCACTTCTACTATGGCTAATCGGGTTATCGTATATAACTACCGAATGAAATAATTTTAAATAAAGTGTAGTCAACAATTTCGTTTATTAAATTTAATGGATCATGAACAATGAAGCCAACTGGTGCCCACGTCAGATTATTTTATAAATAAAAGTCCGTTACGCAGGGGATGAGTTATCTAAGCAGATGAGAACAATATTTGGTATTTAGGCATCAAATAAAGTGTTTCGTAATAAAACTAATTATTGTACATATGAAATGAGTAGGGGTGGGATGTTTCTGAAGACCGAAAACTAAAAAAAAAATAAGATTGTTTCTATACAATGTTTCGATCCAACGCATAACAATGGAGATGTTCCGAATTTTTGAAATTATCCACCTCCAAACCCTCCCACTGATTCGATTTTAGCCGTTAACGAACTTGATCTTTCTTTTCACATAAAAAGTTTAAATATCGAGTTTGGTAACGATCAGACAAAAACCGCGACAGCCAAAGCGTTAAAAGGTAAATATATAAACTTCCTGAGTTGGATAGCTGGACATTTGAAACAAATTTAGAAAGTCTCATCATATGAACCCATTAGTGAAGACTATATTACAGTATTTATTTGACAATGAATTATGCGGTCAATGGCTCTTTAACCTATCTTTTAATTAGATTATTGAATATGAGGTCCTATATTGAATTTCTAATAATAATATATTTTAGCAGATTTCCCTTTAGAGAAATCAGCTATTTTGGTTGTTCTCATGATATTAGAAAAATTGTCTCAAATGTCCAACCATCCTACCTAGAATATTTTCTCTAATATGAATATTAACCGAGATATTCGATTTTTATTTTAGTTTTCAGCCGCACTACTACTCATGTCATGATAACAATAAGCTGATATAACATGAACCTCTTTTTTCTAATCGTGAATACCAAATATTGTTTTCATGAGACCTTTATACATGCAAATTCGTTGAGAAATGACGTCATGAATTAAAGTTTTACGTTCTTTTCTTGAAAATGTAAATTTGATCTATACCATACTCGATATTTAACTGTTTGAGTGAACACTGAAGAGCATATTTCTTATTGGTAAAACATCGGACTAAGAATAGTGGTTTAGAGGTGGGGATTCAAATATTCAAAATATCTGCGTTCTTGTGAATCGGGTCGATAAATGATATAGAACCGATCTTGTTAAAATGTTGATGCTATACAATTGTTTCTCTATGTATTTTTTCGTAGATCAAATATTAAACGATTAATTCGTACTTTCTGGTTTTCTCAATAGCTAATAAAATGGTTTATGTTGAAGTTGATTGTTGTAGAAGTTCTAAACTATCAGAGCCAGTGGATCCCCCTGGTATTGTCATCATCAGTAGACTAAACTGTCCCAATGAATCAGACGAAATGTGGAGATAGTGAGTCAGCGACGAGGAACGCATCCCCGCAGAAGGAGTGCCAGGAATAGAGATGGGATTTTACCCGGTAAATACCCGAATTCGGGTAAATACCTGGGAAAATACCCGGGAAAATACCCGATTGGGTAAATATTCGGGTATTTTTAAATTATCTTCCCAAACTATTTTTGTAGTTATAGATTCTAATGCTTTTGTGTTGTAACGATTTAATGTATGACTTATCAACGTGTACTGAGACTGTACATCGCTTGCCGAGTCTTTGAAGCTGTCGATAGCTCCTTATGCGGGCTCCGGCACTTCTTTTGTCGGCTTCCAGCGTTGCCTTGCCAACAACAAAGCGCACAAACTATTTTAAAAAGTCCGTCACGCAGGGGCTGCGTAAACTAAGCAGATTTCCCATGTGAAATTTTACAATAGAGAAATTTCACGAGAGCCGAACAGTTAACAAAACGGCCGACCTATCTTTTGGCGGGAAACTCACTCATCCGTTATCCGCCCCGATCTCATAAAATGCAAATATCTCGGTTAATATTCAAGATAGAGAATAAATAAATATGACAATATTTTTAGTAAATTTAATTTGCAATAAGATTGATTCTATACAATTTTTCGATCCGACGTATAGTAATGGAAATATTTCGAATTTTAGAAAATCCTCCCCTCTAAACCTCCCTCCCACTGGTCCGATTTCAGCTATTAACGAACTTGATCTTTCTTTTTACATAAAACGACTAAATATCGAGTTTGGTAACGATCAAACAAAAATTGCGACCGCTAGAGCGGTAACAGACAAATATATATATATATATATATATATATATATATATATATATATATATATATATATACAGTTTTGAACGGACCTCATTTTCGTTATCACAAGGTAGGATCGATGGACATTTGAAGAAAAATTTCGAAAATTCCGTCATGAGTACAACCTCAATAGCTGATTTCCCTTGAGGGAAATCTGCTAAAATAGAGACTAGTTGCCTCCAAACCTTTCTTTTGTTGAATAATTATATATAAATAAATAATAATTATTAATTATTATAGTTAATAATTATTTATTGTTATAGTTAATAATTATTAATTATTATAGTTAATAATTATTTATTGTTATAGTTAATAATTATTAATTATTATAGTTAATAATTATTATTATTATATTATGTAAATTTCTTTTGTTTCAATATTGGCTTTGTTTTATTTCCTCGCTTTTATCTCATTATTTACAGATTTTTTAATCAAACCTCAGTTTATTCATAACTCGCGAAATAATGAAGGTATAGTTTATATTGCATTTGTTCATAAGAATGTAAAAATTAATAAAAGGTGTGGCATTTACTGTAAAAAACGAAAATACCCATGACTTGGGTTTTTTCCCACATAAATACCGGGTATTTACCCATTTTGGGTAAATACCCGGGTTTTTACCTTTTGGGTATTTACCCTTCGCCCATCTCTAGCCAGGAATGAGATGCACGGCAGACTTGCCGGATCATTCAACAATGAATGTGTTTCTCATTTAAAGTCTGTCCTAGATGGCTGCTCCATATTTCACTCTCTTGGCAGACACTTCTTCATTAATAAATAGACGACCCTTTAATAGACTCTCCTACCATAGAGGTAATGCCAAACCATCGCAGCGAGGTAGATTCCAATTATGTAGCAAATAAAAAGAACGCCACGCAGGTGCTTCGCCAATTAAGCAGATTTCCACCTCCTGGTCTCATCTCACTATCTAAACTTTATTTCTACCTATATAAACCCGAATTATAAAGTTTGCTTGGCATCAGATAGTAAGTGACAGGTGACTCTGATAATACTCGAATTACAGAAAATATTTACAAAATAATAGTTGCAGAATATTAAAATAATATCACAAGATTAGACTATGTATTATTTCGATCAGACTCTTAGAAACCCAAATTTTCCAATTTTCAATTATTATCCCGAAATTCCCCCACCCCCTCTCTCAAGGCCGATTCCAGCCATTACCTAATATAATCCTTAACTTTACTTGGTACCATTAAATATCGACAAATAGAAATCATTTAACTGTGAACTTAAAATCTTAAAAGATCACGTCATCCTGAAAATAATTTAATTTACCTCACATGGTAAAAGTTGAATGAAAAAAAGTATTTGGCATTTAAGCTTCCAGTAAAATAGTTCATGATATGACAGCTCATTGTTAATATGACGTGAGTAGGAGTGGGGGTTAACTAAATGTTGTAAACTAAAAAATGCAAAAATCTTTCTTAATGTTCACGTTAGAGAACAAATGCATATATAAATATTTATAGAACATTAAATTTTCTATAAGATTGACTTTATAAACTTTTTTGATCCGACGTATAATAACGGAGATAATATGAATTTTTGAAATTCCCCTCTGAACCCCTTCCCCCCAAACTCTTGCTTGATTTTAGCCATTTAGGAGTTTGATCTTTATTTTTACATAAAACGTTTAAGTTTAAATATCAAGTTTCATAACAATAAAAAAAAATGCGGATTCGAGCCATTAATAAATTGGCCATTATTTTTTTTTCTCTCCCGTGAATATTAATCACGGTAGAGAAAAAATGTATATGAAAATATTTATAGAACACTTCGTGGATTTTGCTCTGTGATTTCATGGCTCATTTCAATATTTCATTTTTAAACCCCATTCCTTCCCATGTAAGATTACTTGAGCGATAGAATACATGTGCGTATACTATACGCATTTTGAAAACATGAAATAAAATTGGCAAGAGGCATCCTAAATTTGTTTAAATAACAATGTTTTCGACCATGTTCTATCAAAACTTTGTGTTTTTTTTAATAGTCTTCTTTTGCTTTAGTTTATTGCCATTTTCAATGAGCCAGCAATTCTTTTTTAATCCTTTAAGAAAATATGATGTAGTAGCAGGTAGGAGTTTGGAGGTTTGCTTTTTGGAGTAGGTTTGGCGTGTATATTGATGTCTTTGACCTCAGAGTGCCCTTTCACTTTTCCTGTGGCCAGTTCGAATCATGGACTTGTTAAATGAATTATACTCTCGTGTAAATCCCGTGCTACAGTGATGTCTGTTATACTTGATTGTGGTTGTGTTGGCATTCAGTTACAAAATGGCGTATCATAATTCGTGTTAATTGCATCAGCCCGTGCATCTTAACTTTCATTTAAAAAGTTCGTCATTCAGGAGCTGCGTGAACTAAGCAGCTTACCATGTGCTCGTATGACACACTACGGTTCTCTTGTCACCATATTATGTTTTCTGTTTCAGAACAGTAGACCCCTTCAAGTAGTGGGGATTTCTGAAGTCTGAAAACAAGAAAGATACTGATAAATGACTTAATATTTGAGTTAGGAAAAAAAAATATGTTTAACTATAATTGTAGAGCTTCAATAGATAATAAAATTGGTTCCATAGTATTTTCCGATCCAAACCATAATAAAGAAAATATTTGAAATTTTCGAATTCCCCTCGCTCTAAACCCCCTTATTTTCCCTTCGGCAAAATCTGCGAAAATTTAACTGCTTTCTGTTTGATCATTAAGCTGATTACGTTTCAGCCACTGAAATGCTATTTAACTCATTTTCACTCTATACTTTTTCATAAATGGTAGATTTTATACCTCGGCTGTGTGAGCGCATGCCCAGATGCATAATTCAGTACTTAATCAGCTACCTTTATGGTAACATGTGGCGTCAGGATTTTAATTTTTTTATGATACTAGTTTAAACAGTTTGTTTGAAAATAGTAAACTATGATGACGCCATCTTGCATATTTCAACATGTCATTAATCTTCACAACACAACAAACTTTTTCTACACCACAAAACTTTGGAACAAAATTTTTCAAATTATATAACTCATTGTTAATACTGTACATGTAAGGGAACAGAGGTCTTTTAATCCCCCTCACTCCCTGGAACTGTTTGAACCTTTAACAAACTTGATCTTTGATTCTGCTAATAAACTTTAAATACCGAATTTGGTTAGTGTTCAAACAAAAGTTTAGACTGTTAACAGACGTGTGTATGTGTGTGTGAGCGAGTGTTGTGTGTGTATATATATAAGTACGAGTATACATATATTATTTATTACGTTAATAAATAGGTTTTAGGATTGATAAGATTTAGTTTTGAACGGAGTTCATTTTCGTCATCTCCATATACATTTAAAGAAATGTTTCGAACATTTATGTAAATCTCCCGTATAATTGTTACAAAACTGAAGTGAATTATACTTCACGCCTTGAAAAATTCGTCAAGTCCGAGAAATTAATGAGAGTGGCTACGTTTGTTGGCTTATTTTTTCAAAAATCAATAGTATTAAGTCATTAAAAATTAGAAAATCGGCATTTCAAACTGTTGTACACACTTTTAGTGAGTGTAGACTTCTTTTTCCGGTATTCTGAAGGGAACAAACAGATAAATGTGGAAGGCAAGACGAAGAGATTCACGGGAGGCAAAATTTGTGGCCCCAATATTGATTTAACTTTACGAGGTCAGTCACAGGCGACTGTATATGTAGAATGAACTCGACAATCATCACTCATTCATAGCTATCACTATTAAATCGTTGCTGGAAGTTTCGTACATCATCAAGAGCTCAATAATCTCACTCTGAATTGAAAAAAAGTTATTGTGTGTGGATGCTGGATGATGTTGGGGGGGGGCGGAGGGGATCAGGAAAACACCAGGGCAAGTCATTATACACGCTTCAGACATGTATCCACTTCACATTTCAACGAAAACAGCTAGGAAAAATTACATGAAAAAGCAAAGTCTGACTGTCAAGGTATAGATGAGATTAAAAATATAAGTTAAAAATTAGAATAATAATATTAAATAATAAATTAATAATACTTGTACAAATTTAAACTAACAAACACAAACACATGCAAATGTGACGATGAGACTGAACAGACATGTGACCACCTCTTATATGACTGTACATTACTTGACGGACCAAGAATAAAACTCATCAAGTATATTACTTTACAAAACGGAACTTGGCCGATGGACAAACCGAAACTTTTACTCAAATTCAACAAGGGATATTATGCATTTATTCAAGAATTGGACCCCTTTTTGTAAATCTACACCTACTGTTATACATATATTTAATGTTTACATATGTTTTATTAATTTTTTTTGTTACTTTTATAATTTTTATAATTATTACACAAGAAATATTAAAATGTAACTGAAATGTGCGTAGTATCGAAAGGATGGAGCAAACAACGTTCAAATAAATTCCCATGTTAGAGAGACACTGCGTGGAAAACAGGAGCCCATCCCAATTAGCCATAGTACCGAAAAGTGGACGTTAATAAATAAATAATAATAAAATGCTTCGTTCAAATCCTTCTCATTTTGTATGTTAGTTCCTTTTTTTCTTTGTTTGATTTGCCTTAACTGTAGATTATACGTTAATTGATAACAATTTTGTTTTCTATTTGTATTTCTTTACTACTCACATTATTGAGATATATTTTGAGTTCTGTTAAATACGTACTACGTTAACATGACTATGGAAATATATTATATTTATTTTAATATATGTTTGTGACTATTTAATTAATTAGACAGAACTATTAACTGACAGCAGCTAATATATTCCACAAATACTAACATATCAAAAACACATAAATATTTACAAAAACATATAGTAAAAAATAGAATAGGTCTACAGCATACTTAAAAAGAATTAAAAGGGTTATCTTTTAGTATATTATTTAGACAAAGCACTGATATGAGAAACAATCAGATATTAAAGAAATATTTTCCATAATATAAAAATAATGTACAACCAAGGTAAGTACATGAAGGAGTAAATATATTATTCTAATTTTGCCAATCACCATCGCTGTGGGGCACAAACCAAATAAATAAAATAAATTAATTAGATGTAGGTTTTTTATGCTTTTTATCACTTTCTGATTGTATAACTAGAAATTAATGTTTTGGGCAATAATGACCCGAAAGTTTTTCTTCCTTTTTTAAATACATATCTCTATAATTGGAGAGTCTGTTGTATTTGCCACAGTAGGATACTCAAATAGCTCCGAAATTGCCTCACAATGGTGAATAGGAGCCGTAGGTCTAAAACGTCGTCTAACATGAAGACCGTTTATAGCGAAGTTAACCGAAAATTTAGAGCATGCCGATCCCGTGACCCAAACTAATCTTGCTTTATTCAGGGGTCGATTCCTTAGCTACGCACTCATTATAATACTACTTAAACAATAATATTGACGCGGTAAACGGTTGTCGCCCGGCCTAAGCACCCGATGGATGACTCATTCAACGACATCAATAATTGTTTGATGTTAATTAGAGCAGTTTCTGAAGTGGCCCCTAACGATCTCAGAAGTCTAGTCATTAGGAGGAAATCTCTTGAGATGACTTCATCTCGTTAGGAATGGTTCTGAAGGTCCCCCCCTCCCCCACTTATTAAGTATTACTCTCGCGAGCACCGATAATAGGCGAGAATTCAGATTGAGTAAGGCTTATCTCATAGAACTCAATGTGAATATTATTCTAAACCATCGCGCACACTTCCGCCTCGTTGAGAAATGCTTGCTTATCTGTAAATACTAAGTGCTTTTCCCAAGGGCTTTTAGTAAATTTCCTATAAGGAAACTAAACTAGTAATGTTGCACTCGTAACGCAAATTTTCAAAAATTACTTTAAAAGCCCTTATTAAATATTTTGAGATGACAAACTAAATTATATTAAAAATCAATCAATTATGGGCTCAAAACATTATATTTTATTAGCACCAGTTTCTAGACATTAAAACATATTAATTGTTCTCTATTGCACTTAAGAGATTTGAGTGGAATAGTTTTATATAACTTCACTTTTTATTATGGGTAAATGAAATATATTCTTTGATGAAACCTACATACCTATGTAAAGAATTAACAAATTTTAAGGAATATGCAAGTCCTTTTTAGGTCTAGTGGTAGTTTTGTATGTTGTTAATAAAGTTATATTTTATCAGTTTTTAAAAATAGAAACAGTTTAAAAGATTTATACCAGGAGCTTCAGTAAAAGAGCTCAGACTGCCAGAATGCATAACATGAAGCTTCAGTTAAAACCAATTACAGAGCCCATATAAGTTAACTAATACATAACTTCTGCTTGCCAACTAAAGCTAATATGTTGTTGTTTTATTATCGATCAAAGGGAAATTCTCTCTAACTGTAATTCCCTCTTCAGACAGCCTGATTTTTGCAATGAGTACAGTTTCCATAGCTAAAGGTATTATTAAATCTAAAGAGCAGGTGGAAGACAGAAGCCTTCCACTGAAACACACTTTCTGCCACAATTTATACATAGGAGTGGAGTGAAACTGACAACAATCTTTGGATAATTAAACTCAAGCAACGGTTGTCAGGGGAGAAAAGTTCTAGGCTCCACATTATTACATGAAAAAATGATATTTTTTCCTCACTCACTCCCATTTGATGAGCACACAGGGACCGATCCTCATACAAAAAAAAAAAGATGGTAACGTCAGAGCTGTGTAAGCTAAGCAAATTTCCCACGAGAAGTGTAGGTCCGAAATTGTTAGAAACCTAAATAAAAACGACTTAAATCAACCTCGCCATGAGATGATGCTTCAAGTGAAAGCCACATTAGTAGGAGTGAAGTTTCCAAAAAACTGAAAACAGAAAAAAAAAATCAAAAAATCTAACTTAATATCCGAGAAATAAATAAAGCAACAATTTCAGGTCATTACATTTGCAGCAATATAGCTCAACAATATTAGGCAACATTTTTCGTCAAGACTCACAAGAGTGTAGATATTACGATTTTTTAAATTACTCTTTCTTAAAACCCCCTCCCACCTTGTTTGATGAAAATAATATTTGTATTTAGTATGAAAATAAGAAATTTCATTATATATTTACTTAATGCTAATGTCAAGCGAGAAGAAGTAGAGATTTATTGAAGAGTGAAAACTAAAAAATATAAATATTTCTGTTAACATTAGAGTTTAAGAAAATCAATAAAGAGCCATAATTGTAGAAAATTAAACTTTCAATAAGGTTGGTTACATAACATTTTGAAATTTGACTCATGATAACGGAGATATGTCGAGTATTCCACCTTCTCTTCTATTTGAAGTCATAGGTTTTTCTTTTTGTTACGTTCCTTTGTCTATATAAATAAAACTTTAAGGGTTGTCTAAATTGCTATTTAAATTCAGTGTTTATTATTATTTAAGATTTATTATTGTTTTGAGCACAGTTATCCTTTGGTCTGTGTGCTTTTATTAACTTTTTTTTTCTTTGGTTTTCAATAAAAATATAAATCACTCGAGAAAACCAGAAAGTAATAATAATATAAATACGTCGTATTTTTTTTTGCGGTTAGATAAACACATATTAAAGGAAACTTATTTCAACTAGGTAATGAAAGGAAACACAGCTGCACCGAAAACAAATATTCGCAAATGTTTGTCCAGTTGCCATCTCTAGCTTCACGGCTATAAAAAGAGAACGCAAATGAGAGTTTTGGTATGTACTGAAAAGGCAGGGATAATTTCTTCCTAAACTCCAGTCTTAACATTTCGACCAGAAACTTCATTATATCAACCCGTTTATGTCCGATAACGCAGCGACTAGCATGAGAAAATTATGAGAGAGAGGGGGGGGAGAGAGAGAGAGAGAGAGAGAGAGAGAGAGAGAGAGAGAGAGAGAGAGAGAGAGAGAGAGAGAGAGAGAGAGAGAGAGAGAGAGAGAGAGAGAGAGAGAGAGAGAGAGAGTGATAGAGAGAGAGAGAGAGAGAGAGAGAGAGAGAGAGAGAGAGAGAGAGAGAGAGAGAGAGATGAGAGAGAGAGACGAGAGAGAGAGAGAGAGAGAGAGAGAGAGAGAGAGAGAGAGAGAGAGAGAGATTAGATCGATGGAGAGGCTGCTAATGCGCATATAAAGAGATCATAAATAGTTAGGAGGCCTTAACCTCACTGCTTTTAGCCCTACAATGGTGGCTAATTCACAAAGGTTACTTTCAGAAAAGAGCATTAATATATTCTCATATATCCCTTCATGTCCCTCGTAACTTCTGTTATGGAGCAACTAAACATTTTTATGTATTGTATCATAGAAAACACATTCAGAACCGTATAGGGCGATGAAATAAATATCTAATATTTCTGCTACTGTAGACTTACAACGGGTGAAGCACAAAATATCAGGTGGTAACGGCGGTGAAATGGAAACGTATTTAATATTCCTATAACTGTAAAAATGTTGTAAAGGATCAAGAAATATATAATATGTATTTCTAACAAGTTCACACTTCTAGTAATATTAGATATTTTATCTATCGTTTCTAAAACTGTAAACTTGTTTCAACGGATGAAGAACTTCTATAATTGCAGGCATGCAACAAAAACGCAGAAATAGAGGTTATAACAGGATGGATCTGCCTTGAGCTAACATATATTCACTCCAATGGCCCTTATCTAGCATATTTTAAGAATTTTGATCATGCTGCTAAATGCCATTTAAACGAACTGAATAAGATTTTTGAAAAAAAGTATTTTTCCAACTGCATATGTTTGAGACCATTTTTTTTCCTTTTCGATCATTTGAAGAGGACCAACTTTTAATATATTTCTTATTCTGTAATTCGTTTACACGACTCTGAATAAGTAAATAATTCATCTTGGCAAATTATTTGAAGAGAAAGTATTCTTGAAAGACTGAATAGTAAAATTTCTCATGTGATTCAAGGAATGTCCGCTTTAGTAGTTTTCCCCCATTTCTAATATTCATAACTTCCTTTCACTTATAAAAGTAATAAAATTTCCTTAAATTTTATAATAAATTTAATCTCGTTTCTTGAGCGTGAGTTTCGCTAAGGGCAGTCTTGAAACTCCCCCCCCCCCCAAACTTTTGAACTAATCGGTTTTTCTTAAGAAAATAAATAATTTGATCACATCCATCCAGAATCAAAATTTGATTAAACCTTGAGAAAGTGACCAGGAAGGCATATTCTATGGGAATATAAATATTAAAATAAAACTAATTTTTTGTTCCAAATTATTTTTGTATTTTCATCATTTAATTAGGAAGTTTTACATTTATTTAGAATTCCAATTGATTTCTAATGATTTTTTTATATGATCAACTATTTATTTATTTTTTATGAGGCAATAGAATGAAACCCTCCACCAACATAAAGCTTTATTTATTATATAAAAAATGAAAGCCTCAATAACTTTAGCGCCTGAAAAGTAAGTGATCTGAGAATAAAACATATAACTATATAACTTGATTAGAATGATAGCAGGCCCTTGGTCGTTTGATCACTTCTGAAGAAAGTCATGAAATCGGCCGAATTCTATTTGATTCTTGCGTCACAGAGATATTTGACAATGAGGAATAAAATTTTCATGTGGCCTATTTCCTAACAATTTTTCAAAGCACTGTAGAAAGCCGTAGTGGTATAACTGACTTTGACCATGAGTTAAAAAAATAAATGGCAAGAAAACCTTGAAAAAAAGACACTCACTTTCACTGAAACTGAAGGCAAAGAGACTACCGAGGATGAGGACATGTGACAATCCATCAGTGTTGCTGTAGATGACTGGAGATGTGACAGTGACTGGGGCCCAAACACTAAGGAGGGCAGGAGTGACATGGGTTGACGGGCTTAAACGGAAATTGTACCATTCCATGGAGTGGACCAGGAAGCCTTTTCTTAGAAGGACGTCATATTGGACACTCGCTTAGCCTCATAAACAGCCAATTTCACTGGAGGGGGGCGGGGGAGATTGCAATTTTTGAAATTCTGACGTTAAATGGGGCATATTAGACTGAATACGAACATTGATTTCAGTGAGGTGATACAAATTCTTACCCCCAAAGGATAAATATAAGGGCTGTTACTTGGTATGAAACCTTGTTTGATAGTTAATCTGAGAGGCTTTCAGCAACTTCTCTCTCCACCTTTTACTCATGATAATCATTTGCAGTGGCCAAGTGTTTAATAAAATTTAACTTACTTTGGAAATCCGCATCTGAGAGTGGAACATTAGTGAGCCTGTTGACATAATAGGTGACATCTGTCATTTTATATTGCCCGTGGCAGTAGAAGTCCGCCGGTATCATTATAACACTGGAACTGGGTTTGTGATGGGTTCTGAAAGAATGTGTGCTACCTACTCCGTTAACTTTAATGTTAAGGTACTTAAGGGAACCTTTATTTTCCCCAACCTAAATTTTACAAACCTACGGCAACTATTGATGAATTCCACAAGGCCTTCCAATTCTTTAGCACTACAATGTTATCTAAGTACTGCCTGTGAAAATCAACCCCTTAGACGAAAGGTCTATGCGTAGACAGAATATAATTTACATAAAACTAGTTCATGAACATCTCAACTAACAATGGGTTAGTCCCAGAACCCATTATCAGACCTATCCTCACAGTGTAGATCATATATTTAAACATACAGAAAGTAAATTCAAATCATCTCCTGCAATTACGGCATTAGCCTTTTAGCAGATTTACCTTAAGTTCATTCTCATTACGCGATTTTCGAAAAATTTCTTCAAATATCCATCGATCCTACCTACCCAGGAGATGATGAAAATGAGGACCGTCAAAATTATATATATATATATATATATTTGTCTGTTAACGCTCTAGCGGTCGCAATTTTTGTTTGATCGTTACCAAACTCGAAATTTAATCGTTTTATGTAAAAACAAAGCTCTCGTGAAATTTGTTTAGATTCGTTACTACTACTGTTACTAGTATGCAGCTTTCTCTATTGCAAAACTTCGCGTGCGAAATTAGCTTAATTTACGCGCCCTGACGGACTTTTTGATTTTAAAAAATAAATCAAAAACCTTTATAACGTTGCACGCTGGTATGCTGGGAAACAGATTCTAGATTTCCAGACATGCTATGATACGGGTTTCCTTTTTTCAACCTTGATGACATAGGATTTAATTTAATGAGTTTGCCTCTAAATTAATTTCTATTGGCCAGGTGAGAATCGAACTCACGACTCTAGGTTTACGACCTACCCTTAGACCAACACTTTAAGTCTAATTTATGACTAACACTTTATTTTATAAACATAGTATTTTGTATCTTGTCTTTAATTTTATTTATTTCGAGCCTGGCACTCCTTTTTATTATATCCCCATATACCGACACTATTGATCGATTACAGATTTTCTGACGTTATTTTAGGTATTGTAGAAAACTCCTGTAGCTCGTGTTTACCCATCAGTGTTTATATATGTTTTATTTGTGGGTTTTAACTTTAGTTTCGATGGTGTTATGGTTAGCCCCCACAATTTGCCGATGCCTCACTGCTAGCGATGAAACATCATCTTCCTTGTCTTTGACAGCTTTTTACTGAGACAACTGTTATAAATCCTAGAATCGGAAATATCACTCCCAAGAAATCATACACTGTATTTATTTGGGACCCTTCGAAATCAGAGAGCTACAGTTCTGCGCTTCTTAAAAAAATGTCATCTCACCCTGGCGAAAACATTCCACCATCATATGACGCATTCCTGGAAGACATCAAAAAGAAATCATGGGATTCTAGGATGGCACTTTTTGAAGCTCTGTGTGAATCCGTCTTGCTTTATGGAAGCCAGATCTGGGAAGTGGGATACGTGGATGTCATTGAAGCTTTCCAAGCAAAGTACCTTAAACAGCTTCTCCATCTTCCAATCAACACTCCTGGATATACACTACGACTGGATTGTGGCAGAGCTTCACAAGCTTAATATAAGAAAATTAATGAAATTTTATGTTCTTGTTTATTTTTATTTTCTGTTTTGCGAGTTTCGAAAACTTTCTTCAAATGTCCATCGATCCTACCCAGGAGATGACGAAACTGAGTTCCGTTCAAAGTTTTATATATATATATATATATATATATATATATATATATATATATATGCTAACTCAGATAAGTAGTAATATACATACCATGTTTCATAAAATTCGGTTCAGCCGTTTATGCGTGAAAAGGTAACAAACAAACAAACAAACAAACAGACACGAAAGAAACAAAATGTAGTTATGGTGTCTATGACATGTGAAACGAAAAGTTATCGTGAAATTTCGAGAAAAACATCAATGTACAGACAGAGGTTACAATTTTATATATATATATATATATATATATATATATATATATATATGTATATATATATATATATTTGTAAGTTGTCGCTCCAGCGGTCGCAATTTTCACTTGATCTTTACCAAGCTCGATATTTAAACGTTTTATGTAAAAATAAAGATCAAGTTCGTTAATGGCTAAAATCGGATCATTGAGAGGGGGGGGGTTCAGAGGGGAGGATTTTAGACAATTCAAAATATCTCCGTTACTATACATCGGATCGAAATATTATATAAAATAAATCTTATTGCAAATTAAAATTTACTATAAATAGTGTTATATACATGTATTCTGTATCTTGAATATTAACCGAGATATTCGCATTTTTCTGTTTTCAGCTTCAGACATGAGATCGGATAACTTCGGGTCTAGTCGTGAGTTTCCGTCAAGAGCTAGTTCGGGCCGTTCCGTAACTGTTCGGCTCTCTATTCTGAAATTTCTCTATTGTAAAACTTGGGAAATCTGTCACGTCTGTCACGTGGGAAATCTGCTTAGTTTACGTGACGGACTTTCTATTAATTTAAGAGTACTAATGTATCAAATTTGAAGATCACCCAATGTTGAGTAAGCTATTTTAACTATAATGTAAATCATTGTTTATTAATATGCTAATTACAGTCAAATTATTTATTTTATCCATCACCAATATTATTTTATTACATTAGAGAAGTATTATATCTACCTATGGGTTTTAATTTTTATTTTTGTAAAAATTCGCACCCCCTGTAAAAAGTTAATACTTAAATACAGAATTTTTATCTTTATCTATCTATCTATCTGCTAGCGATGAAACTAGATGCACTTTATATGCTGGGAACAAATGACCTGGAGTTCCATTTATAGAGTGATCGCCGAGATTGTAGATTCGAACATGACGTCATTAATATCAGGTGATGAGACGCCAGCCAGCTTAATCGTGGAGATAGTGACAGGGCTGTAGTCATTTCTCACCCCCTATCAGGGCGCCACCTACACCCCCCTTCTAGAGAAATCAGACAAATGGTCCTATACATGGGAAGCCTTCATCTAAATTATGACCCTAGCTAAAATACTACCTCCTACTCCATTTTTTAAAAACCGCAGTTTTTTCAAGTTTTGATTTAAAATTTATACGATAGATATATGCTAAAAATTTATCTGATCTTATTTATCTATAGGAAAGATTTGTCGTCTTTTAATCTTAAAATCTTTACTCATCCTAACCATTAGATGACTAAAAAGTCCGCGTTAACTATGCAGATTTCTCACGTACGTTCCGTATTTACATTTTAAAAAAAATTAAAACATCAACGAGAACAATATTTGGTATTTAGGCTTCAAATAATGTGCTTCATAATATTATTGCTTATTGTTGATATGACATTAGTAGGAGTAGGGGTTTACTGTTGAGGAAAAACTATTATTTGATAAACACAATAAACAATTAAAACAATTTTCTGAAGAAATGTATGCCTACCTTGATTATTTAAAACTGAAATACAATTAAATTAATTAATTATTCATCATTGAATCTAAAATTTGTTTTTGTTTTTTTTCTTTTCTTTCTGTTGAAAATAACTTTTCAAATATTTTATTTCATTCACAGTTTAAAAAAAAATGTTATGTATCAAGGACACTTAATGTACAAATTGTTGTACATAACGTCTGGCTAATAAAATCCCGTCCTCTAGGGTTACTTCAGGAAGGTATTATATATATATATATATATATATATATATATATATATAATACCTTATTTTTGTCATCTCTAGGGATGGAAGGAGATATTTATGATTGTTTTCCAGTTTTGCACTTTATTCTTTGTTTGTGTTCCATGTGTGTTTTTATGTTATTCTTTTTTTCTTTTATTTTTGTAACTTTATTAAGAGATTAAGTCCCATGAAAATAAATTAAGTTCGTATTCCTCTGCAGTCAACCAATGTACTATTTTCTGTAACTTGAATCTTGTTCTATAACAATTGTTTTATAAAGAAATAACCTAACAAAATCCTAAACCGAATTCTTAATTAATTTAAGCTGTATAATTAGGGAGAAAATATTACTCGATTATCAGTAAAGTGTAAATTTCAAGGCGTTTTGCACTTCCTTTGTTGGAGACGTACTGTCATTCAAAAATCGACGAACTTCATCTTCCTTTGGCCATAAAACGACTAAATATCGAGTTTGGTAACGATTAAACAATAATTGTGACCGCGAGAGGGTTATCACACATTTATATATATATATATATATATATATATATATATATATATATATATATATATAGGTATCTACCTATGCATATATCTTATGCTGTTTTGAACGGACTTCATTTTTGTCATCTCCTGGGTAGGATCGATGGACATTTAAGGAATGTTTTCAAAAATTACTTCCTGAGTACGACCTCAATAGCTGATTTCCCTTAAGGGAAATCTGCTAATACATATAAGCTGAGAGAGGCAGAGATTTATCATCATTGGAGTGATCCAAATTTTATTCATGAGAAGTCCCATTCGGAACTAGAAGTACAGTTCTTATTTCCGGCCTCTGACAAGGGGATATCCGGATCCACTTGCTCATTCTACTTCCTCCATAAATTATTTTCCCTTATGTTTCCTTCCAGTACCTCCGATTTTTTATGTCAAGAGGTTTCTGTATGCTATCGGAATTATTTAGTATCTAGTTCACTGCTTTCGCCTTTGTTATATTAGTGATTAATTATAGATCTTTCTATTATTTTATAATTATATAAAGCAGTTCTTTGTTTACAGTGTAGTTCAACTACACTCATTGGAATACTAGATGTAGCAGCAATGTACAAACGTAAACTAACAAATGTGTTGTGACCATAACTAATGCACTCCTAAAAGAAAATCAAAACATGTGCTTTCTTTCCTTGATTGAAACAGAAATTAAACTCCAACATATATTACTTTTTTGTAACCTAATTTCTTACTCATTTTGCTGGGTTTATAACGTTATATTTCATTTCTGTTTCAGGTGAGTTCGGATTTCTTCATAATTTCTTTTCTATGTTTCTACTCAGGTATGTTGTTTTTTAATACATTTAGAAATTACAGGTTAAGTTCCAAAAAAAAAAAGGCATTTTTGACACAGCTAAACATTTTCAGTGCCCTATTAATATGCATTATAATACTATAGTATAATATGAAAGTATTGAATACAAGAAATTGTTGAAAAAAATGTATAAACTGTTATATAAACTAAATAATACTTTTAAAAAATATCCACAACATCAATATTTAAAAAAAAAATATTAAGTTAAAAATATTTAAATTTGAAAGTTAAAATTTAATATGTTGGACTCCTCAGGAAACTAAAGGAATGTGTCTACGGGGACTAGCGTTACATAATTGACATCTGTTTGGGGCAAACGGAGAGTAAAGAAAAAATGTTTAGAGACGTCAATTTTCTTGGAAACGTTTTTTACAGATTGTTAAGGAAAATCAGCTATTAAGGTTATAATCCTTACGCGATTTTTGAAACATTTCTTCAAATGTCCATCGACCTAGGGGATGAAAATATGGTCCGTTCAGAATAATATTTATATATAATTTGCGCGCGCGCGTGTGTGTGTGTGTGTGTGTGTGTGTGTGTTTAGAGGAGGAACTTCGAAAATTCGAAATATCTCCGTTATTATACTTCAGATCAAAAAATTGTATAGAATCTATCTTATTGCAATTTCTATTGCCTATAAATGGTGTTATATACATATTTTCCTGAATATGAATATTAACCGACATTTTTTGGATATTTTAGTTTTCAGCCTTAAGTAAAACTCTACTCCACTCCTGCTCATGTCATATTATTGTTTTGGTTTATTATTATTTACGTCCACTTTATGCTACAATGGCTAATCGGGACGTTGTATCTACTTACTACTTAAGCGTCCTGGCTACTTTAGGGTTACCACCCTTTTCTAGCCAAATTGGGCCTAAGGAGTTTATTTAATGAGTCCGTCAGTAAATACATTTCTACTGCCCAGGGCGGGAATCGAACCTGCCACTCTACGTCTACCACGCGAGACTAGGATCAACGCCCTAACCCCTACGGCCAACCTGAGCCCCCTCATGTTATATTAATACTAAACTATTATAAGACGAACATCTTAATTCTAAGCTTAAATATCGAATATTGTTTTCATGAGACCTTTATTGCAAATTCGTCATGCGATGATGCACATTTAACCGTTTCACTTAGCACTAAAGATCTTATTTATCATAGGGGGGGGGGATTTAGAAGGGGGAATACGAACATTCAAAATAACTCCGTCATTATGGGGAGAATCAAAAAAGGTTACGGAACCATTCTTGTTAAAATATTGATGCTCTACAAATATGTTTCTATTCATTATTTCGTAACTCGAATATTAAGGGAGTAATTATATACTATACGGTGAGATGAAATCATTAGTGTATCATACCGGCGCGTGAGAAATCTGCTTAGTTTACGCAGCCTCTGCGTAGCTGACTTTTTTTTAATAGGCAACCATTGCTAGCATGCTGTAGCTGGCTAACGAAAATCATTATCCAGTTTGCTAAGTTCGACGTAAGTCCGGACTGTCATTGTCCAGTGAGTTACTTAACAAAGAGGTCCTCCCAATCCTTGAAACCCTGAGTTCTTTGAATAGGTGCAGAGATAGACTAGTGTGGTAGTGACAGCCACTATTGGGCTAGATGACAGCTCACTATACCACTGACCTTCTCACTGTCACTCTCACTATCCACTTCACTAGTACTGCCCTTCCTAATTCAATATATGCTCCAGCTCTTCCAATGTCACTACTAGTCAATGAACAAATTAATACACAACACTTAAGTGAGATCAGCTCATTTGCGCTGAGAAATATATAATATTATTGGATATGAGTCAAATATTATATTTAAGCATTCATTGGTGAAGTCCTTCAAGGCCTATAGATCTTTGTTGTCATTTACAAATAACAACATTATCCGCATATGCTCCGATTACGTAAGACCTAGACAATGGAAGCAAATAAGCTGGATCTTTCAAGATTTACTTGAGGAGGAGGAGAAAAATACAAGTAACAGTTAAATAGAATATTGGGAGCCATGACATATTATCTATAACTGAAAGACCAAAGCTGAATTAAATTAATATTGTTCGGTTCAGATCATTATAAAGGCAGAAGTACAATAATCATTTGGGCTTAAAAATATCAACTATAGCCACACACCCTCCCCACCCCACTTCCCTTGTGTATCCCTTGTAAGAAATATTTTTCTAATGAAACATTTAAAAAACAACCAATTGATATACAGACAGATAAAAATTGTTGACACACATTTACTCCTCAATACCAATTCTCGAGCGTTATTGTATAATTTAAATGAAAAACCGCTAAAACGCTCATAACTCGTTAGCCGTCAGCAATCAAACAAATTTTCATGGTAATTAAATTTTCAATAGGAATTACTTTAAAACGTTTTCCAATTCCAACTGATAAAAAGAAAGTTGCTGATTTTAAATATTTGTAAAACGAAACGCGACATTTTAAGAGGAATAGTATTTGTCATGAAAGTTCGCTAATCTACTCGTTGAGACTGTTTCAAGTAAGGGCTATGAATGAGTTCGAAAATTAAAATCTTAAGTAGCTTCATTCTTATTAGTGAATCAATAAATGTAAATGAAAAAAATTTGTAGGTGAGGAGAAAAAAAAGGTTCTACACAACTTTTCTGTATCTGTAATACCCAGCTAGACTACTAATTTCAGTTTCATGGTTTCGTCGTTCTCTTATCCCCTCCTCAGATAGTTTTTCTGGATAGCGAACATGATATACAAATATTGCGGGGAAAATCAAATATGTATATATATAAAACGTTAGGTGCCTGATTACGCAATTCCAAGTCCCAGAATAGAGGAAGCCATTCTGAGGCATACATTCGTAAGTGAAAGTAAGAGTGATAACAGAGAACTGGAGCAAGCCAAGATATACACAATACAAATATACACTGAGCAGGAGTAGCTAATTTAAGCCCTCTCTTTTAGGATATATTCATAATCTAATTTTCCTCATCCTACATAGCCTAACTTTCCAGATCTATAAATCACTTTTCAGTAGACTAACTATAGCCATAAGTTGATGTGTCACATCGGCTCTCGCCATTCCCATGGATGGTCCCAGGATCATGGAATGTGTGTGTGTCCGTTCGTTTGTGTGTGTGCGCGCGCATGCGTGCGTTCGTGTGTGTTTGTGCTTGGGTGCGTGTGTAAATAAAACGAATCACATATATTTTTAGTTAATAAAATGTTTTCTCTGGAATATGCTGGATGGTAGAGGATCCAATTGATAAGGATCAATAAGAAGGCCAAGTCCTCTACTGTTTTTTAATATTATGCAGAGTGCACTTTCGGAATCAACGCTCTTTCCTCAGGGCCTGCTGACAAACACAACCTCGAGTTAATGTAACATTCATAGCATGGTGACATGTCCAGCATAAAATATCAACTGCTGTATCAGGAGAAGAAGGGCAAAAGATTAAATACGGCTGAGGGGCTGCATATAAGGCTGGACAGACAGGGGAATGGAGATCGGAATATTAATAAGAAAGAGGAGGCGGCAAGGCTGCGAGATGTCGGTGACGGGGCCCTGTCTTCTCTACGGGGGCAGAGGTTCAGTCGCCCGGCGGTCGTGGTCCAGGCAACGCAGCTTTAATCAGGTACCTCCTACATCTCCTCTCTATTATTAGTATGGGGGGTTTTTGTTTATTTTATAGATGTCTCTTACAGTTCCTCTGGGTGGTTTTTCAGAGGTTCCCACCCACTGTAATATGTTTTCCATATAAATCTGTAATTTGTGTAGGTTTTTTAGTTTTTTAATTTTATTTATAGTTTTTAGTTTTGACATACACTTATCATTGTTTACTTTCTTTAACTTTTATTAGTTGACTTGTTATTAGATTTTCTATTGTTTTGGCTTTAATTTTTAGTAGTTGACTAGTTATTAGATTTTCTATTTTTATTAGTTATTTTCTATTGTTTTCACTCTTTATTTTGTGTTTGTTTTTATGACTGTTGTTTATTTTGCTTTTGGCCATGCTATGAATGTTAAATTAACTCAAGGTTGTGTTTGTCAACAGGCACTGAGGATGGAGCGTTGACTCCGAAAGTGCACTCTGCAAAATATTAAAAACAGTAGAGGACTTGGCCTTCTTATTGATCCTTATCAATATAATGTTTAAACATTAAATCAAATACAATAAAAGGTACTCTAGTTGTAGATTTTGTAACTAATGGTGGCAGTGATTTAAAAGTTTCTTAATAGTGACCTATAAATAACCGCTCCTGCGTTGGAAAATTTCGTACGTCTACCATGTTTATAGAAAAGTGACAAAATTTGCAAGAGAACTGCAAACATTTGCCAGTTAAGTCAAATCATTTAATGAATTTTTTATTTCCTATTCTGAATCTACGAAAAACTTCATGAACACATCCCTCACTTGAGATTTTACTTACAGTAAACCACTCCCAATAATTATATTAAAACGATGCTTTCAGTATTAACTCAACCTCTAAATCTAAGTACTTCTAATTTTTTTTTTCCATTTGGGTTTGCTGTCAGCGAGACAACTTACTAAAACCACCAATAAATTATTATTTGGGGCTATTATATGAAATATAAAGAAATCAGGGATTTTTATTAGGTCGTATTCTGGTTCCTTCAAAATATCAGGAAGAATAGACTCCTCACTTTAATTTTTGTTTAAAATTAAACATACTAAGTTATCATCCCAAAACTAAGTTTTTGGACTTATTCATTTACAGCACAAATCCCTTAATCTCTAATATTTTGATTTTTTTATGTAATAACCTAAAACATTATTTCAATTAACATAATCCTCTAACTGAAATAACAAAAAATGTTTGTAGCAGGGAACACCCTCTTATTTGTATGTACGCGCACATATAATTGTGTCTTAACCACATTAGCAATGTCCGTATCCATACCATGGCACAATTATATCGGAAATGATTATCACTTACCTTATGGTTCGATACATTGTGAGATCGCTCATGAAGACAAATTGCAATTCGTGCTAAAGGTCCGCGAGATATAACGAATTAAAATTACAAATTGCGTGGACGCTCGTTAAATGGCTACTCAGCAAATTATTTAGCTGCTGACAAGCGGGGAGAAGAGCTACTTAATATCAGAGTCACCGTGTCAATAAATTAGCACGATTAGAGAGAGAGGGGGATAAAATAAAAAAAAAAATGTGTCTCCGCCATGAGGAAGGAAGCAGCAACGACCCTTGGTAAATTGTGGCAAGCGGTGATTATGTCATTTGTGAAATTTCATTATCTGCCTGAATTATTGTTCTTATTAGCAAGAAATAAATGAGGTGGAATATTGGGTGGGGGCCAAGCGGTCTGGTTCCTTCGGCCCGAGAAGATTAACCCTGACGGAATTAGATTATTTTAGCTAAGCTCTTCGGCCGTGGCTTAAAATAGCAGGCTACCCTCTTTATTTTGTTTATACATCGTTGGCTGGAGCTATTTACTTCTGGCTTATCCTTGGCAGCATTTTTATTTTTGACCCCGTTCGAGGGATTATGAAAACTCACAGCATCGGTATTTAGCTGCACAGTTTAGTTTGCCGTGTATCATACACGCGCGAGTAGTCTGAAAGCATTTATTTTGCTAGTTTATTCAGAACTTTAAATTCGGTGTTCCATTTGACGACGCATATACTAAATATTATCAGATACCAATGTCATGTTAAGAACTAATTTAGTGACGAACTGATTAAATAAAATCCTTAAAGGTGGTGAAATGCCGATAACCCATTTCAATTTGCAATATTCGCATAAAGTAGACTTCAATATATTATTGAATTTAATATTTATCATTAAATATTATTTAGTTTTAATATTTTCTTCCAAAATTTAAAGTACTTCAAAACATATAAATGAAAAAAAAAAAGTTGCTGCTTTATTTCGTTTTTAATCCTGGAGATATTTACGAAAGGACAAATTAAAGCTGAGATGTAGCTTCAAAAGGGAAAAAGGAGTATAGAAACTGGTCCCCTTTTATAAAAAAAAAAAAAAAAATGTAAACAAGATGGAAGGATTTTTTCCTCTTTTCTCTGGTGGTTTCTGAAGTGATTCTTAGGTCCTTAAGGGCACACTAAACATGCTCTTACACCAGCAACTCTTTTTATTGGCTCTCTTTGGGGTTCTGAGAACTACTTTAGAGAGAAGAAACTCTTACAACGTTCCTAGCCGGCTTCAAGGATTTTGTTGAAAGCTTTCTTCAATGCTTGCTACAGTACTTCCATAACACGGAAAGGAATAATGTTCTAAGGAGGAAAATAAACTGAAGTGAATAAAACCGGAAAAGAGAGCGCTAGAGAAAGAAAGAGAGAGAGAGAGAGAGAGAGAGAGAGAGAGAGAGAGAGAGAGAGAGAGAGAGAGAGAGAGAGAGAGAGAGACAGAAATGAGATAACGTTATTCATAGGAAACTAATTTTTCTGTTTGGTGCTATTTCCTACAATAACAACTTTTACATCAATCGAAGAGACTCAGTATCAGACAGCAGTTAATAATTTCGTTCACGTGAATGTCATGTACAAGACGTAATTATCCACCCTGAAGGCTTGCCTAAACGGTTCCTTCAAATGACAAAAAAAAAAGGTTTTCCAATAATGATGCCCATACTAAAATATATAAATTTGTATGCACCTCAGGTCGACCAGTTTTATGGTGTAGTGTGCCTAAGTACCCACGTTCAACGCAGTAGGGTCTTATGTTAGAATTTTAATGACAACTACTATTCACCACAGTTTCACAGCTGGCTATCGAGTTCAGTTTTGAAAATTCACATCATCTCAAAAATGATGTTTGTGAACACAGTTGGTCTTTGTATGATCACTTCAAAACATGGCCAACGAGAAAAAAATTTAGTACCCGACACGCAGACCGGGGTTTGATGACTAAATTCATTGGGGAGTCCTATATGTTAAAATATGTTATGCCATCGTTTGTAGTGCATATGCATTACAATAATATTTCTTTATGGCTTATAAAATGCATTTGCGACATCAATACACCTGATTTTAGTTGTGGGGTTACTTTCAGCGTGGACATGGAGATTTTATTTGATTTAATAACCTAGTCTCAAGACAAAAAATAAGTGGAAGCTTCTGAATAACACGCCGCGATTAGATATTTGCATTAAGTGAATATTAATATTTAAAAATCTCGAGCTAGAAATTCTGATTGTTAACACTTGTTCAATGATACACGTTTGGATATTAATATGTACATAAATACAATATTTAAATGAAATAATATAGCCTACCAGTTAATTAGAAGTTTTCTTCCATTTAAAACTAATTTGAAATTCTATGGAATTTTTTTTAACCTACGTTCCTCTGATTCTAAAATAAAACAAAGTAGCATTAGTAGGATTAGGAGAATTCAATTTTCGAATATTATTGATTCCATCTAACACTTGTAGCTGTAAATAAAGAAGGAAATCTTTTCAAACCAGGTTATCCTCTGGCTCTCTTTTATTCCTGTTTGTATAAGGCTTATACGAGAGCATCATTTCGGGGTTTCTCTTTCACAAAAGGCGACACACAATCGAATCTAAAAAAGAGTGCCGATGGCGGATTGAGAGAGAACTTTGCGGAAAGTAGCCCCTGAGAAAGACTTGCGAAGTGTTGACTGTGGAGGAAGAGCCGGGGCTATTGAAGAAATAGACTATTGTGTGAGAAGAAAAGTAGAGAGAGACGGTGAGTGACTGATGGTCTGAGGGGTTGGGTTGGTGGAGATTGATTTTCAACCCCTAAAAGCTGAGGAGGGAGGGGGAAAGACTTAGAGGCTAGAAAGGAAACACCGACGACACCCAAGCACGCCTTCTTGTTGACTTCTCATTTTCTTTTGAAATGCGAGAAAATTTCCTCCGACATAGAGAACTGGACGTGACTATTTCAACCCCAGGGCCTAAATGTATTCATGCAACTTGTTACGGTACTCCAGGCCACGCGTTCTATGTTGTGCTATAGAAATTTTGAGTGAACGCCACTGCAACACCCGTGTGCTACTGATTATACTCCGTTGCTGGGCGAACTGTTCTTCTTACACGAACAGGTTTTCTGGAAACACTCCTCTAAGAAAAATGCTAATCCTCGACAACTCTGGGCACTAGAAAACATTATACACACACAGACATGTATAAATATAAATTTAAAAAATACCAAGATTACATTAGGTATAGTCTATTTATAATACTTTTCAACTGGATAAGAATAAAACGATATAAAAATTATAAAAGAACCAAGGATCAAAATTTGAACTTTGACAGTTTAACGAAAAATAGATGCGTAACCTTGCTTAGTATATCAAAGTATAGAATGACCTAGGCTGGTCTACAATTAATTTGCCTAGTTTTGTAGTTGAATAGTATAATTCTTGTACAAAACATTTTTCGCTAACTTGAATTTTAACAGAGTTACCAATTATTATCCGTCTTGATGCTTCATTACTTCACAAACGCGATTTTCACTAAAAACTAATGTACCACTAAACATCTCGTGTATTTTAATTTTCTTTTAGTCTTCTTTAGATTTAGAGAGGTTCTAGAAAGAGAGAAATAGGTAATGAAATTTGCAGACGACTTAACAAGGCTTGACGTTGCAAGTAAATTACAAGAGTATAGCACGTATAACTGACTTACATTCGTTTCGTATCTGAGTGGCTATCTGCTTAGGGTCGTATGGAGAAAGACTTCAAGGAGGAAGTCACCAATTGGTCTTTATGTACTTTAACAAATGATAATATGATCTTGAAAACCAATGTGGCGAATACCTAAACATTCTTTGCTTCAACCTCCCACCAAAGCCGCTTACATCGAATTCCATTCCCTCCTCCCAGATCAACCAAAGCAGGTTGCTACATACCGTATCTTCGAGGTACATTCGCCAGAACTAACTCTGAATAATCGAAGCGTCAGGGGCCAACTGAAGTTATTTCTGAAATCTGACGAGAATGTGCAATTCCAAATATCTTATGTTATTACTAGTAGGATCAAAACATTGTATGCAACCAATTTTGTTCATAAAGTAACATAGCACTTGAATACTATTGGAATTACATATACTTTTACGTTTTGAGGCTTCACTAGTTCACTTATGCGTTTTTCACTTTTTGCAATTATACCACTAAACGCCTTGTGTTTAGTAATTCAAATAAAGAGTTAGAACCTCCAGTATGAATGAAACTGTTGTCATACCTGTCTGTGGAGACCGTCATCACTGGCTGATGATCGAGTACAGCTGGCAAGCGCTTTCGATGCGATGACACCATATTCAAGCCCGTCAAAAGTTGTACTTGAGTTCCCCGTATTAAGTTGTTTATTTTTTGGTGGTTAGTGGTTACCTAAACGTAAACAACATAATACGGGGAACAGACGTATAAAACCTAGTGACTAACGGACAACCAACTCACTACAACATTTGAGGGGCTTGAAGATTTTACCCTCGAATCTATAGCACAATGCCAGCTGTACCCGATCATCAGCCAGTGACGACGGTCTCCACCGACAGGTATGACAACAACCTCGTGTTTAGTTTAGTTTCCTTTTAGTCTTCTCTGCGTAGATGCTTAGAAAGGGAGAAATATGAAATCCAATGTGCCTTCCCGACCATGTCATTCCAGCAAGAGGGAAATCTGTTTAGTTAACGCAGACCTTGCGTGAGCGACACTCGCATATAGAAGTAGCTATTACCCCGAGCAGTGTAGATGCTTCTGCCCAGGGGCAGGCTGTTATACCGGTCAGGACCTGTAGAATTCCCAGCTGCTTCCGAGATAGGCAAGGCACCTGGTGGAACCTAAGGCAAGGCCACACATTCTATAATGTAGATTACCTCATTTATATTTAGAGGCTACATACTTTATTTTATCTTGCACTTTAAATAATGATAATTACCTGGCTATTTATAAACAACCTAGCAATAGTGAAGGATGCTATAAATTGTCAATTAACCGTTTAAAACCTTTGCGATTTCTTATTACTTCGTACAGATGATGGGGATAATAGCAGGAATCTTGAAAGTCTGCCATATGAAGACGAGTTGACCATTCCTCACAAAAATATACCAAAAAAAGGCGCATATGAATCCCTCTCCCCGTGTTGTTCATAATGAAAGTTTTATTTCCAGTTTTTAAACGGACGACGACTATCAAAGTTCGACGGAGTGACACCCAGAAGTATTAGCTCAAGGATTAACGGGCTTCTGTGTCGTAACTAAATCCATTCTCTAAATCCGGCAACATAATAACCTACTGGAATAATGAATCAGCTCAACTGCATTTATGTAACATGAGCATTGCGTGAATTGATAAATTGAATTACAAATCAGGGAGATTGTAATTTACTTTGAAATTTTTGCCCTATAAATAAATCATATACTGATATCTTAAATACATTAGCCTCCAAAGCCAGAGATTATAAAGAAAATGAAACATGTCGAAAACAAATAAGTCTGGACTGACAAAAACTGGAATGAATAAATGAACCAGTAGCTGAAAAAAGATGTATCGAAATATACATTCTGATATAGATAATTAAAAATGATATACTTCTTATAAATGAACTATGGGTATGTTCCCTCCCATATGACATTCATAGTAATTAAGTCTGTCCGTCTGTCAGGATGGATATCGCAATTTCATATATTTATGAAAATATTTATTTACAAACCTCAATACTTTTGGTTGAGCTGTCAAATTCCCTTATTTTTTATTCATACAGTGATTATGGCTTTATTAGTACTTCTGCAAAAATGTTGCATATCAAATGAAACAAATAGTTCGACACGCTGCGATAACTAAGCAGATTTCCCACTTGAGTCACGTATTTGCATTTATCTCAAAAAGTAAAAGCTCAATAAAAACAATTAATAGTGTTTAGGCTTCAATTAAAGTGGTTCATTATATAACAACTTATTGTTAATATGACATGAGTAGGAGTGGGGGTTTACTGAAGGGAGAAAATTAAAAAAGGCTAATATCTCAGTCAATATTGAAGTTAGAGAATAAATTTATATAACAACATTTATAGAAAATTAAATTAGCAATAAGATATATACTATACAATATTTCGATCCGACTCATAATAACGGAGATATTTCGAACTTTTTCATATCGGTTCGATTTCAGCTGTTAACGAATTTGGCTTTTCTTTTTACATTAAACAATTAAATATCGAGTTTGTTTGTGACCACTAGTGGGGTATCAGAGAAATATATATCATTTTGAACGGACCACATTTTCGTAAACTACTAGGCTGAATGGATGGACTTTTGAATTGAAGATATTTTTCGAAAATCTCGTCATGAGTACAAGCTCAATAGCTGGTTTCCCTTAAGGGAAATCTGCTAAAAATGTCATATAATAACAGATGCTATTTATTTTCACTTTGCTTCTTTTTTATTTTATTTTTTTTACGATTTTTCTATTTTTAATAATTTTACTCCTTCTCATGTAGAATACACATGTAATGTGTCAAATGCTCTGTGCTAGATATATGTGCTTTTATCGTCAAATCTGTCTGTAGATGCCATCATTACGTGCATTCGTTGCGATGCGACCATCCTCAAACCTGACTATAGTTGTACTTAGTAGTTTCATGAAAGTTTCTGTATTTGATTACTCCTTTGGTAAGCTGTTGCCTTCAATCTGGGGAAGTATGTATTGGAGGCCCTCAGGCGTGGTTGTGTTACTAGCATGGTAAGCCAGTAATACCGGCATCTACAGACAGATTTGTCAAATGTATTATATATATATATATATATAATATATATATATATATATATATATATATATATATATATATATATATATACTGACGGAACCAACCCACTATTTGATATGCCAGGCTCAGCAAGTCAACCTACTACGGTATTGTTGATGAGACTCACGAACAAGACATTACAACTGCACAAAACTATTGCGAATATACGATTCAACAAGCACTCGACGTTGAGAATAACGTAACACCGCGATATGCTACAGAGAATACCAATAGTAACGGTTACGCCACAAGGAAGACTAAAACTGACACTGAATAACTGTGGATTAAGATGGAAATCTGGTCTCACTATATATTAAGAAGAATAAAATGTAAACTGAGATTTAAATGTTGCAACTGGAAGTCACTATCCTTCTATTTCGTATGCCCCTATATGGTTGTTTTCAGTAATTTTCGATATATCTGCAAGAAACTTTTTGGCGACTGGTAGCGTATAATTACGAGAAAACGGAAAGAAAAGAATTAAGCTAAGGATTAAAAAAAAAAAATCATTTTCATGGAAGAATAGTAAACCAGACAGTAACTTGACTCTAAAAGGACTCACACTACTCAAAATGACTTAAAACACAACATACGAAGTAAACTACCACCAACAATCCACTCTCATAAATGATGCTTAAAACCCCGTTGCATTGCTACCAGAAGGGAAATAAGAAAAGATGAGACTCAAAATGGCGGATATTCTTTAAAAAGAGCCGAGAAACGGTTGAACAACACCACAGAGTTGGAGAACAACGAAGCAATAAAGGAACTAAAAACAAATCTGGAGAAGAACAATATTACAATAACAAGAGCACAAAAAGGGAGCGTGGCAGTTACATCGATGGAGTTCAGAACAAATATACAGTTTATAATATATGGCGAACCCCTAATTCATGAATAATTGAAACATTCATCAAACTTAAAAGGCGAAAACTATTAAAAATTCATCAACATAAATCCAGGGCCACCGATATTAAAACATAAACAAAAATGCATAAACAGTGCATATTCATCAGATCTGTAATCAACCATAGGTCTGCACCTGCATACATGCTAACAAAAAATATCACTATCCATATATCAGCAAGAATACAGTGGATCTAGTAAACAAATTAATAAAAGGCCAAATGATTACAAAAATAAAACCATAAGGATCTCTTGCCATCGATCGGGAAGCAATAGGTATTCAAAAAACAAAACTCAGTGAATTATACGACAAGGAATGTGCCCAAGAAATCACTGACTTGGCAAAATTATATTTTGACAAATGTTCAAAAATTGATCAAATTTTGACTAAACTTTCTTCCGTCCAGGTCTGTTTACTTACCTCTTAGATCTGTCAAACGAGGAAATATTAGCTAGTGTCCAGGTAAATTGTTTTCGTGTTGTGGGTCATTGTTCTCATCCATGTCGGGTTGTTTACGTTTCTAGTGTTTATGTTTGTGTGTTGGTCTGGTATAATTTGCTAATGTGTAGATACAGGTTTAACGCGAAGTGTGTACAATTGTTAGTATACCTCAAGTCTGATCCCACATAATTAAATAGAATCTGGATCTATGTACGTCATTGCTTCGTCTGTTGGTACTCCTGCGTGTGTCCTGCGAGTAAATATTTTAGAGTTTTCTGTTATAAATCACGCTTTCCATTAGAAGCTAATTTATTTACTTTTGTGGAAGAATATACGAGCCCTCGACAAAGGATTTATACCAAAGCCTTATAAAGTAAAAAAAAAAAAAAGAGAAAATAAATTAAAAATAAAAAAAGCTGCCCCAAGAAGGAACAAGCAATTCATTTAAGGGAAATGAGCAAGGTAAAGCGTTAGTAATTAAGACAGAAGGGGCCCAGGCGGGTGTTGCTATGACAACGTATGGTCGGAGAGGGTTCAACTGGAGGGGGTTGGCCAGCGTGTCGAGGGGCAGTATCTCAAGGGACGGCATAATGACCCCTTTACCATTACCAATGCCTTCTCACAGCAATAATATTACAAGCTGTTCTTAATTGGGATACTATACCAGGACCAAATGTCAAAAAAAGGGAGCCATGCTATATTTAAAAGTCAAGATAAAGAGAAACCACCTGCCAGAAAAGCCAACAGAGAGTCAAGATATAGAAATGTTTAAAGAACAGTTGTCAAAACCCTTAGCCGATAACTTGTTCCATTTAGTTCTAAACAGAGTATTATTATTTGAAGAACCTATGATCATTACATTGATTTATTGCATTTCATTGACGGGAAGAAACTGAAATCGTTTACCTTAGATATATATACAGAGTTTGAAGCCAGCAATGGGAGCTGAAATATAAAGTTTCATAGTCAAACAAACTTCTAAAAATATATACTTTTATAAATTATCCATACGGTCAATGATTTTCTCTTCCGTGCACAAGTAAAGAAACTATTGCAATCGCCATAATTTATGTTTTCAGATTTTATGGAAATTATGAATGTTGATCCTGAATCTATCTAGTTTCAGCAATGACATCTGTACGTATGTGTGTGTGAATCTCGCTTGACACAAAACAGACAAGCTTTAAAACGTTCAAATTTCATATTTAGGAAAGGGATTGCAGATAGGCAAGATGTGTATGGTGCTTTTTTTGTTTATCCTAAAATAACCTAATATAATTCTGTTATAAACACCCTTGATCTTATTTAGGAACGGGCAAATCGGAAGTAATTTCAAATGAAATACTGCTAAACTTTTGTTATATTTAATTTCATAGGAGCATGATTGTTTATTTATTTATTTTGTACGAGCAATTAACACCCTCGCTTGTTTTGAAAATGCTAACAAAGTTTCAAAGGTGTGTACTTTTGCAATTTAGTCGTTCGTCCAGATTGCAGGGTAGTGCCATATTATGCAGCCGATAAGTTCTTTACAGTGAGTAGACAATTACACATGGAACAAGTTGGTGGTTCAGATTTTGCCATAAGGTACTATAGGTTAGACTGGAATGGCCATGTCGCAGTCGAACAAGAATCACCTCTTCGGTTTTTGGTCTTCGATTACTTTTTTGACATTTCATTTTGAAGATATACTAGTGACATTTCCAAAAGTCCAAAAATTAGAAACAACTTGTTAGGCCAAAAACTATATTGTAAACTCAATTTATCTCCAAGGAATTCTAATAATTGGAAAAACAGATAGAAGTATTATCGTTTAGAGTATTTGTATTTTATATAGGGTAGTTCTGATAGGACCATACTGAAAAACTTTGGTTGATTTCAAGATGCCATGTTACCTTTTAGCTGTGTTCTTCTTGGGTCTTCAAAAATTGACTATTTAAGGCTCGCGTTTTTCCACAGTTCTTAAAAAATACAAAAAGAAGTTAAAGGAAATAAGAAACTTATTTATCGCGCATATATGTTGTAAATAAGGATATATTTTCCTATTGTTTGTATGTGGGGAAAGCCAAGTATGCTTGATTCTGTTTCGTGATTAAAGGAGGCATTAACTTCTCGTAGATGAAGTTAGGCTCCCCCCCCCTCAGTGGTAAATTGATGAGATTATTCCCAATAAAATAGTCAGTAGCTGTCAACTCCTTCAGCAGTCGTAATAACCTCCGCCATATCTTCATTCATTCGTAAAATTTAGCCTTGAAGGGAACATGCTTTAATTTAAAAACGTGTTCTATGCTAACTCATTCTTCTTTTGTTTACTGTTTTACCAGGTTTGCCTCAACCGTGATTAACTACTTAGGTTGTATGCACAAAAAATGTCCATCAGTTCAACCATATAGATAAGGCGGTCTGTTCTCCGTTTTTGGACGGCATCGTTTTTAGATAGTTACCAAACTTAAATGCCTTATGTGAAACTAGATTACTTTTGATAATGTCTGAAATTGGACCTTTCGGTGTGGAGGTTTAGACTACAGGTGAAATCAAAAACATTAATTGCCTGCGTCGGATTGAAAAAAATCACAAAAGTCTAAAATTTAATAGTTCACAATTGCAGATTTATACATTCAATTTACTGTTTATTTAGAGTTCTTTGTATTGTTCTGTTTTGAGACCCTCACTTTATCACTCCTATATTTCTACGCTCAGGACATTTTAGTTGATTTCCCAGCTAATGTGGTTGTACGCATGACGCGATTTTCAAAAAAACGTCTTGAAATGCCCAAATATTCTACCTAGGAGATGACGAAAATGAGTTTAGTTCAAATTTACATATATTTCTCTCTTGCCACTCTAGTAGTCGCAAATTGTGTTTGATCGTTACCAAACTCGTCGATGTAAAACTAAAGATCATGTTCCTTAACGTCAGAAATCTGACTGGGAGAGGAGGATTTCAAAAATTCGGAAAATCTCCGTCATTATACGTCGGATCGAAAAGTTGTGAACCAATGTTATTGTTAATTTGACGTACATTAAACGTTTTTCTATAGAGTTTTTCTCTACCTTGAATATTAACCGAGATTTCTTTATTTTTACTATTTAGGTGTTCGTAAAACCCTCAACCCTTTTAGTCACATTAAGAACAATAACAATGAGCTAACATATCATGAAACGTCTCATTCCAAGCTTAAATATACAATACTGTTTTTAACAGATGCTAACAGGATGAGATGCATGTAAATAAGATGTGGGATGACTTCATCAAGATTTTATTGACTGCCCATTTCTACTCATTAGTTTTTTTTTTATTTTTTGAGAATAATGAATATATTGTGAGATGAGATCGGTAAAGTGTCATGCCAGCACGTGCGAAATCAGCTTAGTTTACGCTCCCCTTGCTTGACGGGCTTTTTTTTGGGGGGGCTTCTCTTGCCCCATTCCTATGGTTAGGGGTGGCTCTACGTTCATGCAAAGTTCTTGGATTCAATAAATTTAAAATAAAATTTCTTGTTAATGGAGTTATATATGCCTTTGAAATTTTGCTAATTAGTACCTATAGAAAATTTAGAAAGGGAAAAATTATTATTGTTCAAAGGTTCACAGTATTAATTTCATCTATAGAATTCTATTGTATGGGTGCATTAAAACACAAATTACTTTAGCTTTGGAAATTTCAGTAGTTAATTATTGTTGCGGTGTCCTTCCAACATGGCTTTATTTCATCAGTTTTCGGTCTGTCAAATTAATTCTGCTTTGTTTTTATGTCTGTTATTATTATGTTAGGTGGAACTATTATTTATTTAACATTTCTTACACCTTACATATGGTTTGATCACTGGCTGCTGGCCAAATATGTATTGCTGAAAAAATATGTAATTTTTCCCTGATTTACTGGGTTTATTGGACTAGAAACGTTTCATTGGTTACTAGTGAGTCTAATGAATTTTAAAACGTTTTCATGATGTATCGTTTTTAATAATAGATTGCAGCTCAATGCTTTTATTTACAATGAAAATGTGTGTAATTAGATTCGCAAGGTGGTTGCTTGAAATTAATGAATTTACACGAGGAGTTTTTGCTATAGAATACGTGCTCTGGGTGCTCCACTTGCTAGAGCTGTAAGTTATTGCTAAACGTGCCTTTCCACCATTTCCACAGACCTTAGCCTGTGCAATATGTAACTCCTGATAGCATGACTCGGAGCTATTGGTATATATCAAGAAAATCACTGTACATGAGTCTGATTGGTGTTTGTAGTTGCGCAAAACACGTAAAACAACTATGACATATATCTATTCATATATATTGTTACGTCAATAAGGTGGTTCAATAAATTTGTTCTCTCTAGCAACAGGTGTATCTACTCTACATTGCTTCGAAGGTTAACTACCATTGCACACTTCAACATAACACACTACGAGAGAGAGAGAGAGAGAGGGAGGGAGGGGAGGTGAGTGTTTTGTGTGCGTGTGTGTGTGTGTGTGTGTGTGTGTGAGAGAGAGAGAGAGAGAGAGAGAGAGAGAGAGAGAGAGAGAGAGAGAGGAGAGAGGGGGGAGAGATAGATAGATAGATAGATGCTTTTATTGTCATAGGACCAATGGTCCTCTCTTACGGACAATATACATGTATGTTTACTATAAACTGGTTACTAATAGTATAAATCAAACTAGGCAACTTATAAATTAAATTAAACTTATCCAAAAAACATAAAAATACTGTGTATAAATATATATATAAACTAATGTACAAACATAAAACTAAAAATATAAATAAAACTAATATACAAACAGAAAACTAAAAATATAAATAAAACTATTAAACAAATGGCATTATGGTGGACTGTGGTACATGTCATATCCCCATCTCGGTCGTTAGAAATGATTAATGCAGGCCTTTCGGAATGATGATGATGGTTTTATTTCTTCCGGTAAAGCATTCAGCTCTCTTGCCGCAACAGCAGAGAAAGATTGGCGAAATATGTTTGTTCTGCAGGCTGTCAGTTTGAAATTGTTTCCCAGTCTGTCACTATTCATGGGAATAAAACCCTCATAAAGATTTTTGGGCACTCCGAAATCCAGGATTTTCTTCGAAAGGCATAGTATATTTAAGCGCCGATATACCTTAGACGTGAGCCATCCCAGAGCTTTCGTGTATGATGTGATGTGCTCATCTCTCTTAGCATTGAATATATATCTGATTGCTGAATTAAATTCTCTCTGAATTTTTATGTCATCTGTAGATGTAATATCTATGTAAACGGAGTCACAGTACCACATTAATGGCAAAATTAGGCTGGATACTAGTTTTATCTTAATTTCTAATGGGAAAAATTTTTTATATTTTATTAATGGATGTAATGATTTTCTTATTTTGTTAGCTACCGAAGCTGCTTGATCCTGCCATGAGAGATTGCTGTTAAATATTACGCCAAGTATACTCATATTTTCACTCTATTCAATAACCTGCTCATTTATTGTTATTGAAAGTCTAGGCTGCTTAATTTTTTTTAACATTTTTGGGGTACCAAGCAGTAGCCACTTGGTTTTTTTTGTGTTTAGTGTTAATGAATTTTTTGAGCACCAATCAGTAATCCTCTTTAAGTCCTGATTTATTCTTATTAAAAGTTCATTTGCATTTTCCGGAGCACCCGAAAGCCATATGCTAACGTCATCTGCGTATAAATGAATGTTGCTGTGTAGAACACAGGATGTTATATCATTTATATATATTGAAAACAGAAGTGGCCCCAATACCGAACCTTGAGGTACTCCTGATTTATTTACGGCCCAGTCAGAAGAAAAGTTTTTTAATTTAACTTTTTGCCTCCGATTTTCTAAAAAGGATTTTAACCAACTAAGTAATTGCTCACCCATGCCCATAGCACCAATCTTCATTAGGAGCAACTGGTGATTTACTGATTCAAAGGCCTTATTGAAATCTAGGGAAACCCACAATACTACATTCCTACGATCTATTGATTTTCTGATGTCAGATGTTATTGTGTGTAAAGCTGTACACGTGTTATGCCCATGCCTGAAACCTGATTGATGTAGGGACAATAAACTATAAGTATTTAAAGATGTTTTAATGTAGTGAGCAACAATTCTTTCAGCAATTTTAGACATCACCGGCACAATCGAAATAGGCCTGAACTGATCTGGGCAGAGTGGGTTGGCAACTTTTGCTATTGGTCTGATTATGGACTCCTTTCAAACATCAGGAACTACTCCATGAGCCAGGGATGCATTTATTATGTCAGCAATAATATCCTCAGCCCCTATCATTTTTAACATATCTCTACTGATTCCATCCACTCCAGCAGCATTACTTCTAATTTTATCCATGCTCCATTTAACATCTTCTTTTGTAACATCATCGAAAATTATGTCGTCAGTAAATTCATTTGTAGGAAGAATAAGATTATTTAGTGGGGTTGTGGTAACTGGTGGGGTGACGAAAAAAGTATTCAAAATTTCTGGATCAATAGAAGCACATTCTTCGTTGCGCGGTTTTAGCACTCCCAAATGTCTCAGCTCTTTCCACATCTCTGTTGGTGAAGCTGAAAGTAAGGAGTCACTCATCCATTTCTTTTTCTTATCCCTGCATGCTTTACGTACTTTATTTCTAAGGACTCTATAAGATTCCCAGTCTTCTATCTGTTTATACTTTTTGAATAAAGAGAAGAAACATTCCCTTTTGGATATTAATGTTTTAATTTCAATATCGATCCAAGGTGCCGGTTTTCTCCTACAAGAGAGAGAGAGAGAGAGAGAGAGAGAGAGAGAGAGAGAGAGACAGAGACAGAGACAGAGACAGAGACAGAGACAGAGACAGAGACAGAGACAGACAGACAGAATCTACCGTCGAGAATCTAATCTATCAACTGGTTTCATTCTATGTTAGATCTCATCTGCAGCTAGTTTCAATCTGGTTTCTGTGTTTTCTTCGTTGTCTGGAATGATTTTTTTTGCATTTCTCTTACCAATACATCTTCTTTCTTTTAAAGCCTGTATGATCCACTTACTTTATTCAACTTATTCTATACTTATCCTATACTAATTTATGATCTCTGTTTGCTTCTGATTCAGCACCAGTAACTGAGCTTGATTTTATTTGATAGAAATATCTTTGTTTAACCAGAATTAATCGAGTTAAAGTAAATTGTATTCAATCTTCAGATAATTTTTAGGGTTAGGATTAATATGCTTTGAGCAATCAACAACTAGGTTATTATGCCCTTTATAGTAGTATAATGCTGTTTACAAGTCCCTGTTTTACTCTATGTCTTAAATAATATCAACTGATATATTGTAAATACCGCTCTTGTCGTATAATAAGGGTATTAAATTTACACATTTTCTATACAATTATTTCTTAACCAAATCTATAGATACATTTTTATTTATTTATATTTACTTAAAGATGTGTGCTAGTAGCACGAGTTTCGTTGTACCTATTTACACTACTTACTACAGGCTTAATATTTGACCAATAATTAATAATTATTGTACATTTTTTAATACTGGCAATATACTTACTAATTTAAGTCAATTTTTAACAAAAATTTCTTTCACTTTCACAATGGCATTAAACTTCTACTTCCTATACCTTTTCTGTTGCATCATAAATACTTCAGCGTTTTCATCTTAGTTTTCTGATGCATGCCTAAGACTTAAATTTACATAATCACAAACTGCAATCATCAATAGCAGTGGCAGAGTTTGATATGGATTTGAATTGATAAAAAAAGAATATTTTCTTGATTTCATAGACGCAATTTACACAATAATAATAATAAGCCCTTTTTTTACAAGTAGGTTTGAACCTGTGGTCGTACCATATATATGGGGTTAATAACCTAACTTTCCGCGGGGGCAGCCGCACTAGGAAGTTGGGGACAGTTACTCGAAGTCACAACTTTTGACTTTCTAGTCCAGGGCTCTAAACACTCAGGCTCACTCTGTTGGAATTAACTGACAGTGCAAAATTTATAATTTAATTATTGTTTGTTTGCTAAACAAAGGTTTGGACCTGAATCTGGGTCGCCGCTTTGAGTTCCGGTGACCACATGTTGTTAGGAAATTTCAATTCTTTAAGAAAAAGGTCTAATAATAAAGGAAAATGTACCACAATAAATTTCAGTGGCAAAACATTCCAAGAGACAACGTAAGTAATTTATTCAGGGTGGTGGATATATATAT
Organism: Riptortus pedestris; assembly: GCA_019009955.1. Classification (NCBI taxonomy): domain Eukaryota; kingdom Metazoa; phylum Arthropoda; class Insecta; order Hemiptera; family Alydidae; genus Riptortus; species Riptortus pedestris. The sequence continues at coordinate 39,055,546 of CM032228.1, forward strand.
TTTGGGACAAAGTGACAGTCATAGCGTGACCACCCAGGCGGAAATAGTAATGCATTTAATATAAGCTCCTAAAGATTGAACGGAAGAGAAGTGAAACATGAAAGTATTCTTAAAATAAACTCATCGATCGAAGTGAATGGACTTGTTTCTTTTCAACGAGGTTGAAATATTTATATCCTCTTGTCTGTCATTCATTGATGCAGAATCGAGAGTCAACCGGTCGCTCAGGTGGCTACTGAAGTACGTCTGAGTGGCTGTAATTTTTGAGAGGAATTTTACATTCCTACGAAACAAGCTTTATAAGTTTTATATTAACTTGATGGTCGTGCGATAATTTCCAAAACATAAATAAGCTGCGTCGAAACTTGCTTGATGAAACGCAGACGGAAATCTTGTAAAGACCTATAACTTCTGCCATAAGATAGTGGTAAGTCAAGTTTGCTACGAGACATTCTTCTCTTAAGTCCGTCACATAGGAGCTGCGTAAACTCAGTTTTCCCACGTAAGGAATGGGAAATTAGATATCTCATTTCAGCATATACTCTATTTATTTAAAAATCCTATGAGTAGAGGTTTACTGAAACCTAAAACCAAGAAGCTGAGAATAACTCGTAATTTGAGTTGTGTTACGAGAAATTGTATATAATAGCAACTGTAGAGCATCAATAGTTGTTCAGGATGTGTTCATAACATTTCTCGATCCGGCTCATAATAAAGGAGATATTTCGAATTTTTATAATTCCCCATAAAGGCCTCCCTATACCCTCCCCGGAAATCTTTATTCAAGAAGCTACTCTTATGTTGATATTGGTTGAATCGGTGGGTTTTCTACTGAGTTTTAGCTCATCTCTTTGCCGTTACCTTTTTTATCGTTCATGAGACGACTTCTATCCCCCAATTTAGGTACATATGCTAAAAGCCAGTATCTGAAGTACACCGCCAGCACGACATAAGCCCTACCTCGGTTCTTAGAGTCGTAACAATGTAAGAGCTTTGTCTGTGGCGGGGGTGAGCGCCGTGCTCCCTGCCCGACCGGTCTGCTCCTTTTGGAAGGTAGATCCTCTCTTTTTGTCATTCCAGCTGGCTAGTACCCACCATATGGTCTCTCTATAGTCCTCTCTCGATTAGGTTCAACTTCTTATCAAACACTAAATCTTCTTATCAAATAAACAGTTACTTTACTCTTATTTTTTCTTGTTTCTTTTCTCCATCTCCTCCGACCCCAATGCAATCAGTGAGTAAATAATTGTATCTCGGCTATCTTCCGTCAGCGGATCGACATTGTCAGGTAGACATTGGAGTATAACAATCCCAAAATTAAAATTAACGTCCACTTTTTTACCACCCTTTTCTAGCCAGGGCGGGACTAAGGATTTTATTTAATGAATTCCGTCACTAAACAAATTCTTATTGCCTAGGTGGGAATCGAACTCGCCACTATACGTTTACAATGTGAGATTAAAACCAACGCTTTTATCGCATGGCTAACCTGAGCATCAATCCCAAAATTGGCTATCGTATTAGAGTTTGCACATGTATAATCATGTGTTATCCAGTTCCAGCTAGATTCTTGTAAAACAATATGACATCAATGTGTCAGAGAAAAAATAGTAGTGTGATTCAAAAGTCGGCGCATTTCTTTTCCAATTGATAAAAAATGATTTGTAGCATACTTCACCAATTTTAAGGGAAATCAGCTATTGAGATCGTACGCATAACCCGATAACATTTCAACAATTTCGAAACATTTCTTCTAATGTTCATCGATCCTACCCAGGAGATGACGAAAACGAGGTCCGTTAAAAACTACATATATTTATATATATATATATATATATATATATATATATATATATATATGTATGTCAGTTAACACTCTAGCGGACGCAATTTTTGTTTAATCGTTACTGAACTCGGTATTTAAACCTTTTTTGTAAAAAGGAAGATCAAGTTCGTTAATGGTTGAAATCGGACCAGTGGAAGGGGGGTTGAGAGGGGGGATTTCGGAAATTCTAAGTATCTCGGTTACTATACGTCGGATCGAAAAATTGTATAGAACCAATCTTATAGTAAATACTTGATAAATGTCGTTATATACGTATTTGCTCTATCTTGATTATTCTGCTCATGTCATATTGACAGTAAGGAGTTATATTATGAAGCGCATCATTTGAAGCGTACAAATATTGTTCTCAAACTTTTACGTTTTCAGATAAATGCAAATACGTGTCGCACGTGAAAATCTGCTTAGTTGACGCAGCCCCTGAGTGCGGACTTTTTTTTATTGGTAAAGAGCTCGCCCTGAAAATTCTTGCTATTCTGGAGCAACTGACTAAAAAAGGCTGCCAAGCGACGTGGTCAGTGAAACTCGTGGAAAAAGAGAAACGACAGAATCAGTGACTGTCCTGCACAGACTTGCTTAAAGAAAAGAGTCCGGGTTATTTTCCTCATGAAAAGAAATATCACAATGGACGCCCACAATCCTTTGATTCTGAAGCTAAGAGAATATGTAGAAAAAACATCTCATTTTTTCCCGAGCTGGAATTAACCAAAATTAAGCGATTTCCGTCTCTGAAAAGTCCGTCACGCAAGGTCTGGGTAAACTAAGCAGATTTCCCAAGTGAGGGTATTCAACATTATTGATCTCATCTCACCATATGCTTCATATTTCTTATAAAATATCCAATAAGTAGAGGTTGGGGTTTGTTGAATGTGAAAACTAGAAAGTAGGAATAACTCATTTAATGTTTGAACAACGAAAAAATACAAAGAGCAACAATAGTAGAGCATCAATAGTTTAAAAAGATTTGAACATTTTTCGACACAATGACGGAGATATTATGAATTTTCGAATCCCCAACCCATCTGTTTCTTGTTCCGATTTCAGGTGCTAACATCCTCAAACTTTACTGTAAGGTTTAAATCAAATAAACATTTTCGCTTTAGAACGTAAAATCTGAAATGATGACGTCATCACACTAAGTACTTTACTGTACCTACCGCGGAATAAGTTCAATGATGAAACTAAAACATCCGAATATCTCGGTTAATAATCATTATAAGGAATATATGTTTATCACTACATTTATAGAAAATGGAAGTTGCAGGAAGATGGATTGTATACAGTATTCGATTTGACGTATAATAATTTAATATTTTCGAAATCCTCCCTTTTTAACCTCCATCCTCCCTTATCCGAATTTGGCGAACTTGATCTTTAGTTTTTCATAAAGCGCTTATATGTCGAGATTGGTAGTGAATAAACAAAAATTGCGACCGCTGGAGCAGAATGTATATATATATATATATATATATATATATATATATATATATATATATATATACTGTAAGATTTGTTGCTTATCTATATATATATATATATATATATATATATATATATATAAAATTGTAACCTCTGTCTGTACATTGATTTTTAGCGCGAAATTTCGCGATAACTTTTCGTTTCACATGTCATTGACACCATAACTGCATTTTGTTTCTTTGGTGTGTGTTTGTTTATTTGTTACCTTTTCACGCATAAACGGCTGAACCGAATTTTATGAAACTTGGTATATACATTACTACTAACCCAACTTAGACTTTAGGATATATTAATTTTGTTTGAGACGAACAAGAGTGGGGGTTATAAGGGAGGCCTGAAATAAAAATTCGCGATATTTCATTGTCTATTTGTTTTTTGACAAACATGTACATAACAAAAGTTGTTTACTTTGTTATTTAGAGTAACGTTTTTTTTATACATTTTTTTCGGGAATAATCTATGAAGCAAGTAATTTGCGTAGAAATATTGGTATGCTCAACAATTCTTTACAACATGAACTACCAAGTACCTCACCTGGAAAAAAGTAATTCAAATCAATGTTATTATTTTGACCTTAATAATTCAAAGCTATGCATAATGCACAGGAGACGGGAAATATGACAATATGGGGGACAGTGAAGCCTTACATAAAAAATTAATTTTATTATTAACAAATCCACAGCAACGACGGGTTTAGACCCTGAACACTGGGACGGGTAAATGTCAAAATATTGCGCCAAGAAAAGCCTTGCCAAAAAAATACCATCACCATTCAGCCTCAAATGAATTCCCGGGCTTCAAATGTATCTGACCTAGTATATATATATATATATATATATATACATATATATCTATATATATATATATAAAGTTTGAACGAACCTCATTTTCGTCGCCTACTAGGTAGGATCGATGGATATTTGAGAAAATGTTTCGAAAATTGCGTCCTGGGTACTACCTCAATAGGTAATTTCCCTTAAGGAGTTGCTCTTAATCTTAATTCGTAAAGCTACAGTGGAGAGTTCAATTCTCACAGGGCAATAGGAATTTATTCAGTGATGGACTCATTAAATAAAATCCTCTGTCCTACCCTGGCTAGAAATGGGTGATATGCTTCCCCTGAGGAGGTTGGAAATAAAACAAAATTGCGAATTCTGAGCATCTATTAGACGCACAAACGATTTTAATAAAATAGAATTCAATTTTTTTCTTTCTCTTTGTATGATTTATAATGTATTTTCCATACCCTTTTTTTGTCTGATGAATAACTGGTATCGTATAATACTTTCAAATGAAATAATTGTATATCAAGTGTAGTGAAAATTTTATATATATAATTTAATTGTATTACAATGAAGTAAATTAGCTTCCGCATCAGAATTTTTTTATTTTATAGAAACCATTGATCGTCTGAGTCAACGGATCCCGAAGTGTATAGACGATGAAATTTGAGAATGATGATCTGAAATGATCTTATAGCACCACTATTCCATATATTCTCTCCTAATAGATATTTGAGGCGCTGTAAACTGAACACATTAATGGTGACATAAGCATGTGACAGAGGCTGTCTGAGAGGCAAGCACTCCATCTAGCTGGATGAAGGGAGTATTAAGTTACTCACAATTAAGCATTCGTTCTGGTTGGGCAAGCCGTCAGTTCGAAACCTGGTAGCAATTCGCTCCACCGTATGGAAAAGCCATTTGTAATTCAACACTCTCATAATGTATTCAAATACTGTGAAATATCTATGCAGTCAGCACCTTTGTAACGTTAAACGATTATGCTTTTAAAAATAAACCAGTGGATAGTATCAAAAATAATTATATATTATATGGAATGACAGATCCGTAATTTAAGTGAAATAAACCCTTAAAATGTTGTTGGAAAGTGTTTATTTCGTAACAAATGCTCTAAGTTTACACCAGCATTTGTCAGTATTCTATATTTATATTTATGGAGTAGGCGTAGCTCAGTGGTATCGGACTGGTCTTAAAATTTTGTATCAGATTCGATTCCAGATACGTTATACAAAATATTCATGATGTGTCCAGCTCAAACTAGTGCAGGTACATCTGCCCCTGGACCATCTTGTTCTTTCCAAATACGTAGAAAATAGGATTCATATAACTTTTTATAGATTTTCCTTAAAGGAAATCAGCTATTCAGATTTTGCTAATGTCAAAAATTCCGAAATGTTTTCTCAAACGTGCATCATTCCTAACAAGATGACGGAAATGAGGTATATCATTGGTTTAGAAGTGATAACTAGTATCTAGGAAAAGGACATTTTTCAGGAGGCTCAAAAACATTTCTGTAAATTATATATAACTGTAAAACCTACCTCTACAATCGATTGTTATTCAACGCTCGATTATTTCTCACTTACGGCCTATCACTATTATAATGCTATGAATTTGTTTGTAAATTTTGATACCCATATCGTGAATTGCCAAAATATTGAGATACGAGATATCAGTGCATAACCAACTATTTATTCACACATACACATATATATTTGTCTATTAACGGTCAAGAGGTCGTAATTTTTGTTTCTTCTTTACCAAACTCCATATTTAAACGTTTTATGTAAACATAAATAAAGATTAATTTTGATAATGACTAAAATCGTGTCAGAGGGAGGGGATAGGGGCGAAATGTCTAAAATTTCAAATGAAATTTCTCTGTTATCATAAGTCAAATCGAAACATTGTATACAATTAATCTTATTGCAAATTTAATTACCTATGAATATTGACATATACATATTTTCTGTAGGATGAATGCTAATCGGGTTATTTGGATGTTTTACTTTTCAGCCTTCATTAAAAACACAATGTTTAGAAGCGGGTGGGGTTTTTGCCTTTATATTTAGCCAGTTTTTCGAAGGTTCGAAATTTGTTAATACTGAGGTGTGCAATCCTTTTGAATGGTGGGCCAATTTCCACCGGAAAATTCTATCCAAAAGTAGTATTTCAGCTCAAAATTCCCGTGCAAAGTTTAAAAAAAAAATGGCTCGGTTGATCTCATTTTGTTTGAGCAATTTTGCGAATTGTAATACAATGAAATAGTTAATATTGCTATTTTGAGTATGATATTTACCTTTAAAGGGTTTATTTTAAAAAAATTGTATATATATTTCAATTATCGCCCACGCTAATTGGCTGAAGGTAATTGTAACCTGTAAAATAATAATTTATTATTGTTTATTACTGACTTTTATCTAGGGTTGGACTAAAATAAAACTAATTACTCTAATGTTGCCAAACATTATTAAGACGTACGCTTTAATATAATTTATCCCCCCCCCCAATAGAATGTTGGTACGGACCACAGGATCGGTTTGCCTACTTAAATATAAAATAAAATGTTCCTGAATTCAGATTTCTCTTGTAACTTAATGAAAACCGTTATGAAAACACAAGAACACCTACGCTATGTTGAAAACCTACAAATAATCATGAATTTCCTGTTGATATTTCCAATTGTTTTTTCCTCAGAAATCGAAAGTAGATAAATGTTTGTCTCTCTCATTTCCACAAAGAAACCGTCCCGCTTTATTCTCAAAAACTAGATTATGCCAGTTTTTTATTCGGGTGTGTGTTTTTGGGCATTTACATCCTCCCAGAAGCAGGACTTATGAATGAATAGATTATAAAACTTTGTCGTCCCTTAATTTAGACTATAAATAATAAGTTGAATGCATATATATATATATATATATATATATATATATATATATATATATATATATATATTGACATTTTCTTATGAATACCCGAAATTAAAGATTCCTATGGAACCGTAGTGGGAACCAAAAACTACAATTTCGCAAATGAATGAAATATTATTTCATAATCACTACTTTTACATTTAAACAAGTGAAGCATTCACATTAAAATGGCTAATGTAGAGTTTCACAGGAATTTTGACACTGGCTAAAATCGCTAAGAATAAATAAGGTTTTTTTTTTTTTTCTTTCTTAGAGAGGGAGCTTTATACGGATGATCTACGTAATATGGATGACTTGGATGATTTTTTTAATTCTTCAAGAATAACGTCATCGCATAGATTTCAAAGATAGGTGCACAAACGCTTGTCTTTTCAATTGCTTAAACATTTATTACTTCTTCCCCTAGGATATTTAATTGTCTTCAATCACACATCGATATGACCCAATATGTAGAAACTATTAAGGGTGACTTATTGTAAAGTGCTAAAATGTCGAAGGTTTTCGTTTGTGTCAGTTGAAAAAGTGTAAGTCTATAAGTCAGTGGTTTAGTGAATAGTAAATGTAATTTTCATTATGTAATAGTTACCTTTTTTTTTGAGGTTAGTGCACTATATAAATTGTTAAAAGGAACAAATAAGCATATTTTCGGTGTAATAACTTGTAAATATATCAGGACAATGAATAAAACCGCTCGCTCCCTCCACCCCACCTCTCTCTCTCTCTCTCTCTCTCTCTCTCTCTCTCTCTCTCTCTCTCTCTCTCTCTCTCTCTCTCTCTCTCTCTCTCTCTCTCTCTCTCTCTCCCTCTCCCTCTCCCTCTCCCTCTCCCTCTCCCTCTCCCTCTCCCTCTCCCTCTCCCTCTCCCTCTCCCTCCCTCTCCCTCTCCCTCTCTCCCTCTCCCTCTCCCTCTCCCTCTCTCTCTCTCTCTGCCTCTCCCTCTCCCTCTCCCTCTCCCTCTCCCTCTCCCTCTCCCTCTCCCTCTCCCACTCCCCCCCCCCTCTCTCCCTCTCTCTCTCTCTCTCTCTCTCTCTCTCTCTCTCTCTCTCTCTCTCTCTCTCTCTCTATCTCTCTCTCTCTCTCTCTCTCTCTCCAACCTCCTCTCCTCTCTCTTTTTCGATTTGATTACAGAAGTTCTTTACTGGCACAAACGTGTAATCACCACCCCCAGCCCTTAACTCCAGAAATTGTGGACTGTGTTAGTTTCAGTCAAAGTCTCCGCTTGCATGTTGACTCTCTCACTCTATCTCTCTCTCTCTTCAGAGAGCATCTCAAAGTTGAAATCTGCTGAGTTTGTCTATTCTGCTCGAGGGGAAGTGTGTGGTTCCCCCAGAGTAAAAGGCGACCCGACCCCTCCTCCACCAGCTAGTTATACCGAAAAGATAAACACTGTCTGGGGGGAGCCGCTGATCAGCTGGCTCATCACGAACTGCCACCGCAACTGGAAAATCAATATCATTCCTGTGTGCTCTGCAATACCTGTGCACTTTGCTTAACCTGGCTGCAACTATGTATACAAAATCAAACCTGATCTGATTGTGAGAGGAAATAGTAACCCATTAAATCAGTTTGCTATTAGTATGTAATTGGGTTACGTATGGTACACAATCTTTGACAAAAAAAAAAGCAAAAACCCTAAAATAATTTCGGTTTAGTGCGCCAAATAAGCAGAAGCACAAGCGAAAGTCAAATTACTACTCCACCACAGAATTGACACCAATGACGTTAGATAATAACCTCTCTCACTTCAATCGCATTATATTCTCTTAACAAAGGCTTGATGTATAAAAAAAAGAGATATTTAACCCTCCGTCGGGCACAGCTGACCTGAGAGGCCAGGAAAACATACGTTTTGATACCGCGCTGGGGGCCATTCCCAGTAATTTCCTGATTTGTGTTCATGCTTAGAATCCCCTACTTTAGTCTATTGCCATCCTTCATCCAGACCGACTGGTCCCTAGGTGGCTTGTGAGGCCGACTGCGCCCAATTGCTCCTTAATTTCGAAGATGATTTTTTTTTTCAAGATATATCTATTGCAATCGTCCATTTTACTAAGATTAATGCTATTCTATATGGAAGTTCGTCGATATCTTGAGAAATAAGTGCTAGTCTAACTCTGGCCTTTCAGGCCGAATGCGCCAGATCAATTTTACTTGTTTTAGTATAAGCTTCATTCTATTCTAATAAAAACAATATTTTACGTTATAAATATTATATTTGGTTTCCAAAGATCCTAGCGAAGTCTGTCCTACCAGCGTTTTAAATTAAAATTAATTAGTTGGGTAGTGGGGGTTTAAAATATGTGAGCGGCCTCTCAAGCCGGGTGCACCAGATTTTGTTTCGTCCAGAGGTGCGCCCGACGGAGGGTTAAGCAGAGATTATTATGACGTTCCGTACGTAGCAGCTGGGCCGCGTTGCCCCTAGTTACCAGTTAACCTAACTCGTAATAATAAAGTTTAGACAGTCAGTTGCAAGTGCATTGCAAGAGAAGACCGCTGTTTGTTGTTTTTAGCTCGTTATATCTGCGAACTACAACAGCCGAGCATTACCTCATCATCATCAAGCCAGCACAACTGAGAAGAAGCAGCATTGACCAAAAGAAGTTTAAAAATATGAGTCGGTATCGTGAGTAAAAACAATTACATTTTACAGAGATACCGGTCAGCAAGAAAGCATCCTTCCAAGCTTTTGTTGTCTGCTCCAACTCGGCCAGCAGGATAGCCTCACAGTAACCTCTCACTTTAAACTGACGGACCGTCATTCTTTTATATGTTCCTATTTTCATAATTCTAAAGTTGTATTATTATTTTTTTCTGTAATCGTTGAATAATGGTAACATTACTAAACTGAAATGAGTGAAGAAAGTGAAACATTTTGCAATAGAGTGAAGGAAGTGAATTGCCTTCTTAATTAGTAATAAGTATAAATTTAAAAATAAGTTGAAGTTGGAAATTAAATGCTTTTAAATGTTTCTTAACATTGTAAGAATTTATTTTAACAAAATAAATTGAAATGTGAATGAATTATTGGTGGAAATAATCAATATATTTTAAAATTTAAATATAATAATTACCTTCCTTGTTTATAACCTGCACTTGTTTATAACTGCACTACTTCACAATCATCACTAGTTGTTTTATAACTATGCTTATAACCTTTCACAACCATGCTTATAACCTACCAACAACATACCATAATCTTCACAACATCCTAATTTTGTTCATATTCTGGTTAGATCTGATCATTGATTACACGATTACAGAAAATATTTAACGGTAACCGTTTCACTCGAGTTGTAAAATTATCTACTTTCGTCACCGTTATAATAAATAACTATTTTAAGTTATTATAGTTTATTTCTTAAAATTACATATCACATATTAATTACGATAGTAACACTAACAAACAACATCAATCTTTTCATTCTATAGCGTGAACAATATTTTTTGTTAGCCCATCTTTAGCGAGGACAAACAAACTGGATGGTTTACCCACTCGAGAGCATGCTACGTACAATTACCAATGTGAAAAACAGGGTGTACACAAATCTAAGCCACAAATAGACATCGTTTGGCCTTGGGATTTATTGATTGCCATTGCAAATTGAAATTTTAATGGAAGTATAATTGATCAGTTATCGAGCGAGATGATAATGATTAAATTACTAAAATGGCTATAAAAAAATAGGGGTTGGTGATAAAAAAGTAAAAATTTAGGGCTGTATGTATTTTTTAATGCCACATTATAAAAAAATAAAAAAAAAATACATTTCGTCCAAAAATTTAAAAAAAAATGTAAGGGGTGAACAACCCTTATCAATTAGGGGTATGAAAAATAGATAGTAGCCGATTCTCAGACCTACTGAGTACGCATATAAAATTTGGTAAAAATCGGTAAAGCCGTTTCGGAGGAGTACGCTAACTAACATTGTGGCATGGAAATTTTATATATTAGACTAGCTCAGATACCCGGCTTCGCCCGGGAATTGATTTGAGGCTGAATGGTGATGGTATTTTTTTGGAAAGGCTTTAATTTGCATTTGTTAATAATAAAATTAATTTTTTATGTAAGTCTTCACTGTCCTCCAAATTGTCATATTTCCCGTAGACAAATAGACAATGAAATATCGCGAATTTTTATTTCAGGCCTCTCTTATAACCCCCACTCCCGTTCTAACCTAAACATTTTAATATAGCTTATAATCATGGAAGAATTAATGCTAATTGACATACCGAGTTTTATTAAGTTCGGTTTACTCGTTAGCGCTCAATGAAATCGTTGACTCCCGTTTTAGTTTATAGTGTATATCTTGTTTATACTTTGTTAAAAGACAAAAATGAATATGACAAAAGTTACTCTAAATAACAAAATAAACAACTTTTGTTATGTTCATATTTGCCGAAAATGCAATAAGAAACGAAATACCGCTATTTTTAAATTCAGGCCTTCCTTATAACCCCCACTCCTGCCCGTCCCTAGAAATGTTAGTATGGCTTACTATAAGGAAGGCGTTAGTGCTAATTCACATACCGAGTTTGTTTTAGTTCGGTTGAGTCTTTTGTGCCAAATAAAATTGTGGACTCCCCCAATAGTTTTTGCGTATAACTCATTTATACTTCCGTATACGGCAAAAGTGTATATAACAAAAGTTACTGTAAATAACAAAATAAACAATTTTTTTTATAGGCATATTTGCTGAATAAGCAATAGGAAACGAAATATCGCTATTTTTAATTTCAGGCCTCCCATATAACCCCCACTCCTGCCCGTCCCTAGAAATGGTGGTATGGCTTATTATAAGGAAGGCGTTAGTGCTAATACACATACCGAGTTTGATTTAGCTCGGTTGGGTCTTTTGTGTCAAATAAATTTCTTCACTTCCGCTATAAGTTTTAGCGTATATCTCGTTTATAAATCGGTATATGAAAAAAGTGTATATAACAAAAGTTACTCTAAATAACAAAATAAACAACTTTTGATATGTTCATATTTGACAAAAAACCAATAGGAAACGAAATATCGCTATTTTTAATTTCAGGCCTCCCTTATAACCCCCACTCCTGTTCATCTCAGAGAATTTTAATATAGCCTAAAGTCTAAGTTGGGTTAGTACTAATATACAAACCAAGTTTCATAAAATTCGGTTCAGCCGTTTATGCGTGAAAAGGTAACAAACAAACAAATAAACAAACAAACAAACAGACACCAAAGAAACAAATTGCAGTTATGGTGTCTAGGACATGTGAAACGAAAAGTTATCGTGAAATTTCGCGAAATAAATCAATGTACAGACAGAGGTTACAATTTTATATATATATAGATTACAACGCTCAATGTTTTCGATATTTTTTTTTGTTAGGCATTGATGTTTGTTTTTCTTAACTTCTTATTTTCCAATGATTCTTTATTGTTTTTAGAATTGCCTGCTACCACGGTGAAACTCAATTTAATCAATATAATAAATAAAGATACCAGAGGTAATACTGTTATAGGTAAGTGGCACTTGTTGAAGTAAGGTGTTAATATTGTAAGAGACAGTGGGGATGGAGGGTGGTAGGTGGTGAAGGGTGGCTAGTATATAATGTAGAGATAGGCCAACAGGGATTGGTCACTCTCCGCCAATAGGATGGCTCCTTTCATCCCCTAAAGCCAGATGGTCATCTCATCTTCTAACCATTTCCCTGACAGGCCTTCAAAGATTTATGTGATAAGATCCTAATTTTACTAATGCCTCTGAGGCTTTACTTGTACTCAAAAAAAAACAAACACATGGCTGTTTCTTTTTTTTTATTTTTAAAGCCCAAATTTGAAAACTCTCTTAAGCACCCTCTCTCGCTTTCTATATATATATCCAAAGAACAGAAACTTTTAAAAAATGTCGAATGATGGAATGTTCTAGGCTATTAGAATAATAGTAAATATATATAAAACAGTTCTGCTGATTTATATATATATATATATATATATATATATATATATATATATATATATATATATAGATAGATAGATAGATAGATAGACTAGCTAAGGTACCCGGCTTCGCCCGGGAATTCATTTGAGACTGAATGATGATGGTATTTTTTTGGTAAGCCTTTAGTTTGCACAGTATTTTGACATTTACCCGTCCCAGTGTTCAGGGTTTTATAGTTTTAGCGTATATCCCGTGTTTACTTCATTTTACGAACATAGTGAATGCAACAAAACTTACACTAAATAATAAAATAAACAACTATTATGTGCATGTTTGCCGAGAATCTAATAGGAAACGAAATATCATAATTTTTCATTTCAGGCCTCCCTCATAACCCCCACTCTCGTCCGGGCGTAAAAATTTTAATATAGCTTATAATCATGGAAGAATTAATGATAATTCACATACCGAGTTTTTTTTTTAAGTTCGGTTCAATCGTTAGTGCCCAACAAAATTATAGGCTCCCCCTGTAGTTTTAAGAGTATATCTCGTTTATACTTCATTACACGACGATAGTGTATATAATAAATTTTTCTCTAAATAACAAAATAAACAACATTTGTTAAGTGCATATTTCCGGAAACTCCAATAGGAAACGAAATATCACTATTTTTAATTTCAGACCACCCTTAAACTTCACTTCCGCTATAGGTTTTAGCGTATATCTCGTTTATAATTCGGTATACTAAAAAAGTGTATATGACAAAAGTTACTCTAAATAACAAAATAAACAACTTTTGTTATGTTCATATTTGCCGAAAAACCTATAGGAAACGAAATATCACTATTTTTAATTTCTGGCTTCCCTTATAACTCCCACTCCTGGCTGTCCCTAGAAATGTTGGTATGGCTTGTTATAATGAAAGCGTTAGTGCTAATACATATACCGAGTTTTATTTATTTCGGTTAGGTCTATTGTCCCAAATAAAATTGTTGACTCCCGCTATAATTTTTAGCGTATAACGCATTTAAACTTCGGTATACGACAAAAGTGTATATAATAAATGTTACTCCAAATAACAAAATAAACAACTTTTGTTATGTACATATTTGCCGAAAACCCAATAGGAAACGAAATATCGCTATTTTGAATTTCAGGCCTCCCTTATAACCCCCACTCCTGCCCGTTCCTAGAAATGTTGGTACGGCTTATTATAATGGAGGCATTAGTGCTAATACGCATACCGAGTTTTATTTAGTTTGGTTGAGTCTTTTGTGTCAAATTAAACTGTTCACTTCCGCTATAGGTTTTAGCGTATATCTCGTTTATAAATCGGTATTCGAAAAAAATGTATATAATAAAAGTTACTCTAAATAACAAAATAAACAACTTTTGTTATATTCATATTTGCCGAAAAACCAATGGGAAACGAAATATCGCTATTTTTAATTTCAGGCTTCCCTTATAACTCCCACTCCTGGCTGTCCCTAGAAACAAACAAACAAACAAACAAACATACACGAAAGAAACAAAATGCAGTTATGGTGTCTATGACATGTGAAACGAAAAGTTATCGTGAAATTTCGCGAAAAAAATCAATGTACAGACAGAGGTTACAATTTTATATATATATAGATATATATATATATATATATATATAAAATTGTAACCTCTGTCTGTACATATATTTTTTTCACGAAATTTCACGATAACTTTTCGTTTCACATGTCATAGACACCATAACTGCATTTTGTTTCTTTGGTGTCTGTTTGTTTATTTGTTTGTTACCTTTTCACGCATAAACGGCTGAACCGAATTTTATGAAACTTGGTATGTATATTACTACTAGCCCAACTTAGACTTTAGGCTATATTAATATTCTCTAAGACAAACAGGAGTGGGGGTTATAAGGGAGGCCTGAAATTAAAAATAGCGATATTTCGTTTCCTATTGGTTTTTCCGCAAATATAAACATAACAAAAGTTGTTTATTTTGTTATTTGGAGTAACGTTTGTTATATCCACTTTTGACGTATACCTAAGTATAAATGAGTTATACGTTAAAACTTTAGCGGGCACTAACGGCTGAACCGAACTTAAGAAAACTCGGTATGTCAATTAGCATTAATTCTTCCATGATTATAAGTTATATTAAAATTTTTAGGTTCGAACGGGAGGGGGGTTATAAGGGACACCTGAAATAAAAATTCACCATATTTACATGTATAAGAGACGGGAAATATAAAAATATCGAAGACTGTGACGCCTTATCGAACAAATAATTCTATTATTAGCAAATCCACGGCAAAGACGGGTATCAATCCTAAACACTGGGACGGGTAAATGTCAAAATATTGTGCAATGTAAAGCCTGCTAAAAAATACCATCACCATTCAGCCTCAAATGAATTCCCGGGCGAAGCCGCTATCTGAGCTAGTATATATAGAAAAATATAAAAGCAACTATATATTTGAGATAGAAACAAAGGTTAAATAAAGTTCGTAACGCAGGGGCTGTGTAAACTGAGCAGATAACGCACGGGTTAGTATGACACCCTAGTAATCTTATTTCACCATATGTTCTGTACTTCATAGTAAAAATCCGAGGTGTAGGTCCTGAGGTGGGGGTTTACTGAAAACAAGAAAGTAAGAATAACTACCTTAATTTTTTAGTTACGAGAGAATTTATAGATCAACAATTGTAGACAATCAATATTTTAACAAGATTGGTTCTATATGATTTTTCTATTCGACCGATAGTAGAATCGGATATGATTTGAATTTTAAATCTCACCCAATGGGGTGACTAGGAATGCCTAGTCCTATTTCAGTCATTAACAAATATAATCATAAGTGTTAAATGGCAGGTTTAAATATCGACTATGGTATAGATAAAAAAAAGAAATAAAATCATAATTCCTGACGAGATCACGCAACATATTTGCAATAAACTGCCAATGTTCAATGAAAACATTATTTGGTATTTAAGATTCGAATAAAGTGGTTTGTGTTATAACAGTTTATTGTGAATATAGCTAGATTAGGAGTGGGGGTTTACTAAAGGCTGAAAACAGAAACTGCAATTCTCTCGATTAATATTCAAAAATCGAGAAACAATGAAGACAATAACATTTGTAGTAAATTATATTTGCAGTTGGATTTTTTCTATAGGTTTCTTCGAACCGACTTACAGTAACAGAGATATTTCCCCTATTTGTCCGATTTCAGCTATTTACGAACTTGATCTATAGTCTGAATAAAACTTCTAAATATCGAGTTTTTTAACGATGACATTTGGTTGTTTTGAACTGACCTCATTTTCGTTAACTCCTGGATATTATCGGTGGAAATTTGGAGAACATTTTCAAAAAGCGCAAGTTAAACCTTAAATTCCGATTTGCCTCTAAGGGAAATCTGCTGATAAGTGATAAATACAAT
This sequence comes from Riptortus pedestris, assembly GCA_019009955.1. Lineage (NCBI taxonomy): Eukaryota > Metazoa > Arthropoda > Insecta > Hemiptera > Alydidae > Riptortus > Riptortus pedestris. The sequence continues at coordinate 39,071,946 of CM032228.1, forward strand.
TCGCGTGCCGCTACTCCATACTAATGTCACACTTGGCACAATGGCCGCCTGCGATCAGCTGTCTACTCCAATTCCAACTATTGTTTCCGATCCTTTATTTCGATCCATTCATGCCCTGTGAAAAGAATGAGTTGCATTCTTCTTCATCCGTCATTGATTGACATTCTATAGATTCAATGCCTCATCTAATGCCTGACAGATCAGATTTAACTGTTCACTTCCCCTCGAGCTATGCTGATATTTTTCGTTACCGTAGATGAAATAATGAATCGGTGTGGAATAATAAATAATATGATATCCCGTCACAGTTTTTTTTTATTCAATGAGTAAACATTTTTTTAATAGCTATTTGTTTCATAATTATTCTACACAATAGTATTAACGGCGAAGGTTAGTTTCATTATTAGTAAAGAAAAAGTACGTCTTTCAGGGTTGCATAATCTAAGCGTATTTTGAACGTTCTGTGATGACACAGACATCAGGTCATTGCACATTCTACTCTTTCTATATCTCTTGGAAAATTCCTAGCTTAATCAATAAAATATGGTTAGCTGGATTCAACACAGTTTCTGATTTATGAAATATTGGGGTTTTGTAAAAATCGGATTATAGAAATAGAGTTTAACATGGGAATGAAATGAAGAAAATCAAATTCGTGTAAAGGAAGGCAACACGTGATAAACCACCATTGCAGGAAATAGGTACTGTTTTTAATAAGTTAAACCATTTAACGTTTTTCCAAGGAACGCACAATAGCGGTTATAAATACTTACCCTTAACGGAGTTGATATTTAGTTTTATTTGAAAAATGGTGAAATATAATGGGATAAAATTAGGCAAGAATTGTGGCCTCACGAAAACTAAAACACCCATCCCATACAGAAACGCACGCACACAAAGGCGCAAACTCATATAAGCTCTTCAGATATTCTATTGCTTGGAAGATCCTTTTGACATAATTGTCTCAAGAAATGGATTGGGCAGTGTGTAAGATAATAATAAGAAGTGCCCTTGCAAATCTATTGCACTTGGAAAATTCGTTGGGGAGACCAGGTTTTTCCAAAAACCCCATTCTTCCATTCCATTCCAAAAAGACAGGTTTTTCTTAAATTTATGAAGGTACATTAGCCTTAAGCACATCTCGGCTGTGGTTCTTAAGGAAATAGTAGTTTTACTAACCAAAGTTCGATCAGATATCTGGAGACCTTATCTTCAAATGTTCAAGAGTATGAATTCAAATGTTTCCCAATACAAAATTGATACTAATTAATTCCATTAAAAAAAAAAAACTAGGTGTATGGTATATATTCCTCCTGATTGAACGAGCTATTTCCTTAGGCCATTTTAAGCATTACAGTGGGCTTAAATGATCTTTAAGTATGCAATGAAAGGTAGAGGTTCAAATTTCATCTCAGATGAAGATATATGCTTCAAAACCACATTCAGGGTGTGAAACTATTTAACAAAGAACCTAAAATGGAGGTTGACAAAATTTAAATTCTTACAAAATATAAAACGACAAAATTATTCTAAAAAACCCCAAGAAAATGGAGGAATGGCTATTCCTTGATTAGTGCAATCAAAAGTTCCAAGTAACATGTGGTGACACACTTTTCGACTCTTCTTTAAGGACAATCGTGACCTCTGGTGAAGAAACAACAGGTTCTCCTGTTGCGTATCTTCGTCGTGAACGAGCAAGATCCCATTGAAAGAGGATGGCGTGCTACGAAGTAAATGGAAGATGCGCAGACTTACCTAAGGGACTCAATGTGGTGTTGAGCGTAATTGCGTAGAGGTACTCTTTCTATATCTTTTTCGCTATAAAAGGAAAGTCTAAAATAATAGGCAACAAACACTTCCAAATGTATTACGCTTGGATGAATTCCATAGAAGGGGCTGGCGGATTCACCTATGTTTAAGTATATGTATATGTGAATTACAAAGTACACTCATGTAGAGACAAACGTGCTATAGAATATGTCGAAGGTTTTCTTATTAAATTTGTACTTTTAAACGGCTTGTATAATTATTAAAATATGCGGATGATGTTCGAGTAGTAGTATGTAGTTTCATTCGATATCTGTGCGTGTCACTGAAAGCGAATGTAGAAGAATTCAAAAGAAGGCAGAATTAATTATCACCATAAAAATACATTCATCTTCAGGATCATGACACCTTAAAGGTTCAAGTAGGCAGTTAGTAACTCAATAAAATAAATGACCAAAAGCGGCCAGAATAAGCTTGGAGATCTATATTTATCTCTTTCTGGATTTCTGAACCATAACTATACAGTCAGGACGTTTATTTTATTAACTTTTAACTGTGGTAAACATTTAAGGTGAAATGTGACAGAATATGGCAGCATGGGTAATTGATAATATTATGCAAAGGCAAGCATTTATTTCTTCTTTTTCCGTTTGCGTTTCAGTGGAGTTAGCGCAAAGTGAGAGCACCGTTAAGGAAACCTTCTACAAGTGTATGAAGAAATTCACAACAAATTTTCTCTTGTTCGTCAACCCGCATCGCTTGAGAAGCTCTTTTATCATCCTAATAATTTCTGTAGGGACTGCAACCTGCAGTGGCATCTTCACAATTAACGCTAATTTTCGCAGAGTGCTACTGAAAATTCGTGAGATGAGTGAAGGTGATTCAACATCTGGATCAGATAGTCAGTTTTCATATGATTTTAACAAAATGCCTTTTTAAAAAAAAATAAAGAAGCAAACATAGTACATAAAACGCAAAAGATTCTCCGATCGTCACGAAATATAAGGAATAGAGATGTATGATCCTTGTGTAATAGATTAGTTCGTAAGACTATAAAATCACTTCAGTAGACGTAGAAATTCTATTTATTCGCGGCATCTATGCATTTCGCATATTAAACGCACCTTTTCATGAAAATAATCAGTGAATGGGGCAGGGAGGAGAAAATCCATTATCTTAATGACGTATACTCATATATTTGCACGTATTGTACTCATATACCCATAGTACACTTTCAATAACTGATTTTTTTCAAAGCACAATTCCTTTTATTATAACCAAGAGTACAAAACCTAGAATGGGATAGACTCTGGCAATAGGAATTTATTTTGAGACGATCTCATTATATAGACTGCTTAGTCTCACCCTGGTTAAAAAAGGCTGGTAACTTGTAGATGATCCGTCCCAATTACCCAGAATACGTTATAAATAACTTTATTTTATTATAATAGTGCAGTACATTCATAGGATCATCTCATTATCAGTTCTCTGTCCCACAAAAGCACAATATAAATACGTTACAACAATTACAATTTCATAAATATAAAATAGGAAATATTAATTTCAAAATTATAAAAGAAGAATTATAAAATGTTATTTATTAAGGATCACCGTATACATATATGGCTAGTAAATGGGTCGTTCATAAGTAGCACCCCTTTTCTAGTCTGGGTAAAACTAAGGATTTTATTTAGTGAGTTCGTCACTAAAGAAAATTCTATTGCCCACAGAGGAATCAAACCCACTGTAGGTTTTCCAAGCACATTACAACAAGACCCTAACTCACTTGGCTAACCTGAGCCTATATTCTCAATTAAAAAGTCCGTCACGCAGGGGCTACGTAAACTAAGCAGATTTCCCACGTAAAGTTGTATAATAGAGAAATCTCCATACGAGTCCCGATCAGTTACGGAAACGGCGGAACTAGTTTTCGGCGGGAACCATAGGTCGTCCGTTACACTTAATAAAAATGCAAATATCTCGGTTAATATTCAAGATAGAGAATAAATGTATATAGCAATATTTATAGTAAATTAATTAATTATATATATATATATATATATATATATATTTAGTCTTGAACGGACCTCATTTTCGTCATCGATGGACATTTGAAGAAATTTTTCGAAAATCGCGTCATAAGTACGACCTCAATAGCTGATTTCCCTTAAGGGAAATCTGCTAAAAATGCAAATAAACACAATCCAAAACAATTATTTATTATCCGTAGCTGTAAAATTGTTAAAATCTGATGAATTTAACTAGAGTGTTATTTCAAAAGTAACTTTGAAATATAATAAGTGTCTCTGCCCAAAACTAAGTCATTCGTTCCCCTTCTCTTAGTTGTTAGAAATTTATTGAGAAATAGACTTGAAGAGATATTGGTTGCAAAAATCATGAACGATGTTTTCTATGGATAATTAGTGGAGTTTATCCCGATGGCTTACATGATTCTGAAGTCACTTATCACATTCGTTTGACGAAACTTCTTGTACTCGCACTTCACCAGGTTCGAAAGGGCGGAAGGCGCTAAGGACATTTCAAATTAGTTATGACAGTGAGTCAGCTGGCGGGTGTCACTAGAATGTTCATGTGTCATTCATCCATCACTTTGAGAATGATTGCTGTCTGAAACACTCAACGCACGTACTGTATTTCCTTTCATGTTCATGACGCGGCAAGCTATACACGAAGGATTATATGTCTGGGTATGTATGTGTGTTTGTGTGTGTGTGTGTGTGTGTGTGTGTGTGTGTGTGTGTGTGTGTGAGAGAGAGAGGAGAGAGAGAGAGAGAGAGAGAGAGAGAGAGAGAGAGAGAGAGGAGAGAGAGAGAGAGAGAGAGAGAGAGAGAGAGAGAGAGAGAGAGAGAGAGAGAGAGAACTGTAATATTTACCTAAGTAAGTTGCTCCAATAAACTGTTCAAGGCTGAACTATTAGAACCCCGATAATTTCCATAGTCTATAATTGTCCATACATGCAGATACTGTCTATATTGATGTACACGTTTTTTATTCACAAATCACCATATGTGTGAAGTAACTTTCATACAATAATTATGTTTACCCAACAGCCCAAGGAACTACTTATTGCTTGACGGAATAAACGAAGCAACTATCTTCCTCATTTTAACGGAAAAATTATCCTAAAACTAAATTTGACAAAAATAATTAAAAAAGAACCTTAAAATTCGATTCATTCAGATCGAAAAATATTATAAGTCCTCAAATTTCATTAAGCATTTCACTCGAAGCCTCTTAACCTATTTCGTCTACGAAATTAATTTTTTTCATTTTCCAAGATAATGATTCCATTGAAAATTTATCTATTTGACAGACAGACAAACGCCTGATAAAACCAAATTCGAAGGAAAAGCTTTCTCAGAGCATAAGCATCCAAAGAAATGTTATGTTATTAATATTTAAATCGTGCTCACTGGCCAAATTAAATATTAATATATATGCTTCTTATTATGGACCCAATATTTCTATATTCTTCATATTTTATGGCAAGGGTCTCCAAATAAAACCCTTGCCATAAAATATGAAGAATATATATTTAATAAATAAGGTTAATATTATTATTTCAATTTAATTATTTACCTTTGGCTACCAGGCTAATAATTTTTTGGGGCTCAGGTTAGCCATGTGAGTTAAACCGTTGACCCTAATCTCACATGGTAAAACAAGAGTGGCGAGTTCGATTCACGCCTGGACAAAGGAAATTATTTAGTGACGGAATTCATTAAATAACATCCTAAGTCCCACACTGGCTAGAAAAGGGTGGTAACCTGTAGATAACCCGTCCCAATTAGCCGTAGTTGCAAAAAGTGGACGTTAATAAATAATAATAATAATTATTTCAATTTAATTAGATAATACAAATCATCTGCAATCACTAAAAAAATAAATTGTAAAATGTTAAAAGCAATTAAATGCCTTCGTAATAAAGCACTTTATTGGTATAAAAACTCCAAGAAGACTTGGGTGTTCAAAGATTTATGCAGTGACATGAGCATAAGACGAGATATGTTTAAGGAAAAATTAAAACTAAGTAAATAGATAAATCTTTTATTTGCAAACATGTAGCCAAGAATCATTTAAAACCGAGTAAAACATGGGAAATAAAGGAACAGCGATTTAGTGTAATAAATGTGATAAAGGAGGTTGGGAGAGAGAGAGAGAGAGAGAGAGAGAGAGAGAGAGAGAGAGAGAGAGAGAGAGAGTGAGAGAGAGAGGGAGGGAGGGAGAGAGGGAGAGAGAGGCAGGCTGAGGCGCCATGAGTGCCCTTAACCTAGATAGATTCCTTTCACTGGTCGTGCGTCTTCTACTTGGCAGATTTCTGTACTACTTACGTCTATACCATATTTCTATACTTATATTCTATATCTTCTTTTAAGCCCTGTCAATAAAACCTCTCAACAACCCTTCAAATGCCATGCCACCAAGTGGAAGAAGAATTACATTCAATGTAGACTCTAGTCACCTTTCCATCGCTTACAAGAATATTGTAAGGATAAACGATTTCTCTCCAATATGTTATTGAATTTTCTTGGAAAAAAACAGTCCCTTTTGCCATTGCTTTCATCGCCACATTGTGAATTTATTCAGACACTAGTATTTTACAAGTCAGAGAGGCACTACTTAAATAAATGAACATTTTGTTCCCACTTTAAGGAACTATTCATTTTTTTACTTCCTCCAAAAAGTAGTTAGAAGTAGAGACTCCGGATGACTCGCTCTCGCTTGAGATTCTCCTTTTAACACCGTGAAGTACGTTCGTTACAAAATGTAGAAGAGATACTTTTGTTCCCTTGTATTTTTGTGTGTGTTTGCAATCGCGAAACTTTTCTGATTGTAACGCGAATGCCTGTTTTGACCCTCCCTGGGCCCATTTTGATTATTTTCGGCTAGACTTACATACGTATGTTCCTTTCTTGCATACATTAAAAAAAAAAAAATACTAGCTTTAAATTTTGACACTGATTCTACCACCGAGTTGTACCTCCTCTCTTGATGTAAATCAACTGAGTGGAGAGGGATAGAAAGATTGGTTTCCTCCTGAGATGCTGGTGGGTTAGAGAAACCAATTAACCAGGGCCGATAAAACATGGGGTTTTGATATATACCTATTACTTGTGGACTTTTAGAAATTTTCCTCAAGGGAAATCAGCTATTGAGGTTGTACTCATGTGCGCGATTTTCGGAAATATTCCGCAAATCTCCATCGATCCTACCTAGGAGATGAGGAAAATGAGGTCCGTTGAAAATTTTATATATATTTGTCTGTTACCGCTCTAGCCTCCCAATTTTCGTATATCGTTATCAAACTCGTATTACTGTTTTATGCCGAGTTAAACATTGAGTTCATCAACGGCTGAAATTGGGAGGGGAGAGAGGAGGGTTAGGGAAAGGGGCTTCAAAAATTCGAAATATATTCTCCGATACCTTTAGGTCAGATTGAAACATTGCATGCAGTTAATCTTATTAAAAATTTAATGACCTATAATCATTACTCTACACATATTTTCACTACCGTTAATATTAACCGAGAAATTTGGATTGATCCCCATCTCTTACTCATGTCAGATTAAGTATTGGCTGTTGTATAACTTTATTCTATGCTTAAATACCAAATATCGTTTTCAAGGAACTTTTATTATGCGAGATTTTACGTTCATGTTTCGATAATGTTAATTTTATCAATAACATACTCGATGTTTCGCCCTTTCAGTCAACACTAAAGACGATATTAGTTATTGGCAGAAATTGGAGCTGAAATAATTGGATTTAAAGGTGATAGAATTTCTACGTTTTTATGCGTTGGATCGGACCAATCTTGCAGTACTATTGATGCTCTACTATTGTAGTTCTATGCATTTTTTCTTAATTCAAATATTAAGCTAGTTGCTCGCACTTCCATGTCTTCATCCTTCACATATTTTAATGTGTCAACTTATTCATCAATGTGTCGTTGTTGTATACTGGTATGGCTCAGTGTTTCCAACTAAAACAGTGATCAAATTATTTTGAACCAATGATAAAACGATATTGTACAATTTAACTAAATCCGTCATGCCGCGGAGGCATAATCCAATCGAACAATGTGTTTATAATTAGTTTTCAACTAATTTTCCAAGTTGATTCTTTTAAATGGATTTTAATGACGTTTACAAACTGTAGTACAATTTCAATTAAACCCAAGTGAATTTTTGGCTATCGACTGAATTTAGAAGCAATCAATTTTAAGTACCCATTGTTTTGTTTTTTTAAATCAGCCCACCGACTTGCACAAAAAAATGCATATACATTTTTTTATATATTTTGAAGATGATTCTCCAAATTATTTGCAGTTAGGTTATAATAACATTCAGATATATAAAAGCTCAGAGCTACCTCGCTTAAATTTACAGTTTCTAAAATACTAACCCTTTTAAACCGCCATACTCACAGCTAAAAAATTACGCATGAATAAGTATGGTTTCCATAGATATTTGTTCCTTTTTATTAAAAAAAAATTAATGAATAGCAATATTATTTTATTACAAGATATCTGACTCATTTTCTTTTTCAATCTGTTACAGGATTACGAGTGCGTCCATCAACTGTGAACCAAAATAGGTAAGGCAAAAATTTGTATTTAATACACAGGTAAACCACATGTCTTTCTAATTATTGGGATTAAAAATTATCCTTTTTTAAAACCGTACCCAGTGATTAAAGAGTTAGCTTTGATACAGACTAACACGCTAAACCTGAAAATATTGTATTTTTTCTAATTCATTAATGGAGTAGAAAAAGAAATTCGCGTATAGACATTTTCTTTCACATTTTTTACATAGATAATGCATATTTAATGATGCATACTCCTTGGAATGAAGCAGGAGCTTCATTAGTAGAAAATGAATTGCATTCATGTGCATCGGGATAAGCCATATTGTATGTAGTAAGCTTGTTGGTATCAGTGCAACGTTACAATGTTTTTGAAAGAAAGGACTCATTTTCTTTTCATGAGGTGCGAAAGGGTTTTAAACTATTCAATGGGAAAGGATTTTCAGGTAGTGAACGCGATCATTGTATAACTCTCGAGTTGAATAAAACGACACATCATTAGGCCTACTAGGGAAAATGAAATGATAGCAGCTATGGTTTTAAATGGAAATCCTAATAAAGGGATATTAAGTAAAGTTTTTTAGAAGTAAGTATATTTCATAACTTTAAAGATGCAGTTATTATGTAATATAAATAGAATATTTACTTTTTAGAGCCCACAGCCTGAGCCCTTTGAGGCCTTTCGCCTCTAACAAAAAAAAGTGTTTAAGGCCCTGCGATGAATCCAACAATTACATTTAAAATTGTTTAACCTAAATATTATTACATACTAACTTAATTAATTAATTAATTGTACGTAATTTCAAAATTATGGATACAGACCGAGCACCCAAAATGGTACGTCAGATATAATAAAGAAAAAAGTAGTAGTAGGGCAACGAAGTTTCGATTAATTGGAATCCATTTTTTAAATGGCAGAATCCATTTTTTAAATCCGTAGCTGATGATGGAGATGTGTACTATATGTTTAAGGCGATACTCCTGTATTCCAAGGACTCGAGGAAGTTAGTGTGCCCCATAAAAGGCACACTTTCAACGTATCAAATCTGGTGGTTTACGACGCTACGTATTGTTCGTAATCCTCACCATTGTCTTCAAGGGTCTGCCATGTGTCAAACATGTCATTCATTTCGAGGATAAGTTTAAGAAAGTCCGTCACGCAGGGGCTGCGTAAACTAAGCAGGTTTCCCTTGTGAAGTTTAACAATAGATAAATCTACATACTGGTAACACAATAGCACCGTCAACATCAAGTAAATAAATAACAAATGATAATAAGAAACCTCCACAGTGGAAGCACCTGATAGGCTAACAAACAGGTGTGCCAACTTCCCACAGGAAAGAAAAATAGTTGCTGAAATATATCAGAATATAACATATTAATTTTATTGAAAACTATTTACTATATAGTACTGTAATTTGTAATGAATCAGAATAATTTTTATCCCAATCAATCAAATTTTAGTAGTCAAAGAATTTAAGAAGGGGGGGGGCGGGGGTCACCCTAATATATTTGCATGTATCTCGTATAATAAAGGTCTCTTCAAAACAATACCTGGTGTTTATGCTTCGAATAATGTGGTTTATTATATAATAGAGTATTGTTTATGTAACATGAGTAGAAGTGGGCGTTTGCTAAAGGCTGAAAAATGAAAATGAAACTATCCCGGTTAATATTCAAGATGTTTATTTATTATGTAGAGCTCCGCAACTATTGAGACTTGCTCTTCTTAAACGTGGGGAGAAACAAAACAAAAACAAAAAACAAGTAAACAAAATAACAAAACATAGATCACGAAATAACAACAGAACATAGAATAATAACAAATATTAACAAATAATAACAAAACATGGAATATGAAATAATATAAAGAACAAAACTAAAGGAACAACACAAAAAGAAACAAGAAACACGAACATAACATAGAACTAAAAACAGTTGGTAAATAAATAGGTGGAAAGTAAACTTGGTGAGTTTGAAACAGCAACTATTCATAAAAACAGGCATCATTCAAATTTAAATACGTCTCTCACACACACTCACAAATTAAAAAAAAATTAAAATATGAAATTAAATATTCTCAAACTGCCCAATTGTTTTTAAATATGTCAGAATTGTGTTAATATATGGGCTACCCTCAGTCAGTAGTTCGTTCAAGTCATGTGGAATGTTTAAGTAAGCATCGTAATCTGCATTCTGTTAGTAGGTGTTTTATAGTTAGTCCAGTGTTGCAATGAGTAGAAGTAGGCTTGTCTTTTCTGTTAATTATGTAAGAATGTGTCAAGCATGTATGTCCAATACGTAGTCTGGTGAGTACGACTCGGTCTCTTCTGTATTCAAGATAGAGAGTAAATGTATATAAAAATATGTATAGTACATTTAATTTGCAATAACATTTGTTCTATTCAATGTTTTGATCCGACGTATAGTAACGGATATATTTCGAATTTCGTAAACCCCCCCCCCCTCACACTGGTCTGATTTTAACCTGATCTGTCCTTTTACATAAAACGTTTAAATGTTGAGTTTGGCCACGATCAAAAAAAATTTGCGACCGCTATAGCGTTAACAAATACGTATATATAATTTTGAACGGACCTCATTTTAGCCATCTCCTGGGTGGGATCGATGGACGTTTGAAGAGATTTTTCGAAAATCGTGTCATGAGTACGACCTCAATACCTTGAGGGAAATCTGCTAAAAATGGAATATCGAAATAATTAGGATACTAGACCGACAGCTTCAAAATAAACTGAGATAAGGGGCAATAGCGGAACAGAACTGGTAGTGTTCCAACGGAAATGCACCGTTACTGTCCTTCCGAACGCTGACTGGGTTCTAAGCAGATGCCGATAGGTGGTTTGAGGACACCTGATAAAATGCTCATGCATGTCTGACAATCTGCTCTCGACGCAGCCAGTTCTCTCGAATTCTTGTCTTTTAGTAACTTTCCAAAAGTAGAAATCTCATTTGAATAATTACTCATTTACTCCATATTTGATGGCTAAATATGAAAGACTAAAAGAGAAAGATTTCGCGCGTCGAACGTTTCTCATTTTAGCAGATTTCCCTTAAGGAAAATCAGCTATTGAGGTCGTACTCATTGAAATTTTTCTTCAAACGTCCATTGATCCTTCCAAGGAGATGACGAAAATGAGGTCCGTTCAGAACATATATATTTGTCTGTTACCGCTCTAATGGAAGCAATTATTGTTTAATCGTTACCAACCTCAATATTTAGTCGTTTCATGTAAAAAGAAAGATCAAATTCGTTAACGGCTGAAATCGGACCAGGGGAAAGGGGTTTAGAGGGGAGAAATTTCGAAATATCTGTTACTATACGCCGGATCGAAAAATTGTATAGAACAATCTTGTTGCAAATTAAATTTACTATAAATATTGTCTTATACATATTTTACGTTTAATGAGTATTAACCGAGATATTTGGATTTTATAGTTTTGCGCTTTCAGTAAACCCCCATTTCTACTAGTGTCATTAATAATAAGCTGATATATCATGAACTACTTCATTACAAGGTTAAATACCAAATATTGCTTTCAACAAAGCTTTATTATACGAGATACTGTCAAATACATTCTGTTGACCCCCCCCCCTTCTTTTGATCTAGGATTTCTAAAATCTAAGTGATTGAGATAGAAATTATTCTGATTCATTTCAAATTACTCCAGTAGCTATAGTAAATAATTTTCAATAAAATTAATATGTTGTATTCAGATATATTTCATTAATTGATCATCTTTACGGCCTAGAATAATTCTGTCTATTCAGCGCAGTGAAGTTGGCTGCCCTGTTTTTTAGCAGATTTCCCATAATGGAAATTAGCTCTTGAGGTCTTACTCATAACCCGATTTTCGAAAACTTCCATGTCCATCAATCTTAGGAGATGACGAAAATTATATATTTGTCTGTTAACGCTCTAGTGGTTGCAATTTTCGTTTGACCGTTACGTAACTCGATATTTACACGTTTTATTAAATAAGAAATATCAAGTTCGTTAATGGCTGAAATCGGACCAGTGGGGGGGGGGGGGTTTAGAGGGGAGGATTTTCGAAAATTCGTAATATCTTCGTTACTATACGTCGGATCGAAAAATTGTATAGAATCAATCCTATTGCAGAGTAAATTTACTAGAAATATTGTTATATACATTTATTCATTGTCTTGAATATTAACCGAGATATTAGCATTTTTATTAAATGTCGGCGGATAACGGACGAGAGTGAGTTTCCCACCACAAGGTAGTTCGGGCGTTTTCGTAACTGTTCGGCTCTCGTGAAATTTCTCTATTGTAAAACTTCACGTGGGAAATCTGCTTAGTTTACGCAGCCTCTGCGTGACGGAATTTTTTTACAATTCAGACACATTTTGTTGTAGGTATTATTATCTTGTAAATTGAATGAACGATTTATAATTATCGTATGACGTTATTCCCTCAACATTCACTGTGGTGTCACCAGTATATAGATTTATCTGTTGTAAAACTTTCCGTGGAAAATCTGCTTAGTTTGCGCAGCCCCTGCGTGACGGAATTTTCTAACTAGAATATCCTCCAAGTTACGTAGATTGTAGGGGAGCTTATATTCATCCAATTGTATAACTGAGAATTTATTTAATAAACACTTTCCATCCCATTATAAGCCTCTGTGGGAAAACGGAAGACAATCTTGTGACCGCATGCTTGCCTTCGACCTTGGGCCTATTCATTTTGCTTTCCCATCTTGATGGAATGTCGAGAGAGATAATCACAAGTTCTCCATTACAATATTCTCTATTCCTGACAGTAATTTGCCCCGACGTCAACACGATGCCGTACAACGAGATACACGACCTTCGTCCAAAGAGCTACAAACAGGTTTGCAGGCTTGTTGCACTACACGTCAACTACTTTCCTTTAGTGATCTGATGGCCTTAGCATTCTGACGGGTTACAACTAACTGTCGCTCAAAAGTCCTTCAACTTCACCTCCAGATGTTTATGTTCCTTCTCGGAATGCTTCAGAAAAAAGACTTCATTTTTCTTCCTCAATCGGGTGAAAATATATTTACTCGCTACAAATTATTGTTGGTAATTGTATGGTCCAATTACTCGACATTATTATTGATCAGTAAACGTTATCCGTATTCCATTTTTATTAGATTTTCCTTAAGGGAAATCAGCTATTGAGGTCGTACTCATGACGCGATTTTCGAAAAATGTCTTTAAATGTACATAGATCCTACCCAGGAGATGACGAAAATGAGGTCCGTTCAAAACTGCATATATCTGTCTATATAAATATATATATATATATATATATATATATATAGATATATATATCTATATATATTTGTCTGTTAACGATCTAGCGGTCGTAATTTTTGTTTGATCGTTACTGAACTTGATATATACTTAATTGACGGAAAAAGAAAGATCGAGTTCGTTAATGGCTGAAATCGGACAAGTGGGAGGAGGGGTGAAAAGAGGGGATTTTTGAAAATTCGAAATATCTCCGTTACTATTCGTCAGATCGAAGATTTGTATAGAACCAATCTTATTGCAAATTAAATTTACTATAAATATTGTTCTATACATTTATTCTCTATCTTAATATTAACCGAGATATTTGCATTTTTATAAAGCGTGTGCGAATAACGGACGATATGAGATCGGCTAATGTCGGTTATATTCGTGAGTTACCGCCGAAAACTAGTTAGGTTGTTCCGTGAGTGTGCGGCTCTGGTGAAATTGGTTTAGAGACTAATTACTACTAATGTTACTAGAATACAGATTTTTCTATTGTAAATCTTCACGAGGGACATCTGCTTAGTTTACGCAGCCCCTGCGTGACGGACTTTTTATTCAGGTACTTCTCTAAGAAGTTATTTCTTACAACACCGTATTCCTGTAACAATTTCTATATGTTTAATGAATTCATTATTAGTCATTAAAGATTCAAGAGCACTTTGTCTGTCAATACCTGCTTCCTGAACTGCAATCCTTACTTTGTGTTATTTCTGTAGATTAAAAGACCTTACTGTTTACTTATAATGACGTTGAACAAGAACAACGAGTTTTGTTTATTTTCTTCATCATTGTAGTTGACATTACTTGTTTACAACATATGGGCTCAGTAAGAGAAGAACCTACCTACCTAAAAAAAACTAAAGCACTGAATGTCTTCTAGAAGTTTTATAATGATCTATTTCGAGAACGGTCTAGTATGCTATAACCATGAAATAGCCTTAAAGTTTTTTTTAGTACAAGACCTTTCCAGTGAGAACAAGGTGAGAAGTTGGAGCGTAAAATGCAGGCGGGTCCAATCGAAGGCCTGTAGTTGAGGCCGTATACCTAAAAGCAGATGTGTGTCGCCCACACTTTCCTATGTGTTCCTGCTCATCGTATACTAGCACTTTATGTCCGATAGTTTAGGCTCAAACATTAATTACACAGGAAATTTCAGTTTTTTTTATTTTTTATTAATTAGTTAAACTATTAAATGTGTTACCCGTCTTTAAAACATATAAAAATAAAACTCTGATCTCTGCACATCATGACCCCCTTTTACACCTATTGAATTAAATAAACAAAATTGTTCACTGGACTTACTTAAAATTAATTCATTTCGAATTGATGTACGATATCTCCGCTCCAATGGATCTGCTCAAAAAATGTATATATTTTTTAAGATAAATAATGAGTCCTGTACAAATCTTATGTATCTGATATTGTAGATACGAAGAAATTGGCATTTTTAGCAAATTTCCCTTAAGGTAAATGACCTATTGAGATCTTACTAATATCGCGGCTTTAGACAAATTTCTTCAAGTGTCCATCGATTCTGTCCAGGAGATGACAAGAACGAGGTCCGTTCTAAACTGTATATATATGTCTGTTAACGTGTGATATCAAAATCATATTTAAACGTTTTATGTAATACTAAAGATTAAGATAGTTAATGGCTCAAATCTGGCTAGCCGGAGGGGGAATTTCGAAAATTCTTAATATCTCCTTTATTATGCGTCGGATCGAAAAATCTTATGGAACCAATCTTATTGAAAATTTAATATTATATAAATGTTGTTATGTACGTGTTTTTTTTCACTATCTTGACTATTAACCGAGATGTTTCCATTTTTTAGTTTTGGGCCATCAGTATCCCCCCTCCCTCCTAATCGTGTCAGATTAACAATTAGCTGCTATATTATGAGGCGTCTTATTTGCATAATAAGTATTGTTGTCATTGAATTTTTACATTTTGAGACAAATGCAAATACTTGACGCACGGTAAAATCTGCTTAGTTAGCGCTGCCCTGCATGACGGACTTTTTTTATTTTCACCCCCTCCCTTTAGTCGATTACGATCAAAAGTATAGATACACTAATAAATGATGCAGCAGTGTCAATGAATCAGTGACAATCACTGAAACACTGTAAATCGTTTTACGAGTAACGTACCGACTTCATCCCGAAACTAGTCTACGTACCTGAATTCAAGGTGGGCAAGAACGCTTCCATTACTTCAGAGGCACAGGGTTATATTCCCACAATAATAAATAAATCGGATTAATTTAAGAACTTAATTTGTATTCAGTCATTCTGTAATACCTTGAGTTAATTATTTTCAAAAACACTGTTAATGGTTTCTTGAAGAAAATGGTTTTTTGACAGCCCCTAATGATTTTTGGACTGTAGAGTACAGGATGATGGAAACGATTAACTGTTTTTTGGGGCTAACAGTTACGGCAACTTTGATATTCCTGCTCTTCCGCTGAATTCATATGATTCGTTGACGTCAGTGTAAGATAAACCGTGAGATAAAAATACACTAACCGTTTAGTTTGATCAAATTTATCGAGACATATGACAAAGTCAATTAATGCGTTGGTATTAATACAGTTGACAAATCTAAATTCATACGTTCAATTTCCGCTTAAGCAAAAGTACTTCATTTAGTGCAGAACTCATTAAATTATTACTCTGTCCCATATTGGATAGAAAAGGATGGAGACCAATAGATAACATGAGAAAATTAGTCATTATAGCACAAAGTGGACGTTAATAAATAGCAGTTTTTAATCGAGGAAACGTTTACTCGTGTACTGGGTAAAATATCCAATATATTGGACAATAAAAAGTTTATGATTAATTACAATGGGAACACTTAATTAAAAATTGGCGAATAATCCTTTCGACAGCTATGCTAGATATTTTGAGCTATAGATTTATATTGCTATTTTTAGTCATATGTATTTAAAGAGGCACTTAGATAATGTGACAAACATGATGACGTCCTGCATTGCATATTTGGCAGGCCGTATCTCTATATGGCCAACGAATATTTATAATTTATTCTAATTATTATTAGTTATAGGTATCAACAAAAGCCCGAGCAATGTGAGTGGTATTTTATTCAGCTATCAAAGGAAATGTCAATGTTTCAAATTACTACGGCAGATTTCTGTCAACGACCAGTTAATGTATGAAAAACCTCGCGTGAGGTTAAGTGGGTCAATCACGTTCCGGAGCGTAGAGTATTGTATAAGTGTTGTCACTTCCTTCCTTTTAAATGTCATTTGCTTTCCTTATCAGACGTCCTATCTCAATTACTGATAATTTTGTCTTATCGTGGCTGTTTATCTCTGTCATTCGACAAGCCATTCACATATATTTTGGAAACACATCGCGGCATATTGTCTACCAGTTCCACTACTCCATATTCAAAAAATATCAAACATTTCAAGGAACCTATTTGTTTTGTTGCTTGTTCCAATCAAAATAACATGAAGTCATTGGTCTCGAATTCAGTTTATAGCAATAGTCAACAGGAAATAGAATTAGTTTTGAAAGTTTTCATTTGAAATTAAAATAAATTGTAATAACACTTTCACGAGGTTTTAGAATACTTGCCAATGTTATCCAATTTCTTCAGAACTGTGTATGTAAAAGCTACTTAATATATATATATATATATATATATATATATATATATATATATATATTTTTGTCTGTTATCGCTCTAGTGGTATATATACTTACGGGATTTTATAAATTTAATGGATATGGTGCCTGATTACTTCGTTATTGAAGGATTTGTGCCTCTGCCTGCAAAATAGAAAATTCTAAATATCTCTGTTATTATGAGCCGGAAAAAATAATTGTATAAATCAATATTCTATAATATTTAATTTATTTTAAATGGTGATCTATGCGTCATGTGGTCGTGCGGATAATGGCGAGGGTTCATCTACCAACTACATCAGTAAGCTGAAGGTAAAGATAGGTGTTGATTCAATCCTTGCCAACGGGGAGAACGTTAGTTCACGAGGTCGCTTACAGAACGCGCAAGTGTCGTAGTGCTTATGGATCAGCGGGAGTATGAAGAGTATATAGTACTGTAAAAACCACTCGGAGACTCACAAGTCTCTAAGATTTACCTGTAAATCTTAGGATTTACCAGAAGCGATGGTAAATGTCCGATTTTGTCTTTCAAATCGGACTTTAGCCAGTAAATCTTATGATTACCCAAGAGGCTCGGCAAAGGCTAGAATTATCTCAATCAGGATGCGTCTTTTGTACTTTTACCAACAGATTTTGGTAAATCCTAAAATTTCCCAGCGTCTGTTGGTAAAAGTTGGAATAAAGGTTATTTGAAATGAAAATTTTAGAATAAGTTTTATTATTATTTGTTATAGCATGGGAGAGAACTGTGGCACTTTAAATTGCACTTCATATTAGCTAACATGAACAAACATTTCTTATTTTGAACATTTTTTTAAGCAGTTGCATTTTTTGAAATCCTGGCCTCCAACCAATGACTGTTGACGAACTGTGGTGCTAAGGCTTATCTCTTCGTTGGGCGCTTCATCAGGAGACATGAAAATGAGCTCTTCACTAGGCATTTGCCAATGAGCCTTGGCAAATCCGCACATTTACAAAACAGCATTGGTAAAAGTACGAAATCTCACATTTATTTAATGTTTTTCGGGCATTTACCAAGCTAGACAGTAAATCCGGGGATTGACCAACTGCTAAGCGGTAAAAGCCCGAATTTCATCTAGATTTCGAACTTTAACCAGTGCTCTTGGTAAATCCTAGGATTTACCGGTAAGTCCTGACATTTACCACACTTCGGGGTGTTACAGTAACATATATACTCCTGATAGCCCCACTCGGGATGTCTACTGACTCACTCACAAGTCTCATATGCACGGGTATGATGACAGCGTGAACTGGCCACAGAGCCCCCGGATAAAATGGGGCTTGGACAACGGAGGTTGTACGTCAATTGGTCACTCACCAATTAAATTATTATATTAAATATGTCCATCACTAAAAATATTAGGTTCTACACTGCATAGTTTTTTTTTTTTAATCAATACCATGTACATTAACCATTAAGCACGTACTGACTAACTGTAGGAGGAGCATTGAATACTTAGAAACTCCACATGAAATCTACGAATCTCTTACATACAGGAGCCCATATTTCGAAAATACACTGAATCGCCTAAAATAATTGAATTTGTTTTACAAAATTAAACTTCTCTCCTTTTTTATTTTGTCTATTTAATTTCTCACTAAAATTTAATATAATTTTGAACAATTTTAGATATAAATGTACTAGTATCTGGCAATAACATGGTTTTAATAAAACCATTTTAAATTGTTGTCTTTAATACTAGTCTAATTTTTATTAATCGTGTTTAATTTTTGTTAGTTGGTACAGTTTTTTGTTATTTTTCTATAATTTTGTATTTATATTACACTGTTAAATGTTAAGCCATATCGCCTAGTTGTGAATGCTCCTGAATAAATATTTTTTTTTTTAAAAATCAATAACAGGCTCGTGCCATGCAAAAAATAAAGATAACGGCTGAAATTGGACCGTGGGGAGGAAGGGAGGTGCAGGAAAATTTTAAATTGGCAATATCTCAATTATTATGAATCAGATCAAGTAGTTGAATGTTATCAGTCTTATTGCAAATTTAATTTTCTATAAATATTGTTCTTTGCATATTTTCTATGTCTGGAACATTATAACCCAGATATTTGCATTTTATAGTATTTACTCTATAGTAAACACTCTCTTGGGTTCGACCAATTTGAGTTACATGAGCTCTAAACATCTCGTATTTATTGCACTTTTATTCGTATTAACAATGGTTCCTTTCTACGGGAGAGATAGAGAATAGATGACGAGTTGAGATCATCATATGCATGTACGTAGAAAATCTACTAAATTTACGCAGCTCCTGCGTGATGGACATTTTTGATTGTTTTTTAACACTAACCTATTAACTATTTACTTTTATTATTACTATCAAAGTAAAAATTACTTGTATATTTCCTATTTACTTACTGATTACTTTTAATTACATTACTCCCTCACTAATTGGGGCAAGGGAAACTCGGCCCTGTTTGGAAAATAAAGACTAAAGCTGGAGTTGCTTTTCCGTGAAGGGCTCTGGTCATTCTAGTGAAAGATTAATGAGAATTTTTCCTTTTCCTTTCTCTTTAGGTCTTAACTCCATTAGCGGATAATACCCTCCCAGAATGCTTTCCTCCTCTGCTGCGCGATTCAAGAGGATAACGAACCGAGAAAAAGAATTGGAAGGGCTTTGGGAGTACTTTAGGAGTTCTAATTCATTGTTTAATTTATGTCTCTCAATGGAAATTCTTCTTTTTAAGTTGTATTTACTAATGTTTTTTTTTTTTCTGTTGAGAATCTACCATTAAAAGGAAAAAATGAAATACGTTCCTTACTGGTATCAAAGACACTTGTTATCTATTGCCTGTATTAATGTAAAAGTAAAATTTCATAAAATAAAAGCCGATAAAGTATCCTAAGAATACAACAGTCCGTCACGCAGGGGCTCCGTAACTAAGCAGATATCCCTCGTGATGTTTAACAATAGATAAATCTATATAATAGTAACACAATAGCACCGTCAACATCAGGTGAATAAATACAAACGATAATAAGAAACCATCCAAACGAAAAGCACCTGAAACGTAAACAAACTGGCTTGCCAACTTCTCACAGGAAAGAAAAACAATTACTGAAATATATCAGAATACAACATATTAATTTTATTGAAAACTATTTACTATATCCAGTACTGTAATTTATAATGGATGAGAACAATTTTTATCTCAATCAATCAAATTTTAGTAGTCAAAGAACTAAAGAGGGGGGGGGGCACGATAATATATTTGCATTTACCTCGTATAATAAAGGTCTTTTGAAAACAATTTATGGTATTTAAGCTTCGAATAATGTGGTTTATTACATAACAGAGTATTGTTTATCGGGAAATAATTTGAGACGGAAAGATTTTATTTTGTTTTTGGCAATGCTTCTATGTGTAGAACTGCTCTTCCCGTCTAGGCGCACATTTCCCCGTAAGGGTCCCTTGGGCGACTTATGGAAAACAAATTTTATGTTTGAAGAATAAATGAAAATAAGTCTCTAATCATTCCCTCTCCACTGTTTGACAAACCGGAAATAATTCAAATCATAATCATGGATAGCATATATTATAATTAAATATCATCTATAATGTACGTATTTTATATATACAATCTAGCTAATATACCCGGTAATGCCCTGGAAATCATCGTTGACTGACTAATGATTGTATTTTTATAGAAAATCGTTGAAAAACCAATTGGAATCGGAATATCACAATTTTTCATTTCAGGGCTCCCTCGTAACCCCCAATCCCGTTTGGACCTAAAAAATTTAATATATCTTATAATCATAGAAGAATTAATGCTAATTCACATTCCGAGTTTTTTTAAGTTCGATTCAATAGTTGGTGCCCAACAAAATTGTTGGCCCCGCTCTAGTTTTTAGTGTATATCTCGTTTATACTTTGTTATACGACAGAAATGAATATAACAAAAGTTATTTTAAATAAAAAAATAAACAACTTGTGTCATGTGAAACCAATAGAAAACGGAATACCGTTATTTTTAATTTCAGGCCTCCCTTACAACCCCCACTCCTGCCCGTCCCTAGAAATGTTGGTATGGCTTATTATAATAAAGGCGTTAGTACTAATACGCATACCGAGTTTTATTGAGTTCGGTTGAGTCTTTTGCGCCAAAGAAAATTGTTGACTCCCGCTATAATTTTTAGTGTATGACCCCTTTATTCTTAGGTATACGACGATAGTGCATATAACAAAATATTCTCTAAATAACAAAATAAACAACTTTCGTCTTGTTCATGTTTGCCGGAAAACCAATAGGAAACGAAATATTGCTATTTTTAATTTCAGGCCTCCCTTATAACTCCCACTCCTGCCCGTCCCTAGAAATGTTGGTATGGCTTATTATAACGAAGGCGTTAGTGCTAATACACATACCGTGTTTTATTTAGATCGGTTTAGTCTTTTGTGCCAAATAAAATTGTTCACTTCCGCTATTGGTTTTAGGGTATATCTCGTTTATAATTCGGTATACGGCAAAAGTGTACATAACAAAAGTTACTCTAAATAACAAAATAAACAACTTTTGCTATGTTTACATTTGACAAAAATCCAATAGGAAACGAAATATCACTATTTTTAATTTCAGGCCTCCCTTATAACCCCCACTCCTGTTCGTCTCAGAGAATATTAATATAGCCTAAAGTCTAAGTTGGGTTAGTAGTAATATACGTACCAAGTTTCATAAAATTCGGTTTAGCCGTTTATGCGTGAAAAGGTAACAAACAAACATACACGAAAGAAACAAAATGCAGTTATGGTGTCTATGACATGTGAAACGAAAAGTTATCGTGAAATTTCGCGAAAAAAATCAATGTACAGACAGAGGTTACAATTTTATATATATATATATATATATATATATATATATATATATATATAGATATATATATATATATAATTTTGCTGGACCTCATTTTCGTCAGCTCCTGGGTAGGAGCGATGGACATTTGAAGACATTTTTCGAAAATCGCGTCATGAGTACGACCTCAATAGCTGCTAAAACCATCTTACTTTGCCAATTTTGCAGCAATGACTACTTGAAATTGACAGAGAAATTGGTGTAGAACAATTTTATAAACTTATATGAAATAAGCTTCTCAAGTACTGGGTTGGTCCCGCCAGTATTTACAATACTATAACCAAATCTATGGGTAGAGGCCAACGTTACTAAATAATCGACAACTACTCCTGGCAAAAACTTTCAACATTTTGAAGCCTTTGAAAAGATACTCTAGAAAATAGTGCTCTTGTATCGAAAGCACTTGCCAGGTCAACTCGACGGTGCGACAAATAACCATTATAGCTATAATATCTGCTGATAATTTTGATAATAATTACCTTCCGTATTTAAACATTTCCTATCTCATAAAGGAACATTCAAGATGAAAAGGAGGTCGATTTAAAAATCCTTTTACTACCTTTTCCTATTCCACGCACCATGGCCAAATTGAAGAACACCTGCTAGTTCGCTTAAGAAAAGATTATAACGGCATTCATGAAAGCTCTCCTATATCTGCTAAGCGCCATATATATGTCATGTTTCTAAATTCGTTGGAACAACTCGATTAAACACAGTCTAGTATCTGCAATCTTGCTTACACTAGTTATAATTAGGAAAGTTGGGTTAAGTTCTGGAGGTTGTTCCAATGTTGTTTCTATTATGAAGGTAAGTTTTTTTTCGTTTTGTTTTTTTAAATAGAAATCGTAATTGCTAAGATAATAGAGATAAGAAAAAAAAGATAACGCTAGCGCATTTGTATAAGAGTGGCGATATTAACTCAAAATGCATATAGCTCGCTTGGCATATAGCAAGAGATTTGCTTGATGAATACCCCCTTCTAAACAAAGAAAAAAAGCGTTTGTTAAATTATGATACTCAGAATATTCCTCCAATTTTTTTTTAAATGAGTTCCACAACGCCGTGGATTCGCTCATTAACCAAGTGTGCTCAAAAAACAGCAAAAAGAATAATGAAAATGTGTGCATCACGTATTTGCATTTATCTCAAAACGTAAAATTTCAATGAAAACAATATTTGGTATGTCGACTTCAAATAAAGTGCTTCGAAATGTACTAGCTTTTTGTTAATATGAGGTGAGTAAGAGTGGGGGTTTACTGAGGGACAGTACTAAAATATGGAAATATCTTGGTTAATATTCAATATAGAGAAAACATGTATATACCAACATTCATAGAACATCACATTTGCAATAAGATTGATTGTAAAACAACGGAGATATATCGAATTTTCGAAATTTCTCCACCCCCTAACCCTCTCCCTCCCACTGGCCCGATATCAACCGTTAACGAACTGGATCGTAATTTTTGCATGAATGTTTTTATACGGTAATGATTAAACAAAAAATGGTGCCCGCTAGAGCGTTAACAGACAAATATATATATAGATTAAAACGGACCTCATTTTCGTTATCTCCAAGGTTGGGTCGATGGAGATTTTTCAAAAATCGTGTCATGAGTACTACTTCAATAGTTGATATCCCTTAAGGGAAATCTGCTAAAAGAGGTTAAAGGAGTGAACTATGGAATACGGTCATTCCTGATAAAGTTCAGCGGCATACCACTATCCCTCCAAATAATTACTGTATATAGTAAAATTTCAAAAAACATTGGTTAACGTTTTATTGTAACAAATGCTCAGCCCCTAAATTTAACTGGAGCGGCAATATACAATAATAGAGAGAGGATATAAAACTTTTTGAGAGGGAGTGTTTACAAGAGGGCTGCCGTTGTAAAACACACTTCTCATTTAGAGTCTGCTTTGAAACATTAAACGAATAGAGCCGTAAATAATGCCCCTGTTAGATATAAGTTGTCAGTGAATGTTTTGGTGGGAGTTTTTATGGGCTATTCTGTTTGTATGATGGGCCCAGAGTTGGGCATAATGTGCCCTCTGGGCTCCGAGTTGTGGCACCCAATGCCCTCTCACATTTACATCTCTCTCTCCAAATCTCCCATTCTTGTTTACTTTATCTTTCAATTTTTCTCTCTTAACCCTTTTAAAATGACAGTTGGGACGTATCTTTTTTCCTTTTTTTTTTTTTTTTTTTTTTTGAATTGTCTTTTTATTGCGGTTATTTCTCTTTTAGGATTCTTTTTCTCGTTGTTTGAGAAGTAGGCAAAATTTATCAGGGCACATGACATTCTTTTATTATTTTTTTGTAAAATCATTAAAACTAGCGCTTTCCTCATTCGTGTTATTTATCTAAAGCAGTTCCTTTCACATTGTTATTTCAGCTTATGGTGAGGGCGACGAATCGGGTTTATCTACTACACAACTATGTGACTCTTTACAATATAAGCGCTCAGCGCTTTTTCCAATTTGCATTGTATTTTCACAGGTAACAAATAAATAAGGGTTTGGTCTAAAAGTTAAAAGTTTCCACCACAAGTCATGCATTAAAAAGCTAAAAGTCGCTCTAGCGGTCGCAATTATTGTGTGATCGTTACCAAACTCAATATATAAGAGTTTTATGTTGAGTTGTTAAAAAGAAAGTTTTAATTCATTAACGGCTCAAATCAGACATGGGGAAGGGGGTGGTTTAGAAGTGGAGGATTTTGAAACTTCCAAATATCTCTGTTGTTATTTGTCGGGTCGAAAAATTGTATGGACTCAATTTTTTTGAAAACGTAATGTTCTATTAAGGTTTTTAAGTACGCATTTTCAATACCTTGTTTATTAACCGATATTATAGTGGTACTGAGCGACATCTCCTAGTTGCAGAGCTCACCAAATAAATAAATAAAATAAATAACTGAGATATTTGCATGTTTTTTAGATTTCGGCCTTTAGTAAACCCCCACTCCTACTCATGTCATATTAACAATTAGCTGTTATACTATGTATTGTTCTTATTGGACATTTACGTTATGAGGTAAATGCAAATACGTCATAAACTTGGGAAATCTGCTAAGTTTACGCAGCCCCTGCGTGATGGACTTTTTAATTTCCTCAAGATCTAACTTGATCTGAGAGGTTTTGAGACTTTCATGTAATGTTCTACTATTGCAGTATAAATTTACCTATATTGTTTAAACTTTCCAACAAAACAACAACAATGAAATTCTTGACAAAAGGACACTAGTTAGATAGTGAGAGCGACCAATAGAGTCAAAAATGTCTAATTATGACCAATGACTTTTTAAGTGAAAGAGGAGAAGCAAGAATAATAAACTTCTTATATTAGAAAAAGGAAACAAAAAGCTAATGTCTCATGTGTGAAAACAGGACAAATATTTTGACGTCATTAAAATGCGCACTGTTTCGATTATTTGAACATGTGTTGAACAAATGTTTTCTTAATGACGCAGGTATTCCTTCTGGCAAATGAGGTTCAAGTTGGAACTCATCGGAGTTCAATGTTCGCGCACCGTAACTGCACACACCTGTTGCATTCCCGCCATATTCGGTTTAATATGTCTCCGGTTGGATATTTGATATTTTGTGGCGAAGAGCTGTAAAGTCCATATTATCTTTATATTTCCATAAAACATAATAACTTGAAACTTAATAACGTGAAGTACTTACTCCCTCGAAGGCGGTATAATTTTCTCAGCTCTCTAGTACCAATCTAGCTTTGCCATATTATATAGAATTTATTCAACTCCGAGTAGGGACTTAACTTCCAAACTAAGTAGGAACTTCTCTTGTTAAAGTAATAACTACTTAAAACTCATCTAACATTCGCTTGTATTATATATAATTTACTCCATCAACAGCCAAGCTACGTTAGCCCACCGTTCTTGGGCTCATGGCATTGTAACTAAAGTCAAATTTAATAAAAGGGGTTAATGCGTTAGTTAATCCCACTTAGTAAGCCAAGAGTCGGGAATTCGATTATCAACTGGACAATTGGAAATTATTTTGTGTCGAATAAAGTCCCCTCTAGCCCCTCCTACAATAAAGTGGACCTCTGGATAACCCTTCCAAATGAATAGTACGAAGTGGACTTTAATGAATACAAATAAAATATCAAACGTGAAATCTCACAAATATTAGTGAATTTTAAAATTTTACATTGCAAATCAATATAATATTTAAGCCGTTTGCATGAATAGATAGAAAATAACCATATATCGACTTCCAGACTCTAAGGTTAGAACATGTAATTTCAGTGTTAATTTATTATTTCTCTTATCATCACAGGTGCTTCCCAAATATTTGCCCAAATAATTGGTCAAATTGTTGTTGCTCATGTCAATGCTACGATAAACATATTTTTCTTGCGTACTAAATAGCGCATTGTTTCTTCCTCAAATGTATTCTTTGCGTTTCCTTGGTTAAATAAGTAAGTAGAGTCTCAATAAGATCGTTCTCATTTACCAAACCTAGGCGAAGAACAATAAATAATTTAATCAACTTTGCATTTAAGCTTAATACTATAACAATATGGATTGCATAGGAAGTTATTCAAGATTCCTGTTCTCTTACGAAGGTCGGCTGTCGTTTTCTCTATCAGTCGCCGTCATGGCGGAAAGCCCTGACTTTGCTGGCCTTTGTTCTGGGAGTTTTTATTGTCTTCTCGAACTATTCGTAGATAACACGCCACTCCTCTTGCAGCTAAATAAGGCCCATGCTTATTTTTTTCGATTTTATCGACTAATTCAACACGGGACTCCAGAACATTGTTCACCATTTCAACTACACTTAATAATTTTTTTTATTATACAGAATTCTTGGGATATTTGGCCACATATGGAATGTAATGCCTCCAAATTTCATGAATACAGACATTAACATATCATCTAGTGCAATAGTGTCATTTATCTCAGCATGTTCGGTTATTGGTTCAGCTTCTTGTTCCATATATCATTGATTCTTGTTAGCCCATTCACAACTAGTGACTTGCTTCCTTTCATTTTCTAGTCCAACTTAATTAAAAAGGCCCTACTTCAATTTTATATACCTTAAGTTCAAAACTTCTCAGAACCTTGCCTGTTCGCAACATGCGCATAACTTGATTTGAGAGCTTTTTAGACATTAATGTAATCTGAGGATAGTGGTCATTCCAATACTGCTCGATGCGTCTAGTATCTCCCGTTTCTTCAGTGTTAGATTTTGTGGCTAGGTAGTACGCTCGCATGACTGCAATTTTCAGTCTTTAGTCCATTTCATGCGTTGTTGCGTACTCCTTGGACTACCTTTTCCGGCTGGAGTGGGAGGAGAGTCATCCTCCTCCAAGCTGAAGTCAGAGCTTGAATTTTGGACCGTTGGTACAGTCGGGGGTCTTACGGTGCCGTACAACATCGGGGCACCGCTCGCACTACCTGACGATGTTGAGGGCTGACAATCATTTCCCTCTGGAGCAGCCTTTACTCCAGATTTGTCCGAGGCTGTTTACTTTCTTCGTCGCACCATACTTAATAATGGGTTTACATTTTATACCTACTGCCAATGAAGGTGTATCTTCCTGGGAAGGTGGTCCTGGGGTATGTACTGTGTATGACAGTATGTATGTCAATGCTTACGTATGCTCCAACCTGGGGCCAAGTGGCTTGTTTTAATCCGAAGATCTGCTTTGGGGTTGCCACATACCCTACTCGTTTTATTATTATTAATTATTGAGATCCACTTTTTGCCTCTATGGCTAATTGGGACGTGTTATCTACAGGTTACCACTCCTTTCTAGACAGAGATTTAACGAGTATGTCACTAAATAAATCCCTAGTTCCCTGGTGAAAATTGAACTCGCCACTCTAGGTGAAATATTTAAAAAAAAAATATCTATTATAAATTACTGGTTAAAATTCGTTTAGGTGGAGGTTTTATTAAATACTTAACACATTTTAACTATGAGTGATAAATTGTGTTGTTGTAATAACGAGTAATTAGTTTTGCTTGTTACGCGGTATAATTGTATTAGGTTTCTTAACGTCTTCAATGTGTAAGGTTTTTTTTTTAGTCATTCCAGGCTGTCAAGAAAAATATTCATGAATATGAATTGAAATGAATGAGTTCGAAGATTGTAATCTAAGAGACAGATTCGTGGAGATTTCCCCTAATGGTTGTGGCACTTTACATACTTAATTATTCCTATTATTAAATGAGCGTTAACGGAAAACTCTTAAGAAAGCCTTCCTCGGATTACTTCATGAAAACAATTGTTTTTCTTTGTTTTTGGAGGAGATTCCTTAAGTCCGAATGCACTTCAGAACATCTTGCGATAAAACAAAGCATTTACTCCGGCAGAATGTAAGTAGCGGAATTAAATGATTGTCGGTAGGGAACTTTGGAGAAGAGTGAAATTAGTGTCATTAAAGTGCATGGATTCGCACCCCTGGAATGGGAAAAGGGTTGGGAAGAGGGTGTACTTCTGGGGGTGCTAATGAATTCTCAAGAGGGGATGGAGATGCTAAGGGTGGGGAGGGTCAAAGAATGACACTTCTCCTTCCAATAGTCTGCTTTGTCCACCACTTAAGCCCCAAGTGTATCCTTCCATTTGCAGCCGTACTGAGTTGACGTTTATTGCCGGATGAACTCCAGGGGGTAGGTATCTTATCCTACTGAATGTTTAATGATGTGAAATCTAAATGCGGAAAAGCGGGTGTTTTAGTAATCACAAGAGCATTCCTGGTCCAAGATTTAGAAGTCCTTAGAAAGGTATTTTGATGCAACCCTTAGATTGGGTATCAGAAACAATTCCGAGTTTGTACGGCGAACCAGGCATTAGTGAACCTGGCATCGTCTCTGATTCTGATACTGCAGCCACTTCGAAAAAATGAAACCCACACTGCCTAAACCTAATTCCCTGTTGAACATGATACGAATGATAAGAATAGGGCACCTGATGACTTGAGGAAGAACTTGTGAAACCTTCTTTAGTAGTAGTCACACATTTTAAAGCTTTAATTCCCATTGTTCTTAGAATAACACTTTTCTAATAATTGTAATAATAAAGCAGTATATATATGATTTCTTAGATGTCCCAAACACATGTACAGTGCCTATTTTAGGTCAGTATTGGGTGACAGCTAATAGTGTGTTTGCTTATACTGATGGCTCAAAAACAGTAAATGGTACAGGCTCTGCTGCGATAGTTGGCTCCAATAATTACCAACTAAAATTGACGCCTGTATCTAGCTCTTATACAGCTGAGCTTCAGGCCATCCTATTGGCCTTGTCAAGAGTCCAATGCTGCCAAAATGAAATAGTACTGTGCACAGATTTATTAAGCTCACTACATACACTCAACAAATCCTTTGGCTATCAAAATTTTTGAACAATTTCACCGACTAAACTCTAGAAGCACACACATTAGTCTTTTATGGTTACCCGGACATACAAACATTAAGGAAAGTACAGACATCGACAGATTAACAAAGTGTATTGTAGACAAACCAGACATTGACATAAACTGTGCAGACCACCAAGACGTATTTGCCGAATGCATTAAGGCACTTCAACAGCAGTGGCAATAATCTTGGGATAACATAAACGACAATAAACTAAGACAAATAAAGCAAACTGTTAAGGAATTAATGACAAACAAGGGCGCACCGACTTGTAGACATTGTAACGAAACTGTAAATCACATATTGACTAACTGTCGACGAAGAGACAATTTAGACATTCCGCATGACTTACAGGAACTTTTGACCGATAACAGTAATTACATAGACTGAATCATTAAACATCTAAAAGACATTAATATATACAACACTCTATAATCTACAATTTCTACACACTACTCTTCACTTCTTTCTTACATTAGCAGGCTGTATACACTTTAATTTTTTTCCCCTCCCCTCCCCCTTTTTTTATTTATTCATTTATTTGGTTTTCTCTTTTCCTTATTTTTTTTATTATTATTTTTTATTTTTGTTTTTCTCCCGTTGATAGTTACATTTTCATTTATATTCTTTTCACCACCCTGATGTTTCCATATACAATATTATTTGACTCATATAAAACTAGTATGCCAATGAATTGTATCAAAAACCACCATAGCTCACTCATTTTCCGTTTCTTTCTATTTTTATTTTTTTCTATTCCCTTTTTTGTGCACAATGGAATTATGAGTAAATCACCGGTGTTGCGGAACTCATTTAAATAAATAAATTAGATGTCTCAGTGTTACTTCCTTTTCCACGAAAACAATTTTTTTTTCTGTCATTTTCATGAGATTCCAACCCCACATGTATGAAGGAGCACCGTGACATGCTTGGAACTCCTTGGATAACTTGCCAAATATTTATGCTTCAATTCATTAGGAATTGTCTTTGAGTTTTTACTAATTTTGGAATCAGAGGCACTTTCCTGATTACCATATGGAGAGGCTAAAATCTTAGAGCAAAAGACTCTTGATATGTACAAGACATATTGATTTAAAACCATTATGTACTGTGTTGTATACTTTGAAGTGTGCATTTGCTACACATGTCTATAACTTATCAAAGAGATAGAAGTAACTCAATTTTAAAAGTTCAAATTGAATTGGTGTAGGTATAACTTTTACTTTCCTCGTAAGCTTTTCAATGGCTACGATAGACACTATAATTTTCCTGCTTATGTTCGCCACGACTATTTTCCCAGGATACTTTTAGCACTTTCGTCTTTTTATGAAAGAGATCGTTTTCAACTTTAATGAACAGATTTTCAAAATATCAGGCAATATTCTAGGAAAACTCAGTTGATCGGATAAACAGTTTTAAAAGACTTGGAAAATTAGTAAGCTGCTATTTTTTTTTTCTTTTAATTTTGTCAATTTATGTGAAACCCATGGTTAATTAAAGGTTGGAATTATTGTGTGATTAATGCTTCGTTTTGTCAAAAGCATATTTCGCGTTCAGAACACAATAGTATATTTTCAAAAGACTTCCTTCATTGTAGAGTGGTAATTTTGCTAAAAGCGAAATTTGTATTCACTGCATATGTTTGACAAATGGAATTCAGTCTACAACGACCTTTTTCAAATCTTCCAAGCAAAATATTTCAAATCCACTGCAATTCCTTGTGACTCTCTTTTCTTCTTCGATCTCCTGAAAATTAGGAGATACCCTTCTTTTGAAAATCAGGAAATTCTGTTCATGTGTAAATCACTAATTTCAGTCCATGTAAAAATCAGGATTTATTTGAACAACTACTATTTTTTCAATTAACAACAGATAGCAAACTTTATTTTTGGAAAACCTATTTTGCAGAAGGTGCTAATTAAAAATGAAAAGCCTGGTATAATTTAAGCAGTGAGTGTGAAAGTTTGAATGTTTCTTTTTCATGATACTATTATGAGGGCTGCAATAAAAAGGGAGGGATGGAGAGGAGGGACATTTTACAGCTGTATTAAACAGCTGCTCCTGTCTAAAACTTTAATACTGTTGTGATGTCTCATCTAGACTGTAAAATTTGACCTCTCCAACTTATTAACTGTACTCACCATATTCATACTGGGCACAGAAAATTATATATGATATAAAAAAGGAATCTTAAAAATTAATTAGTTTTGTATAATATATCAACATTCTTCAAAATTGCTTTTAGAAAGCTCTAAAGATGTAAAATAGACAAGGAGTAATAAGAAGATATGCATAGCTTATTTAATTAAGTACTAAATAAAATGAAACTCGGTGCAGCAATTCCTTACTAAATGTATCATTTAAATATTTCTACATTTTGACTGTAAATCACGAATAGCAATGTAACAAATATTAAACAATTGGTTTGTATTGAACTCACAAACGTATTTAATGACGGGTCAGTAAAATGTATACAATTTATTGATTATACTCGAGTGTCCTAAAAACACAAAAACTAAATCTTTACTACCTCAGTTCTTATATATCTACACTTAACACGTTTTTAAAATATAATTAAATACAACTAAAATATGTTTTTAATATTGCCATAAAAGGCCCTGTAAAAATATCCTATCTATATCACTGGTAGGTAGGAAGGGATTTCCAACTGTACATTTTCTTCTCACGACTCTAGGTTTACCAATTAATATTAAAATCAAGCCCATAAATCACATGGCTTGCCTAAACACTTGGGTTTATTAAAAGAAGTAGCAAATAATACCCTAATAATAATATAATTATTCATGATACATTTTTTTATTCTTTACGTTACCTAATATTTATATATAATATTATTTAGCAAATTGTGAAAATTTTTGACTAAATTCACTTATAATGCAAACTTGCTTGGGATGTGCAGAAAAATAAAATCCCTCATAGATTTACTATGTAGTAGAAATATAATATAAAAAAAATGCCAGCCAATATTTATTTGTCCGTTCCCAAACTCCCTAATTTGAAAACTTACATCAAGTTCATCCATGGCTAAGAATGAACCAGGTCAGTGATGTAGTGATTATAAAGAGTGTATTATGTGTGTGTAATATTTGTCACAACAAGAAAACGTTATGCTTTGTTGATAACTTTGTTCATCAAGTTATTAACAACAACCTTTGTGCTTCATCTCATGTTAGTTAAACCAACGATTGCTGCTTGTGAGACTTTTTAATATGCTAAGCACTGAGAAATGAGTTAAGCCTAGTTTAAATTTGTTACAAGGAACCAGTATTAAGCTATTAATGAATTCCACTTGGGAATATTTAAGTACATTTTTTCTATTGGATTATCAGTAGAGTAATTCTTATAGAGACATTAGTTCGTGGTAAATTAAATTTTTGATGGCAACTAGAAGAACTATTAGAGGCTCTTGAAGGACGAATAGGTTACTGATTCCGGGCTGCGTTGTCTAATTCTATTTGCGTTAGTAAATTAAACGATACAATGAGCAATTCTTGGCCGTGCATGTGGTTCTTCCTTAGAATTATTTCTGTCATTGCTGCGAGTTTTGTCTTTTCTTGAAATGCATGAATGCGATTTCCACGATTGAATCTCAAGTCATCTTAGAATTGATCGGAACTAGTTAGATACTAAATAGAAAATTGTAAGGTTGTTCGTAGTAAGTTTAAAAATCCTAAAACTTTTTTTATGAATGGGAAACGAGACTCCATTTTAATATGACATAATTGCCCATATCCTCTTCTGCCGTGCAATTCAGGAACTCATAATAATAAACTAATTACCTGATAATGATAATGGATTATGAGGAAATGATTGCTGCTAAAAGCACTGCAAAATTCAGAGCTCGTCTCAAGAGTTGGAAAGCAAGTTCTCAGAGGATACTTAATATTCAGTCAGTGGGGCTTAAGAGGGAAGTTTCCGCCGGAGAGTTTGGTTCGACAAGTGGGTAGTTATTATGGGTTTTAATGAGGGCCGTTAAAAGGGTAAGGAGACCCTTGTCAATTAGGAATAGCCGGAGTGCATTTAAGAGGGGACTCGAGTAGAGTAGAGGTCTGCTCCAAAAACCATCCAGGAGGAGACTCGAGTCTGTCCTTTAGGCTGACCCACATTGGATAACCACTTTACATTATCAATACTCAGCTGGGCTCCTGTCTATCTGATAAGAATCTGGTAAGAGGAGAAATAAGTGATTGAGTTCTGTCTCTATGAGAATTCAAATTAAAAATAGAAATTCGTTTGAAAATGTAGTTTGAGCAGATGGTTCTTTAATTTTTTTAAGGGAAATCAGCTATTGAGGTCGTGCTCATGACGAGATTTTCGAAACATTTCTTCAAATGACCATCGATCCTACCCAGGAGATGACGAAAATGAGGTCCGTTCAAAAGTATATAATACATATATATATATATATATATATATATATATATATATATATATATATATATATATATATATATATATAAATCTATTCGACCGTTTCCGTAACTGTTCGTCCCTCGAGACTTGGTTTAGAGTTTCGTTACTACTACTGTTATTAGTAGGCAGATCTCTCTATTGCAAAACTTCACGTAAGAAATCTAATTAGTTTACGCAACCCCTGCGTGTCGCACATTTTTATACTTTTAGAAGGGAAATCAGCATTGATATTCCACTAATGCGATTTCCGTAAAATCTCATCAAATGTTAATCAAACCAACATAGGAGGTCCGTTCTTTATTATATTTCTTATAAATATACATTTGATCGAATAATGTATAGAATGAGTGTTACTGCAAGTTTAAAATGCATACAACTGTTTTTCTATGAACTGACGCTCTAGTTTTCACTGAGATATTTGAATTTTTTTACTTTTCAGCTTTCAGTAAACCGCTACACAAGCAATATTTAAGATACCACAAGTCATCTAATTTCAAGCTTATACATGGTATATTGTCCTTTTTGGAGAAGGGGAATAGGGTTTAAAGAATTATTAAAATTAAAATTTTGAAATATACATAAATCAAAAACGTCTAGCCACAAAATGCTGAAATGTCATATTTAGGGGTTGTACATCTCCCCTTTTCATCAAAACCGAATAAATGGGAGGGAGTGGCAAAGTGGGGTTGAAGTAAAAAATTTGCAATTTTCTTCGGAACTATTAGAACTACAAAACATTTTTATAGGACAATTTTTGCTTATCTTAAAAAAATCTATAAATCATGTTATATATTTTTTGGTCATATTTATTGTGGAGGAGATATTGTTTATTACTTTCAAATGAAATCATTTTAAATACATTAAACCGTTCCAATTCATCATAAAAAGTTGAAGTTTGAAGAAGGGTTTTGGACATTTTAAATTGGATGACTTTATGAATGCATTATTTAAGACATAATGATCCAAACTACTCTAGGAAATAGACTTGACAGAGTCTTGAATCGAAATTTGGTTATTATAAAAAGTGAAACATACTTATTTCCATTAAATCTCAAAAAAACATAAAAGGATACGCCAAGAATTTTTGTTTCAAATAAAAAATGCTTATATTAATTTCAATCAATTTCTTTATGTATGATAAAATAGCATTCGAACTTATATTACACATTCGTTGTAAAATTAAATGAAATTCCATGAATATATTCGATAAAATCTAACTGTCTAAAATAATATTATATTAAGAAGATATTAAGAATTTTCGAAATTTCTAACTGTCTAAAATAATCTTACCAACATTCTAAATATAAAGCATTCATTATTAATTTATTGACGTGCTTTGTTTTTCGTCTTAGAATTATTAAAAGGGACTTCATGAGAAACGTGACCCCACTTTAAAGAGAATGTGCCAGATAATAATTGGTTTTTTGACTCATTTTTAGTGTAATTTTGTTTAGTTCTATTTGATAATTCATGATATTTGTTAATGCTCGTGCTTTAAAACATTCTTCACACATGAAATTATTTTACGGAAAATACATTTTTATACATTTAAAGAGTTTTACTCCTGAAAATGATACGTTTTCCTTAAAAATATTTAGATTTTTGGTTGGGGGTTTGAAGCATATTCTTGTATCCTGTATAATTATGTGTTATACATTTCTTTAAAACGGGTTTGGTTTTTTCCCCAAAAGTATTGTTTGGTACATATATATTCAAGGAAATACACTATTTTTGACTGTCTAAAGAATGGCTGAAAATAGCTGAATTTTTGTTGAGTATAAACCTTATTTACGGCAATTTAAATATTAAAATATTATTGTTTTTAGTAATACCAATCCATAATGCCCTAAGCTCAAGCTAGCCATGCGAGTTAAAGCGTTGAACTTTATCTCACATGGTAAACCTAGAGTGGCGATTTCAATTCTTGCCTGGGCAAAGGAAATTATTTAGTGACGAAATTCATTAAATAACGACCTAAAATCCCACCCTGGCTAGAAAAGGGTGGTAACCTGTAGATAACCCGTCCCGATTAGCCTAAGTTGCAAAAAGTGGACGTTAATAAATAATAATAATAATGCCCTATATTAACCAACTACGGAAATAACCATAATATATTATATACTTATAGTTTATTAAAGGGTAAACTTTATTAAACCGTTACTATCTTAGTCGTGACACTAGTGATGCAATTAAAAGCTCTTTATTAGAACTATAATTCGCGGTTGGTGATTAAAGCGGCCGACACCGAGGACATAGCAGCCCCTAGAACAATGCTATTAGGTATCTCGCTGGCGGTGTATAGTGCTGCTCTCTGACGCTAGCCTGGACAAACAATAGAGAGGGAGAGACAGACTTTCACGGTGTTTTCCTTTTGCTAAAATACGAGCCTCGGGAATGGTTTAGCAGGGAGGAATAAAGACCTCATCACAATGGGATTACGTTTCTGGGGTTATGCTCTCGGTGTGTGTGTTTGTAGGTTTCATTTCATATAAACCCTTCCTATCCAATTCTCGGGAAACAACGCACCAACATTCCAATGGCGTCATTCACACACACATATCTTGCTTTATTATAGGTCTCTATGAAGACATGTCATCTTGATTTACCGTCTCAGGAATTATCTTTATAAATATATATATATTTATTGATGATTTTAGCAACTTAACTTTAACACAGTTTCTCTAAAAGTATTTTAAAGCGCCATTGGAAGTAATTAATTACAAATAAGTTAAAAACTAAGTAATTGTAACAATCTGCCAAAAATGAATACAATTTCTAGAGAAAAATAAACCCACCAATTAAAAGTAAAAACGAAGTATGTTAAAAACCTACAAAGGCTATGGAGGCATTTATATATAAAGTTAATTATATATTATATATTAGAATAATTATAAAATCTTTGCATTTATATTTCTTCTCAGAAATGCAGAATATTAAAAAAAAAAAAAAAAAAAAAAAAAAAAAACCCCTTTGGCAGCAAAATTTCCTTCTGCCTTTACGAATTTAAAGAGAACCACACTACATGCTTAGTAGAGTTTGCTCACTTTATTCCGCTACCCTAAACCGAGGAGCTGTAAGGTGAAGGGATCTCTATTTCATAGGACCAAAAATATTGTAGTAAACAATTAGTAGGTTATCTTATTATATAAAAAAAGAATAATAACAATCCTTTGTAACTCTAACGTATACAGAGAAATTATCTATTTTGTATATTGACCCAAGCCGTTTTCTTGGTTAACAAACTACCTACAAATTTAAAGAAAAGTCCGTCACGCAGGGGCTGCGTAAACTAAGCAGATTTCCTATGTGAAGTTTAGCAATAGAGAAATCTGCATACTGGTAACACAACACCACCATCAGTAAATACAAACGGTAATGAGAAATCTTTCAGTTAATTTTAATACTAACTCCCAACTGAAACGGCTTCTGAATTGTAAGAATAATTTATTTATTTAATAACTCAAATTTTAGTAGTCCAAGAACTAAAGAAGAGGGGGGTGCGGGTGAACAGAACGTATTTGCATAAATCTCATAAAGTAAGGAAGGTTAGGTAAGGTTAGAAACGACAGATTAGGTTAGTAGCTTCCGCCAGAGCCGAGACTTACGAATACTGCCGAGCTAACCCGAACAACACCCGACCACAGACTTCATAAAAATGCACATATCTCGGATAATAATCAAGATAGAGAATAAGTGTATATAAAAATATTCATAGTAAATTTAATTTGCAATAAGATTGATTCTATACAATTTTTCGATCCGATGCATAATAACGGAGATATTTCGAATTTTCGAAAATCCCTTCTCTAAACCCCCCCTCCCTCTAGTACGATTTCAGCCATTAACGAACTTGATCTGTCTTTTTACATAAAACGGTTAAATATCGAGTTTCGTAACGATCAAACAAAAATTGCGACCGCTAGAGCGTTAGCAGACAAATATATATATATATATATATATATATATATATATATATATATATATATATATATTTTTGAACGGACCACGTTTTCGACATCTCCAGGGTAGGATCAATGGACATTTGAAGAAATTTTTCGAAACTTGCGTCATGAGTACGACCTCAATAGCTGATTTCCCTTAAGGGAAATCTGCTAAAAGTTTATACCTTGCGCTTCAAGGATAATGTGCATTTCCAGTTTGTAGGTCATCGCGTTAACTCATACACATTTGAACTAAATTTGCATTTTTCTTCTGGGAGCATCAAAATGAAATGTTATTTTGGTCTCGAGCTTAAGTGTTTCTGCGCGACTTATGGTAATATAAACTTTTTCCGAAATGACTGGTCATCTTAAAAAAAAATAATAATAAATAGAAAATGAAGCAGTAGAAAATGGATGTTTCTTCTAATGTTAAAAAAAAAAAATGAAGTATTTTCACTAGAATTTTAGTAATTATAATGTGGTAACTTACTGTTAGAGGTATTAGTGGATGGAATGTGCGAAATTACACTTCATAAATTTAAGGCGGTAAGGGCAATGTTTATATTAAAAAAAATCGTTCTTCTCCTTTATATTAAATGAATGTATCATTTTTTTCTACTGTTTTGAGGAAACTACATCAGAAATGCTGGGGTTTAACTGATATTATCTCCTAGTATCTCTGGAGTATGCTGGATGGTAGAGGAACCAATTGATAAGGATCAATAAAAAGGCCTTGTCCTCTTTTAATATTATGCAGAGTGCATTTTCGGAGTCAACTCTCCATCGTCAGTGCTCGCTCACAAACAAAACTTTGAGTCGATTTAAAAATCATAGCGTGGCAAAAACAAAATAAAAACCAGTCATGAAATTAAAGAAAATTTAATAACTAGTCAACTAATAAAATTACAGAAGTTAACAACGATAAGTGTATGTCAAAAACTTACAAAACTTTAAATAAAATTAAAAAAATTGAAAACCTAAAAACAACGCAAATTACGGATAGGAAAACATATGACAGTGGGTGGGAAACTCTGAAAAGCACATCAGAGGAACTGTAAAAGAAATCTAAAAAATAAAATACCCCATACTATCTCCTATTTGAAGTGAAGATTGTCTTTTATTCGTAAAAAAACAAATTACACGTTGAATCACTAATTGTACTCAATGCAACAATTAGTAATTCAAATCATTAAAAAATAGTATTTATCATTTATTTTATTCCTGCCTATAAGCGATGACATGTTATCCCACGTCATATAGGAAGTGGTTTCTTAGGAAGCTTCTATACTTTTTTATATTTTTGCTTTCGTTGCAGCTATTAATCAATGGAACTTCAAACTAAACCATTTTAGAAAACTCAATTGTAATAAATTATAAAATGGCTACCATTAATTAAAAGCCTCGGTGCTCAGGTAAGCCATGTGAGTTAAGGAGTTGGCCTTGATCTCACTCGTTAAAACTGGAGAAGTAGTTCGTTTTCTGCTGGGCAATAGGAATTTATTTAGTATCAAGCTGATTAAATAAAATCCTTGGTCCTATGCTGATTAGAAAAGGATGGTAACCTGTATACAACCCGTTTCAATTAGCATAGTAGCACAAAGTGGGCTTTAATAAATATAACAATTAAAAGTTTGGTCAGTAGTTTCCATAGTACGTTTCTTTAAAATAAAATAAGAATTATGGTAAAGCTTGTTATTAACTCCTTCTTCTTCTAAATGTTTTCTAATAAAGACCTACGTCTATTATACACTTTTACTTAATTAGTTATAATCATGGTTAAAAAAAAAAAAAAAAAAAAAAAAAAAAAAAAAAAAAAAAAAAACATCTTGAAGTCAACATACCTTAGAATACGTCCACCCCGGACACCAGAATCTTGGTTTGATGGCATTTTCATTTCTAGTTGTTAATGGATCTTTTCAGGTGGGAATAATTTGAAGAGGGAAGAATGAACTAGTTGGTACTTAAAGAATAGCGCATGCGTGGAATCTGCCACGGCTTTGGGTACCATGAAGCCTCCTAGGTTCAGTTCCTTTCGTGCTCCAGGATTGGTACCATCCAGAGGTAATATAACCTTGCATCCCCCAAACCACTGTTAAATTAGAATTCCTCAATCATTTTTAGCGTAGATATTTCATTTTACATTTTCAATAAGCAGTAAATAACATTATAACCCAAAGGTACCTTAAAATAATTATAATAGATCTTAGAATCACCCGACTATGTAAT
This sequence comes from Riptortus pedestris, assembly GCA_019009955.1. Classification (NCBI taxonomy): domain Eukaryota; kingdom Metazoa; phylum Arthropoda; class Insecta; order Hemiptera; family Alydidae; genus Riptortus; species Riptortus pedestris. Next base: position 39,112,169 of record CM032228.1, read on the forward strand.
GTTAGAGCAAAGAAGCCACCCTGCGCACAATTGAAATTTTTTTCACTCAGCTTTTTGGAAAATGCCTTATTATTTTGAATTTATTGGGAAAATTCAATTAACAAACCACCAATTTCATAAAATAAATGTCATTATATAATTATAAATATTAATAGCATCTCAGAAGACAACCGACAAATAATATCCTAGCAATCCAAAACGATGAATATGTCCCGAAAATATTTCTGGACATAATTCAGAAAAGTTTTAGCCAGAAGTGATAGAGCTTTAAAAATTGGATTACAACGAATAGGCTCATCCATGAAATCCCCCCCGAAAATACAACATATATTTACCTACAAGACAACCAAATAAAGAAACCACAACTACCCGTAGCTAGAGAAGGTTGGTAACCTGTAGATAACCCCGTCCAAATCAGCCATAGTAGCAAAATAATAATAATAATGTATACCATCAAGCTCTAGCAGAGAAATTCGACATGGTAGACAGGAAGGTTGCTTACTATCATCCTCAAAAATTATTGGAAAAAGATAATCTAAAGATGTACTGGGACGAAGCGATGATAACTGACCATACTGTGCATCATAACAAACCGGATATTCTCAATACTGACAACATCAATAAGACTGCTGATATTATTGACATTGCAGTACCCAATGATGAGAATATTCGAAAATCCATTGCCGAAAAATTAAGAAAATATCACGAATCGGCAAAGAGGTATATACAAACTGAAATATGACATAGTTACGGCTATTATAGTAAATTCAAATGGACTCGTGTCAAAAACCACTATAGCAGGCACCAAGGATTTAAAACTGCCAACATCAATTTAAGAGAAGGGGTACTTCTTTATACTGCAAAAATTGCGAAAATTTTTAAATACCCCTTAACATGTCACAATCCACACTCCATATCGGTTGGATTTTCCCCCGATATGGATTTTATTCTAGTTTTTACTGAGTAACTACCCCCCCCCATAATAATAATAAATAAATTTGGTAGAATACTGGTAATCCTGGAAGATGTGAATAACTTTTCTCTTAATTAATTAAAAAAACAATTAAACTATGGTTCTATTAGTGTTTAAGAAGGAATTGGCATTAATTATTTACTCTAGATGTTTAGTCCTAGTGGAAATGGACTGTTGATACAAGTGCGGAGTGGGGGTCTGAGTAAACACAGTGAACGGCCACAGTGATTGCCTATATCGGGAGGAGGCCACTGTTAATGGCTCACTGTAGCTTTAGCCACTATTACACTGGACCACTTTAGAGATTTATCACTTTAGGCATATATCTCTTTAATATTGGCACACTCACCCAAATAGCCCCCTATCTACCGCCGGCCAGGGGTCACCACAATATTCGGACGTACCTTCGCTCTGTTTGCCCTCGGGTTTAATGGAAGCCCCATTCTATCGCTATTCAAGACTCTAAATGGGTCTGGTTTATTGGAAATACTGATATGGGTGCAAGAAAAAAAGATACGTGGTTCAGCATTTTGTTGAGTACTATGCCCTAAACCACATAGCACTAAAAAAAATACATAGCACTCTGAAGACCTAATAGAGTATCCCTCTGCACCATTTCTGTTTCATGAATAATACTCCAATGGAATTATTATTTGAGATTTCTCTTAAGTTAAATCAGCTATTGAGGTTGTACTCATGACATGATTTTCGAAAAATGCCTTCAAATGTGCATCCATCCTATCCAGGAGATGACGAAAATGGGGCCGTATCGTTAATAAACTCGATATTTAAGTGGTTTATGAAAAACTTTGGAAATAGCCCCGTTATTATGCTTCAGTTAGAAAAAGTGTTTTGAATCAGCCTTATTGAAAATGTAATATAAATGTTGTTATACACATTTGCTTGTCTATCTGGAAACGAGATATTTGCATTTTTTTTAAATTTAGAGAAGTTAAAAATAAGCCAATATATCATTATTCATCTTATGCAATGCTGAAATAAAAAATATTGGTTTCAACGGACCTTTACTACGCGAGATACTTGCAAATACGTAGTGTGATGACGCCATCCATTGAGATTTTGATGTCTTAACTGGAAAATATTTATTTGATTTTTGCCATACTCGATGTTTAGTGGTATCATTCGACTCTAAAGATCATATTAGTTAATGGGTAAATTTGGACCAGGAATTCAAAAATGTAAGATATGTCCATTATTATGAATCGTGTCGAAAGATGTTACAGGACCATCTTATTAAACTGTTAATGCTCAGCAATGGTTGTTCTATATATTTTTCAGGTATTAATGGAGGTATTTGGATTTTCTTGCTTTCAGTCTTCAGAATACCCCTACTTACACTCATCGGATTAGTATTTAGAAATAGGGAACACATGATTTGATGACTCTTGTCCGATTTCAGCTGTTAACGAAATTGATCTTTCTTTTTACATAAAACAATTACATATCAAGTTTGGTAACGATAAGACAAAAATTGCGACCGCTAGAGAGATAACAGACAAATATATAGACATATAGTTATATATACATATACAGTTTTGAACGGACCTCATTTTCGTCATCTCCTAAGTTGGATCAATGGACATTTGAAGAAAAAATTCGAAATTCGCGTCATGAGACGACCTCAATAGCTGCGTTCCCTTAAGGAGAATCATGCTTCTTTCTCTCGTGGGATATGCCTATTTCTGCTGGTTGTTGTTTGCCAATCTTACAATGTAGCCCATGTAAGCCATGACTACCAACTTAATATCACAGACAAATCTGGTTCTCCGCATTTATCTTTTATTGATACATAACTTTAATATTTATAGTAACTACTATGAAATAATGTAATAGACCAATAATTACCTCCTAAAGCCATGAAATGAGTTTTACCATTAATAACACTCAGAGCCATTCCAGTTGAATAAATTATTCAGTTGTTTCTACGAACTAATCACATTGTTATAAAACTAGATATTTCTATAAGTGGCTGCAATATTTATGAGTTTTTTTTTTGTTTTTTTTTACAGCTTGTTTTGAAACCATATTGTATAGGATTTAGCCGTTTACGAGTGCGGACTAGTGTTAGTAATATTTAATTTTCTTGTTGAAGGAATATCTACTTAAAACACATTTAACGTTCACTTGTATTCTATAATTTAGTTCATCAACTGCCATTTGCGGTTTACCAACCAGGAATGGGCGCTTGATATTATAAATAAAGTCCAAATTAATAAAAAGTGCTCATGCATAGCTTCGTGAGTTTGGACGTTTGTCTTAATCACACTTGGTAAGCCTAGAGTCTTGGGTTCGATTCTCACCTGGGCAATAGGAATATTATTTAGTGACGAGCTCATTAAATAAAATCCTTAGTCCCAAAGAGGAAGATGGACATAAACATAACCCGTCCTATTTAGTAGCATAAATAATTTTCTGGAGCCAATTCATCAACGGAAACATTCTTCCTTGTTCAAAGAATGATTTGTGTTTACATACTGATTATCAATGATTAGAAGTATGGTTGCAAGCGTTGTCAGCAATAAAACGAAACCATTACGACTTTTTGGTTTCTGAAAGCCCCCCACAAAAATTAGCAATAACATCCTATTAAATTAATTTCTCCGGCGTGACGGCCCCTGACATAAGAGATTTATCCGTTTTAATATTGACCGAATCACCAAATATTTCATCCTCCATTTCCGATCCCACAGTTTATTGGAATATTCCAACAGGGCGGCCTACATTCTTCATCAGGCACGGGTTGCATTCTATGACTGAATCAGCCGTTATAAAACTTATTTGGTTAAGGTCTTGGACATATTTTTGTTGTATTTGAAGTTAGTGATGCTGTTAGTGTTACACATTTGTAATTTTTCATAAAAATTTAACAAAAAAAGTACGTCACATTAGTGTTAAATGCACTAAGCAAATACTCCAAATGCTTGAATTATATGCTGAAGATATAATCTCAAATTCTATTCACTATTCCTCCCGTAGTTCAAAGTCTACGTAAATACGACTTAAAGTGGCCGAAATAAGGATCATTTTCGAGTTGGACAAAAATGTTAAACACTAATTCTGTTAAACCAATCTATTATTAATATTAGACTCGTAACGAAATTCAAAATGGTGATCTACATGTCTTAGAATTCATGCCACTCTTCCCACCCCGTATTAATTAACTAAACATTCAGTTTTTATTGCCGACAATGGTAGAGATAAAAAAAAATGTACGCTTCTACAGCAGGTAGAAAACAAACGTTACTAAAACTAAAAAAAACAAAAAAAAAACAACAATAGCTCTGTTAATTTTAAAATTAGTGAAAAAAGTAAACACCAATTGTAGAATATATAAGTTTATCTCCTGCATGTGATGAATGGACTTTTGAAGAAATATTTCAAAGATGACATGAGTACAACTACTCCGCCTCCTGGAATCGAATTTTTAATATAATTTAAATAAATTTATTTTTGACAATTATTCCATTAAAATATAAATACAATAATAGAGACAGAAATTTCAATTTCTATCAATTATTCAATTCTTATCGCCAACACAGTGAATTTCCTTATCCCATAACGTATAGTACAACATCTCACTATTAAACAGTCTTTTAAATCCAGTTCTAACAATATCTCAAAATTATATCATTATTTAATATTCATATAAAATGATGAATACCAAATATTTGGCGAGTTTTTTTTTATATTGTCTCATTTCTCAAATAAATAATTTAATCATTTAATGCACTATTTCACAAAAGTATTGCTTGAGGATAAAGGAAGCTCAAAAATACTACATAATACGCCTAATGGCATGCTGGAGTGCGCTGTAACAGTAAAATAAATATTGACTTCATGAATAGTGAATTTTCTCACTACGCTAAAAGCCAATAGCTCTAAACCTAACGTTAACATTACTTTAGAAATGTTAATACTGGTTTAAAATTCTTTAAATTACGATGGCTATTTTTTTAACTGTGTTTGTAACTACTTACACCATTTTGAAAAAAAAAAAAAAAAAGAAGACGTCGATAATCGACAGAAATTTAATTTTACTCTTTCCCCACCCCAACAAAGTTTGGGGAGTCCTTCTCGCAGAGGATATGTTAACTAAGCATATTTCCCACTTGCGTCTCATTTATGCATTTAACTCGAAACGTAAAAGTTTAATGAGAACAACATTTGGTGTTATAATAACAGCTTATATATTATAGCGTTATGACGTGAGTGAGAGTGGGCGGTTTACTGAAGGGCGAAAACTAACAAAATGCAAATATCTCGGTTAATAGTCAAGATAGTGAAAAAACGTACATACCAACATTTATAGAGCATTACATTTGCAGTAAGATTGGTTCTATATAATTTTCCGATCGCACGGATATCAACGGAGATATTTCGAAATCCCCCTCTCTAACCCCCCTTCCCTCCGATCTGGTTTCAGCCGTTAACGAACTTGATCTTTACTTTAAAATAAAAAGTTTAGATATCCAGTTTGATAACAATCAAACAAAATTTATATGTGTATACATACATAATTTCTCTCTCTCTCTCTCGGTCTCTCTCCCTCTCTCTCTCTCTCTCTCTCTCTCTCTCTCTCTCTCTCTCTCTCTCTCTCTCTCTCTCTCTCTCTCTCTCTCTCTCTCTCTCTCTCTCTCTCTCTCTCTCTCTCTCACACACACACACACACACACACACACACACACACAAAAACAAACACACACAATTTTCAACGGACCTCATTTTCGTCAGCTCCTGGATAGGATCGATTGACATTTGAGTACATTTTTCGTAAACTTGCTATAACGTCTGTTATGCAAGCGGAAATGTGTAGAAACTGCTGATTTCCCTCGTGCCACAATGAAGCTTGGCCTAGCCCATCAGCTAGAGTAGGCAAGTTGTTTCAAACACTCATGATTTAAAAAATTTAAAGTTATGAGTTTGAATTAAAAATGGAATAATAAATACCTAAAGTAAAAGAAGAACAAGAAAATTAAGTTGAAATTTGATAATGGTAAAATATAATAAACAGTTCTATAAATAATCGTATTTATACTTTAATTTTCATTTTATATAATTATAGGTTAATGGATAATCCTCTTCATTTAATAATCTTTTTCAGGTAAAGCGATTTTTTTTTTCTAGTTTGAGTCTCTTCTGAGTTTTCTGAGTTGTTGAGTTCATTGAATGGTCTGGAATGACGACTTAGTCCTATGTCCTAATAGGAGGTTATAGTAGCAGTATTGTTTAAGAGTTTTGGTCATAACTCTATTTCTCTTTAGTTACTTACTGTTTTTGTTTTCTTTTACTTTTATTGCACTTCAAGAGCCTGGCTGTAAAAACACTTTTCCTTTCCTAGTTCTGTTTCACTGTAGTTATTGTGGGAATGACGCATTGGATTTAATGCCCTCCGCCAGTGGTAGATGGCATAGTGTGCAATAAAAAGCAGTGGCTGTAGTGTCGTCGACCCCATTGCTTGGGGCTATGGGGGCAGATGTGGGCAATTTACATGGTCCACCATTAGCCAGTAACATCTGCTTGCTCTAAACTGGCATCTACAGTAGAACGGTCTTCCTTGTCCACTTCCACGATACACGATGCTTTTCCCTCCCTCTCCCTTCCTCACACACACACACACACACACACACACACACACACTCTCTCGCTCTTCTTGAGGAATTCCTTCGGGGTCAAGTGTCTGCCGATTGTGTTCTCTCAAAGCCGTTTCCTGCCATGATTCATTTCTCACCTAGCGTCCAGGATGTTTATTCTGAATGGGAAATATAAAACTACCAAACCCGTGTCGTAGAAAAAGTATATTTTCAAACTCCTGGATGCCCTGCCGTACAGTAACTATTTATTTGGTCGTTGATACAAAAGAAATAAAAAATATATACATGATATATACAATAAAGGATTCTCTTAATTCAGTAAATTTTGAGATGCTAAACACCTACTTGCATAAACTGGGTGGACCCATAATCCCAGCATGGCCCCAAATGGACAGTTTTAATACAGGTGCTCCATAGCAGGCAGGGGTGAACTCCTGTCTACTCGCCTAAGAAAACAAACAATAAATAATTAATATAATACATTAAAAGAGCATAAATTATCAAGAATCCCACCACACTTCTTGGCTTGGAAATATTTGTTAATTGGATTTATTCTAATTCCACCCAATGCCTTGTCTTCTACCAACAAATTGTCCATTTTTGGACAACAAACTCCTGATTATGCGAGAACTAAGAAGAACCAGGATGCTCATCCACTGCATAGCTGTACTGTTCATGCTCAAATCACTTCTTACACAAGACACCTTTGAAATACAGGATCACTGGTTATACTAGGACCTGGCTCGACCTCGGTGCGATGGGAAAATGCTCATAGTAAAATAAAATAAATATGATGTCAAATCTCAAGTTGGCCATGTGATGAGGCCAATGCATTGAAATTCTTCGTAAACCTAAGAGTAATGGATCGGCTGTAGAAACTCCACCCATTTAAGCTATAGCTACGTGAAGTGGACGTTAGGAACTATTAACATTTCCAATGATTTACCCGTGACCCAACAAAACTAATCTGATATCACATTTAGAAAACGGTCAAATTATTTTTAAAAACGCTTAGCTAATTTAAAACACCTCACCTTAGATGCATTGCAAACCAACTGGGCTAACACTAGTATTAACAACAAACTACGAACTAATAAGAACACTATTTGCATATGGCCATCAAGTTTCAGAAACTCTAGGAGAGAAGAAATAGTTCTCTCGAGACTTAGAATCGGCCAAACCAAATTAACACGCTCATACGTAATGAAAAAGATAGACAGACTAACTTGCTTAACTTGTGACATTCCCTTGACGATAAGACATGTGCTGACGGAATGCCAAAACGACTACATCAGGACTTCCCCTACGACTTACTAGTACTTTTGACAGAAGGCAAATTAACAAATATACTATACATTAACAACATATGAAGGGTTTGCTGCAAAAAGGAGGTAGCTCCATCCCATAGCTGTTGGGAGTTGTAAACACTTCCTTGTGCCAAAAAAAAAACCCTTTTATTTGGCCCAAAAGGATGCAGCTTCAATCGTTATGATATTATTTTCGAACATTATGTTATTCGTTATAATGATGTTATTTTCTGTTTGTAAAACCAATAATTTTGCTGTACTTTATTTTCAGTTTTCTTTGAATAAAAAATACATAGTAATAGTACATTCTATTTACTTTTACACCTTTTTCCAAGACATAACATATTCCTCCACTCCCCATATTCCATTCTTTTGGGCAAAAAAGAAGTAGCTCCAAGGATCATCCATGTACCACCAACATTTGGATGATATTTTTTGAATGAAAATACTGTTCTAATATGTAAACACCATATTTGAAAGTAAGCAACAAAATATTTTTACATAACTTAAAATTTGAACTTTTTAAACGTTTTTTTTTTTTGGTTTCCCAAAAACTGGAAAAATTGGAGATACCTCCTTTTTGCAGCAAACCCTTCCTCATAACTACACAAATTAAAATATACGATAAAATTTAACATACAATTGAAGTATGTGGTGTGCAACAAGATTTCAATTTATAAGCTTTAATTGTTTTATATGAATATGTGTATGTATATTTGTGCTTGTGTGTGTGTGTGTGTGTGTGTGTGTGTGTGTGTGTGTGTGTATTTACTTGTAAAATGATTTTCACATAGGTTAAATTTTGTCGTATATGTATTTAAATTTTGTTAATTGTCATCGTTTTTTGTTATTATTACTTGTAGTTATCACTTATTTATTTTGCTTTTGTTATTTCTGACTAATGGAAGGGCAAATTACTATTGATGTGATATCCATAAATAAATAAAACTGACATGAAAGTTTTAAAGAAACCATTACCACGAATATAGTTTTAAATTATTTTACATTATACATTGCTCTGAAACAACGGGGTTTGACATCTCGCGTGCTACAATTGAAACGTGAGGGAGATAATTGTAATTTGCATATGTTCTGCAATAATTCATGAGCTCAGGTTGCTTTAGGATAATCAGTTTTAATTTACACGTTTTAATCAGAATTCCTAACAAATCCTAACTCCGTCTGCTTCCACTCTTCCCAGGCACGTTGTTTACATTATACATTTGTCGATGGAAACAAGCTCCTATTCGGCCAAACACTAAATGTTCTTACCTCACAACGAGTTGTACAATGAGTCCGGAAACTAAATAAGTTTATTATATAGCTTAACTTCATACATTTTACATAGATGTGATACTTGACACAACAATGTCTTATGCATTTCTCATTACTTTTGTTATTTTGGAAACAGTTTTCGGTTTAGATAAAAAAAATTATTTTTATGATTATGGTACCTTATCGTGGGACCTTCACCTGTGTAAATTGCTTGAATTTCGTGGCACTTAATGAACTACTATAATAAATAAGAGGTACGCAAAATGCAACAAAGATTAACAGCGTATATTAATATTTCAAAACAAAAAGCTGTGGGTAAGACTAATTCTTCTTCGATTGAAGACAACAACCAAATCCATAAGAGATTCAGGATTGAAACTTTATCTGCCTTTCTTGGAACAAGTGGTGAAATATGTCTCCATCTTTCCTGTGAATCCCTCTTTAACAATCAACAAGATAAGCCAAAGGTTACCGGCTCAAGTTAAGTTACACTATAATCTTAAAAAGTTTAATCTTTGTAAAATACTCTCTTGTCGGTCAACATGAATTATGTTTTCTTATTTTGAATTTTGTTCTTGTTTTCTTTTTAGCATAACTTAGATGTTCCATTCAATTAAGTATATATCAAAAATTCAATCCTCAGTTAAAGGAAAGCAAGATTTGACGAGATGCTTTTATCGCCACATTTCACAACTTTTGCGAAGATTTTTAAATTCTGTTAGCAGGACGTTTTTTGATAGTCTGTTAAAGGATGTCTATGTAATTACAGTTAGTAAATAGTAGTTATTTATATTTATTATTATATGATTGACTGTGATTGATAAACAAAAATAAATTGTCATAAAATGTATTGTTCAATGCTTCTTCTTGCTTTAATCAAAACTTGCTCTCTTCATAGCAGCTGTATGGGCTTATTTATCTTAACTTAACAGAATCTTGGTTGAGTAAGTAAATCAATTTTTTATTTCTGTTTGATGTTCAGCTGTAGTAATAAATGGAAATTACTTATTGTTGGATATTACTATCGATGTACTTGTTTTTTTTTTTCTGTATTCCACAATAAAAGTTACCAAGCCAGCAGTTATAGCCTTAAAGGGGTAAAGTTGTTGACCGTTTATGGCCAACGAAACCAGGACTTGTTAGTTTTATCTTTCGATAGAATGGGAATCAAATATCCCATAAACCTGATTATAGCGTAGGATTGGACTGTCGTAAAAGTCCTGTCGGAGGTATCCCGAAAGGATGTAGATATTTTTTTTGGGGGGGGGATAAAAAAACCTTTATGGTTTTATAAACTTGTTAGCAACACCTTCGAAAAGACTTTTTGTTGTCTACTTTCAGTTGACACTGGGGAAATGAGAGAGAGAAAGAGAGTCGAGGAGATTACAGGCGCATCTCTCCGAAGCATTCCCTCGCCGACCTGTTTACGAGTTGACGGGCGGGAGTTTTTGCCTTCGCTCTCGTCAAGGTGGGAGCTGAAAGAAGCGGCTAGGATTGCGTCTCTCCCTTTCTTTGGCAGGCAGACCCGTCTAAAAGCTTTTGCAGAAGAAACCAACGACCACTAACACCCTCTCTTCCCCCGATGGGGGCTGAAAAATGGTTCGCCCCCCTCAGGATCGCCCATCACACTCCATTCCCCCCGAACCTTGATGGAACCAGAGAAAAAATCCTTAGCCGAAAGCCAGGAGTTGATAAATCGCCCTAATCTATCAAATCGTTAACTAACAAAAACTCTACAACTCCCTACTGCCCTAATGCTAAGCTCGTTTAATCCCTAGACATTTTTTAAACAACACAATGCCATAAGTATAACCTTTTATCTCAAAGAAAAAAAATATTCCCTTAATCCAAAATAATGACTGATAAGACAGTTTCATCTTTTAAGAATGTTTCAATTTTAACTGATAAAGGACACAAGGTATCGCTCTTGAAGCAGACATAGTCTAAAAGTAGTTTTTCTAACTCGCTTCTGGGTTGAGAAAAAATTACGAGTTTAATTCAGTGCATTGCTCAATATTTTATGAATTTTCATGACAATCACGAACTTTGAAATAATAGCAAAGAGCTAATCTGTAGCAAAAATTCGAATAGCCATCATGCCTCCTTACTCAGCTGAAAATTAAGAACTTTCTCTCTGCATGTTTTTATCAGATTAAAACTGCAACGGAAGATGCAAATTAGTTAAATAGTTGTATAAGCGTATTTGAATAACGCAACTTTTCCCTTAACAATTTCCCTTAACGGAAATCAGCTATTGAGGTTATACTCTTGGTGCAATTTTCGAAAAATGTCTTCAAATGCCCATCGATCATACCTACTAGATGACGAAAATGAGGTCCGTTCAAAACTGTTTAGTAGTTACAACACATTATATATAAGAATTTTATGTAAAAAGAAAGATCAAGTTCGTTAACGGTTGAAATCGAACTGGGGAGAGAAGGGGATTAGAGGGGAGGAATTTCAAAAATTCTTAATATCTCCGTTATTTATGCATCAGATCGAAAATCATAGAATCAATCTTATTACAAATTTAATGTTCTATTAATGTTGTTAAGTACATTTTTACCATTAACTTTAATATTAATTAAGATATTTGCTTTATTTAGTTTATCATTCTATAATTTAAAGCCACAAGGCCGTTTTACACCTGAATTATTCGGCCAGAACCGCTCGGTGGATTTTCGAGATCCGGGTACCGTTTTGTTCGTCATGGTCGCTTTTTGCTTTGAAAAATTGTCGGATTCGAGGTAGCTCCCTCTCCCGGCGAGATAAGCCCCTCCGAAATTTTTTATTCCCAGCCTCCCCCGCGACGCCTTAAACTCGCTATTTCTCTGCCCGTTCCGAGTATCGCTTTACCGACCGGGGGAAAAACTCTAGGACAGATACCCTTTCGTTCGACGCCTCAAACGCGAATAATCGCCTGCTCCCGTCCCGACAAATGACGATCGAACTCGAAAGTATACTTTTTCTTGCGACCCGCCAAACTCCCCTTCTATTGCCTCATTTTTTCTTTTCGAAGCGTCATTTTTCAGCTCGAGCGTACGGTCCAGGTAGCCACCGAGCCGATTTCCCCTACCGCACTCCGCCGCCCTGTACGGACCCTCCGAAATCGACCCTCCTAAAACACCTCTCTTCCCGCCGCTCCGCTACCGACGCCCAAAGACCACCTCGGTCTCCGGTCGAAGGGCGAAGGGCGAGGTTAATGGAAATGTAATGAAATATCAATATGTTTACCTAATTTATGTCTTAAGAGTTTAAGTATGTCATCTAAATAAAGCTGCTTTCAGCAGCGAGAGCTTTTAACTTTCAGACTATGTTATTTAATATCAAAATTTATTTTAAGCTGATTGAATTTCGAAATTGTTTTATTTTCTTTATTTATAGTTATTCAATTTGCATTATTATTGTTGAGGGTTGTGACTTTTTTCATATATTTGCCTAGGACTATTGGTTTTGTAAAGACGTGTAATGCGCAATCTACCAGATAATCAAAGAACTAATACGACTTCTTTTCGTTCTCTTATTTTTCCTTTTCTTTTCATTACTCTCAATGTTTTTTTTTTTTTTGCAAAAACTTTCCTAATTCCTTATTTCACTTATATTATAACTTTACTATGTTTATTTATGGCAATTGTTCCCATTTAAATAGTCTTTCCCTATTTCCCCTATTTACAAAAGTAAATATAACGGTTTATTCTATTGGATATTTTTTAAGGTAACTTAATTGGTAACGATTTCATAATTGTAAATTCGATTATACAATTTATATCAATTTTTACTCTAATTATAAAGGTTTTCGTGAATATAGGTCATTCATTTTTCGTCAGGTAAATAGTACAACTTTTTTTTCATATTCTTTCATCTTGAATGACGTGAAATAAATTATTTCCCAATTGAATGGGGATCACTTCTTTTAGATGAACTTAACAGATCTAACGTTATGAATTACGAATCTGGAAAATACATGTTTAATTAAAATATAGAAATCATGAGGGCAATGCTCGAGTCGTTTTACGGCGATCCCGAAGGGATCGCTTCCCCAGTTGTGGCGCTGCCAAAGACAGCGCTTTTTTAAGGGGGTCAAGGGGGCGTAGCCCCCTTGCTGGCGTGAGCTAGTTTTATTTAAATGTGAACGTATGAGGCAAGTGGGAAATCTGCTTAGTTAACGCAGCCCCTGCGGGGCGGACATTTTAGGAAACCTATGACTTGCCTTCTCTACCTTCCATTTGAGTAACCATAAATTTTAAAAGTTCTACGTATCTTTTAAGGAATCGTTCTGATAATAGGTTAACAAATGTGGCAGTAGCTCCTACTGGTTCAATTGGAAAATTACTATAATTACTCTATTAGGGCTGTATAAGGCTAAGTTGTTAGAGTCTAACCTTGGTAGAACAGGAGCACGCCCCAGATACAAGCAAATCAGGCTTATAATCTTGTCGTTCGCTTCGGGCCACCTTATTACAAGCGGCGATTTTAATGCTCTACTTAAATTGTAGTTACGCCATCATAAGTAGATAAAAAATATGCAATAAATTATTGTCATGGCTTGCTAAGAAGCCGTCTTCGCTGACATTAACAAATATTATATTCTTAATTACTGGATATATGTAAGAATAATAATTTTTCTTCGCTGGTAGACAAGGTGAGGTCGGAAAGATATATGGCCGGCCTACCATTTATAATGCAATTATTAATTATATAACACATGATTCCTATAAAGTGTCATTTAACATAGGAAAGTAGGACCAGTATGACTAACTAATGTGTTGCCAATAGTATTATGTGCAATCACCAATGTCCATTCTACAATTGACTAAAAATACTTGTCCCATACTTCTTGACTTCATTATCTTTCTTTCATGTCAAAAAGTGAGGAAAAACTAGGAAATAATAAACCGTTATAAGTAATTAGATTAAATTATTTTTGTTATATGTTTTAGCTTGTTAGATATCATATTCCAATAGTTCTGTAAAAAACGGAAAGTTTTGGAATTGTCAAATTGTTGTTCTTAGCAGATCAGCTGATCGGTTAATAGTATTGAACTCATGCACCGATTTCTGAAAAGTTTCTTCAAGTATCTATCGATCCTTCCTAGCCCATAACAAAATTAGGCTCCTTCAAATAAATAAATAAATAAATATATATATATATATATATATATATATATATATATATATATATATTATTGCTCCAGTAGACTCAGTTCAACTCTAAGGATCAAGAAAAAAAACTACCTTCAGGTTTGTAAAATATTCATTTGACCACAACCAATAAAGTTATATCTACAAACAATTAAAATCCAGGGGCTCAGGTTGGCCATGCGAGTTAAAGCGTTGGCCTTTATCTCAAATGGCAAACCTAGAGTTGCGAGTTCGATTCTCCCCTGGACAAAGGAATTTATTTAGTGACGAAATTCATTAAATAACGTCCTAAAATCCCACCCTGGCTAGAAAAGGGTGTTAACCTGTAGATAACCCGTCCCAATTAGCCTTCATTGCAAAAAGTGGACGTTAATAAATAATAATAATAATTAAAATCCTGTGGCAGATCGTGGATTTCCAGCACTGCTAAGTTTATTTTTAATTATCTATATACTTTATTTCTATAATAATGTATTTCTTAGTTCACATTTGTTTTAATAAAACTTCCTTTCAGTAAATATAATGAAAGCAGAAACATCTAAAATATCTAATTTACTCAAAAGTAAATATTTTGTAAAAACTGAGGAGCTTTAAAAGAATTTAGCATTTGTATAAATATATACAACAATAGAGGAAATTTTAGCTCATATAGGTAAAAAATATGATTTCTTAATGCAATATATGTACTATTTTAGTTTTGGTTTTAGAGTAAACATTATTTTTAAGCCGCGACATTTTTGAAATCTTAAGTTCCTAGTTAAATTTTCTTTTTTAAGTTGTTTAAGTTCTGTTTACAATAAGTGGTATATGTGGTATAAGAATTACTGTAAAATGGAAATTGCAGAAATTAAGAATAGAGGATCACAAAAAAAAGGTCTGCATTTTTTATTCTTTAGGTTTGAGATAAGCATTGGTAAGATGAGAGTCAACTAAGTCATCATCACCATTTCAACTAATTTATTAGTTATCACATAAAAATACGTGAAAAGATAGATCACCAAAATTTGACAAAATAAATGAAAATGAGTACGACCTCAATACTGTATGTTATTGAATATAGTCAAAGAAATACGGATAGAGTTAGGGGCCTATCTGACAAAAGAAATTAGAACATTAATAAATTGTGTATTACAAAATGTAGGTTAACATTTGTCCTTATTAAGGTTGATAACAGGAATGGTTGAGGCATAGTTGAACAGTTGCTTGCATTCAGAAACTGGGCTGCAGGTTACACTGCTTTGTTTTAGTTCTGGTTTCTATTTATGTTGCTGATGCAACTGAATAATCATTATACATCGCTCAACCTTGCCTCGACTCTTATGATTTCACATCCATTCAACAACTTTAGGAGACATAATTAATAACGATTTATGAAGCAAAAAGATATATTATGACTACTATTATTTCCTATTTGAAGATAATTCTCTGACATTTAATTTTGAATATATAAATATAAACACTTTTTTTTTCTCATGAGGGAAACCAGTTATTGAGATTGTAATTTTGACGAGTTTTCAAAAACCTTTTTCTAATGTTAATCGATAGTATATAGGCGATTAGAAAAGTGAGGCCCCTTTTTATTCATATTCACTATCTTTTATTGACACTCTAGCGGATCCAATTTATATGTAGACGTTAACATTCATTGCAATTAAATATTTCATGTAAAACTGAAGATCAAGTAGGTTGATGGCTGATGTGAGGAGCAGTGAATTCTACCTCAAGCTTGTGGTAATCCATAATTCTAAATATCTCCTTTCCCATGCTTTGGATGAAAAATTTTACTGTAAGATTCTAATTGAAAATTTAATATTTTAATAGTATTGGTTTATATATTTTTCTTAAACTCACAAATCAACGGACGTATTTGTTTTTTGTTTTCTTTTCTTCTTTTTTTGTCATTATGTATCATTTTTTATTCCATCGACGCCATAGACGTTATATATGTATATCTGACGTAAAACTAACATTAGGTTCCTTGATGGTTGAAATCAGGACAGGAAAGGCTTGGCAGGGATTGGAGAAACAGGAAAATACACAATCATGTATAACTCCATTATTATAATCAAAAAAGGCTCAGGTATTCCATTTGAGTTAAAGCGTTGCCCTTAGCCACACTAGGTTTACTTAGAGTGTCGATTCCCGCCTTGGCAATAGGAATTCGTTTAGTGAAGTGCTCGTTAAATAAAATTCTTAGTCCCACCCTGGCTAAAAAAAGGTGGTAATCTATAGATGAGCCCTCCCAATTAGCCATAGTAGCAGTAAGTAGACGTTAATAAATAAAAAAAACGTTATAAAATCAAACGTTTTATCAAAGATTTTCATTACAGTCGAGTTATAATTCTTTTGGTCTTTAATTATGCCTTACTCATTTTCAATTAAAGTGCCAATATCACTATATCATTAGTCCAGCTTAAATTTCTAATACTGTTTCATAGGCATCTTATTACGAGATAAAAAAGGAAATGAAATCACTAGCGCGTCATTCAGCTCTTCGTAACCAGTATGACGGTCCATTCTTAGTAACGATGGTCTAACAGTGCTACTCTAAGAACAACACATTTTTAAGTTAAGTTCTTTTACTTCCTCGTACCAAGTAAAGGAGGTATTGTAGTCCAACAAAAATATCGGAATTCAGAATTCAAGGGAATTACCCATTTTGGCTTGAACCTGAAGCTATGATACCTGTAGATATCTCGCATATTTAAAAAACAAGTCTTGGTATGTTGAAATTTACTATTTAAAACATTTGAAATGTTCTGTTGTGTGCCTCCTCTTTTGATCGGAATCGCCCAAGAATGACGGGGTTTTAGAGGAAGGCGAAAATAAGAAATTGCCAAACTTCTGTGAATTTATGGTAGATAACAATGTTTTTTGTAAGGCCTTTTTGGTTCACAATAAATAGATCTATAAATTATGCTTCGTGATATTTTTCGATCTGATGCATTTAAAGGAGAAGTGACTTTCAAATGAATAACTTTTAATGAGTAGCAACCAAACATTTTCATTCTTTATTTTAAGAGGAATAGAATGAAGTCATATATAGTGTCCACATCTTTTCGTTTTGTAAAGGAAAACAGTACACAGTGCAGAATAGCTCAAAAGGCCTTGGAGAGATTGGTTTGAGACAAACGCCCCCTAGATTGGTAAGTGCGAACCGCTCAAGTGGCGGGGTTGTGACCTGCATATCCTCGCAAGCACCCCCCCCCCTCCCCCCGCTGTGCAAACACCGGCTTCTCATTGGCCCAGGGAAATAGGGGTAGTTCCCATCCCTAGGCCTTCCTATTACCCTGTCATCTCAGTGTGATTCATGTTTGTCATCGCCTACCAGATGGCGCCACTATGATAAAACATCCCATTCCCTCTACCTATCTTAGCAAGCGTGAAATTACTCCTTTCTCGCAGCGCATTTCTTATGAAAATTAATTCGCGCATTCTGATGTCGAGGTTGTAGTTAAGACGCGATATTTCGAAACCTCTTCTTACGCCCACCTCGATTAGAAAATTATGGCATCCCCTTTTAAGGGTCCCCATTTTTATCATCACGCCCCCCTCCCCCAATAAGAGGAATCAGCTATTGAGGTTATTCACTAAGCCATTGTAATAACATTTCTTCAAATGTCCATCGATCCTACCTAAGAGATGACGGACATGAGCTCCGTTCTATATGCATTTGGTTGGCGTTGGTAGATCTTAAAAATATTTAACCACCCCGAGGAAGATTCGTGACCATAGTTTTATGTAGAACGTGATCAGCCTAACGTGGAACCCTCGTTAACCAAGGAGGTCCTAGAATGAGTTTTATTCAGTAGATTAATCGTCTAAGAAAATCAGAGTTATTAGTCTTCCCTACGAGCTGTCAGACTACACGCACACATACATGCATATAGATGGACAAGGGGAGAAAGGAGTTGGAGGGAATGGATACCAAAAATTCGTAATATCTGAGTTACCAGAACAAAAAATCGTATATAACCAATCTTTTACAAATTTAATTTCCTACAAATCTTGTTCTCTGTATTTATCTGTGTCTCGAACATTAACCGATGATCTCAACTTACCATAGGAAATAGGATTTATTTAGTGATGGACCCATTGAATAAAATCCTTGGTCTCAACCTGGCTAGAAAAGGGAGGTAACCTGTAGATAACCCGTCCCAATTAGCCTTACTAGCAAAAATTGGTCAGTAAATAATATATAAATAATATTAGTAAAACGGTTGTAGATTTAATATGTGGGATATGTTCAGGAATGTAGTAAAAGGCCTTAAATCGTCACAGTGATCAAATACATTGGGTGTGACGTCATCTACTAAGATTTCATGTTTTATTACGTGCCTTTTTTTGGTATAAATACCATCCTTGACATTTAACCATATCAAGCAAAAACAAAGGTTACATCTGCAATAGGTCCAAGTGGAGAGGGAGGGTGTCAGAAGGGAGAAAACCGAAAATTCTTAGTATAATTACTTTGAGTGGTTCACTGACTAATCGTCTCATATCCCTCTGGAATTTTGATCCCCATTTACATATGATTCTAATTATGCGAGAAAAAGAGAATAGGTGGGCGAGTTGAGATCATCCGTGTCTTGAGGAATCTGCTTAGTTTACGCTGACCCTGCGTGACTGACTTTTTGTCAACTAAGTGGAATCGATAGAGATTCAAATTTATTTTTTTTTAAATCACGTCATGAGCACAAACTCAACAGCCTAAGGGAAATCTGCTAATGGTTCATAAGACAGTGGATTATTGATCAATGAGTAGAGATTCTATACGGACTAAAGGAGATGAATGGAGGGGTGGGTGGTGACCCCGTCCTTGACCCCATGCTGGCATCAAATATGATCCCCTCCACCCTACGGTTCTAATTATAGGACAACCCTTATCTTCCAGCTGTCCTTCATTGATAAAGATAACCTTTAGCTCTGGCCTCTTATCAACAGAGCTATATTTGTAATTACCTCATCTATAGCAGTATATCCTCTCTTTACGTGGAGCTACTTATAACTCACGTAGTGTCTTTATATTTAATATTTTTAGAGACAATTCGTATCTTGTTTCGAATCTGACTGAATTACAAATAGTTATCTAGATTAGTTATCTATATACCTCTTAATATATCTCTATCTATCGTTATCTACCTTCCCACACCTCCGTCTGGTGTCCTGAACCCAAGAATTGTGACGTCCTAGAAAAGCGATGAAGCTTAAATCAAGCTTAGAAGAACTTCTTAGACACGATGAAAAAACATTAAAAGTCCGTCACGCAGGGGCTGCGTAAACTAAGCAGATTTCCCACGTGAAGTTTTACAATAGAGAAATCTGCCTAGTAATAACCTATTCTTACGAGGACGAATAGTTAGTGAAACGGCCACACTAGCGCTAGTGCGCTCGGCGGAAACTCCCGAACATAGCCGACCACACTCACAATACAAATCCAAATATCTCGGTTAATATTAAAGATATCGAATAAATGTATATAACAATATTTATAGTAAATTTGCTATAAGATTAGTTCTATACAATTTTTTGATCCGACGTATGGTAACGGAGATATTTCGAATTTTCGAAAATCCCCCCTCTAAACCCCCCCTCCCACAGGTCCGATTTCAGCCATTAACGAACTTGATCTTCCTTTTTACATAAAACGATTAAATTCCGAGTTTGGTAACGATCAAACAAAAATTGCGACCGCTAGAGCGTTAACAGACAAATATATATATATATAATTTTGAACGGACCTCATTTTCGTCATCTCCTGGGTAGGATCGATGGACATTTGAAGAAATTTTTCGAAACTCGCGTCATGAGTACGACCTCAATAGCTGATTTCCCTTAAGGGAAATCTGCTAAAAAGAGTGAAACTTTCTTGAACGAACTTTATTTATTCCAGAGGTACATGGTAAATCTATCATGCCGAAGTTCGATTCCCGCTTGGGCAATAGGAATTTATTGACGAGCTTATTAAATAAAATCCTTATCCCCACCTTGGCTAGAAAAAGAGTGGAAAACTATAGATAACCTGTTCCAATTAACCATGGTAGCAAAAAGTAGACCTTAATAAATAATAATATTTGTTCCAGGAAATGTAAATTCACATACTGCTAATGACTTGACAGTAGATGCAGTGTAATTTAGCAAATAAATAAATACATTTGATGATAAAATCTGAAGTCAATGATTGATTACCCGATCATCTTAGGATTCGTGTTGAAAACTCTGAACCCGATTAAAACTAGTGTGCTCACAATACTCTGATACGAAAGTGTTCTCCTATGTGTAATACCTATATCTAGTATTAATTAATAAACAAATTAAAATAAATTAATAAATTTAGTGAGAACGTATTTATTTGACTTTGTTAACAAATATGAAATGTAATAAACCTAGCCAATAGACGTTCAAAAATATTTTCGAAGAAATAATGAACCAAGAGTGGCATTAGAAATCATCATCGTGGCATTGCGGTTGGTGGAAAACTGCTTACTTTACGCAGTAACTGCATGACTTGCTTTTAAAAGTTGTATTTATACACACACATATATATACCGAAATGATCGACCTACATGCACTTACTGTAACACAGTACTGACCATTAAACATCTCCTGACTGACTGCAGACTACGTGAACGTCTCAACTTACCGAACGACTTGTACGAACTATTGACAGAAGCCCACATATATATCACACTCTTAAATCACTTGAAGACAATTAACATTTACAACAAACTTTAAACCACACCTACTCCACTCTTCTCTCTAATTTTTTTATCTCAAATTATGCCACTGATTCGTATTTGAGTTTTTTTTCGAACAAGGCATTATAATAAATTTTTAAACTAGAGCCTTAGACTTTCATCATTCTCAAGCCAGGATTTGTCGCAACAATTATAGTTTTACATAGTTTTATTTTAACGGTTCCTTAGTTTTATATATATAGCTATATTTTATACTGTTTTAATAATTTTGAAAACATTTTTCTTTATTAGAACATTTTAATTTAAGGAATTGATAATAAATGATACTGTGCGACATCGCCTAGTTGCGCAGCTCACCAAATAAATAAATAAAAATAAATACATATAAACTAGCTGTGTTACACGTTGTTCAAACATGTATGGTTTCCAGAGCGAATGAGAGGATTGGATTAACCTGAGCTCTTCTCACAAATCCGTTCCTTTTCATCACATACTGGAACATCCCCTCACCATAGGACTATATTCAGAATGTTATAAAGTCTGGAATAATCCAAAGAAATAAAAAGTTGATATTAACATATGTTTTAAAATAGCTGTTACAAGTCGACGAGTTTTGTTTCAGGTTTCTGGATTAAGAATTTCTATTGAGGTTTTAAGAGTGATTTGGTATGAAGAAATATTTCCATTTTTGAGGTGCTGGATGGTGAAGGAATTATTATCTCAGGTAAGAAAAAACGCCTCGTTCCTTCACTATTCTTTATTCGTTGTGACAGAGCGCTTTCAGAGCATACGCTCCATCATCAGTGCCCTCTTCACAATGATGTGACAGGAACCAAGGATTCCCTGTGACTCCTTAGGGAAACCACCCCTGTGTGGTCACAGGGAATCCTTGGTTCCTGGCACATCTTTGTAAAGAGTGCACTGATGAAGGAGCGTATGCTCTGAGAGCGCTCTGTCACAACGAATAAAGAATAGTGAAGGAACGAGGCGTTTTTTCTTACCTGAGAAGAAATATTTAGTGAATGACCTGCGCAAGAGAATAGAAGAGATTTTCGACCCCGGATCATAAATAATCACAATTATGAAAACTAACTTGCTAATAGTTTTAGTTTCTATTTCGATTAGTACATTTTTTTGCTACAGATTACTATTTTTTCTATATATTATTATTGTGTCTAGAGAGTATCAACTATAGTGTTCATGCAATATTCAATTATTATTAATAAAAAAATTGAAGAAGAATTATTTGGAAGATATGTGTCTAACTGATTTACTGAAGCAGCTCTTTATTCTTCGTTGTACGAAGTAAAGAAAGCATTATAATCACACAAATTTTCAGTTTTTCAGATTTCAATGAAGTAGCTACCTTGTCCACACTATAATCCATTTGTATTAGTTTCAATTTGATGCCTATTCGTGCCCCGCAGTAAATTAAAACAACTAGTCTTAAAGTGATAACATTTCATAGTTCGAGGGCTGCTCTAGCATCTAGTTGCGTAGCTCCTATTTTCCTTAAAATTGCCTTAAGGAGGGTTTTGAAAATGGCGAAAAATGGAAATTCCTCCGTATCTTAAGCGTAATTTATAAGACTTTTAGCAGATTTCCCTTAAGGGCCGTGAAAAGCAAGTTTCACTGTTCACAAGACCAGTTACCAGGTTTAGCATGTAAATAATACATACTGCCTAGTAGCAGCTGTCTAGGTAGGTCCTACGCTCTGAAGGTCAATTTTGACCTGATTTAATTTATGATAAAAATGTTAATTTTAGTTTATTTAATGTTAAATAAATATTTAAGTTATCGCCTCTGTGCAAAGTTAGGAATTTATTATAGACGAACTCATTAAATAGAATCTTTAGTCCCACCCTGGCTAGAAAATGCTGGTAACCTGTAGATAACCCATCCCAATTATTCTTGCTAGCACAAAGTAGACGTTAATAAATAACAATATATAAATATTTTAATGCTAAAAGTGATATTGTTGAAATAAAATTGTATTTTTATATCTTTCTGGATTTGGGCTGGCTGGTGGAGGTCCATCGTCAACGGAAGGATCAAAAAGGTCAAACACCTCCACTCTTAATCTTGATTAAGAGTGGAGGTGTTTGACCTTTTTGATCCTTCCGTTGTATTTTTATATGTTTTTGCATGACTCAAAATGAACATTTTTAACTTATAGACCAAAATCCAAATTTATTGTAGTTTTCATTGATTACAGCCCTGAAAAAATAGCAATGGAAATTGCTGAAACACTAAGCGCCTATCGCTTTTAAAAATATTATGAGGAATCACAAACTTCAGTTCTAGATATAGCTGATTCGTTAATCTCACCACCAGCAAAAATAACAGTTGGAAATAAAACTACACATTCAGAAAAAATAAAATCCTCTTTAAATAAGTATTTTACTACTTACTGATCATAAATTGAGTAAGTCCTGTAAAAATCAAGAATAAATAGCGCTTTAAGATTTAAGAGTTCGAGCTATATAAGTTTTAGCTACTTAGGAGACATTTCCCTGCATTGCAAGGGCAGATAAAACATCCACCCCTAACAATTAGCTGCTTGAAGCGAATCTAGTCAGAACAAATTGTATTATGGAGTGACGAAGACCGTGAATAATTAGTGCAACATGTCGCCAACGTTGGAGAAGTTAACTTTGCAGGGCGCACTGAAATGTCGGAGCTTCACTTTGATGAATATTCGCAGAGTCGGAGAAATAGAGTCGGTGTCTATCAGGGACCGAAGTTGGGAGGTGCTTTGTGAACTTCTCAACATTTCAGACAACCGCATAAACCACTTCCTATAACTTTCCCCACAATGCTGTGTCTGCGTGGAAAAAGTTTTCCATTTTCGCCACTTCTTTTCTCGAAAGGCGATACCTATTATTTTACTTCCGCTAGCTCTACGATACTCCTCAAAAGTACTCAGCGAAGTATGATTGATGCTGCTAAAAGTGAACCTATGTTGCTTTTTTATTTAATAGAAACCTTTGCCATGCTACAGCATTGTTGGTCAGACGCTAAACTGAGGAGCTTGTGAAACTGTATAACTTGTGGGATATTCCTTATGGGAATTATGAACAATTGCATTAGCTGATTATTTCCATATTGTACTATTGCATTTAATATATTTATAATATAATTATAAATATATAAAATTTTTATTTATTTATTTAGCCTTAGGTAATTATGAAAATCAAGGTGAAAATAGATTTAAATGTTCAACTAATTTGTCCCTTATCCAGGGAGTTGGCTCCTCTCATAACCCTCCAGCCAGTAGTTGTTAACGATCTACAACAGTTCAGTATGAGTTTATAATCAAAATTTAAAAAATAATTGATATTTCGGTCATATTTTGACATTTGCATTTCACCTCTGACTATTCTTAGTCTGATTTAGGCAATTAATGCACATTAGTTTTACATAGAATACATAAATATTGTTTCAAAACAATTGAACGAAAATTATATTGTTATTTCTGAACGTCCACTTTTGCTATTATGGCTAATTGGGGCGGGTTATCTGCAGGTTAACACCCTTTTCAATCCAGGATGGGACTAATGCTTTTATTTAATGATTTCGTCACTAAATAAATTCATATTGCCCAGGCGAGAATCAAACTAGCCACTCTAGGTTTACCAAGTGAGATTAAGGCCAACGCTTTCACTCACATGATTAGTCTGAATTCCTAACGAAAATTATAGGCACTAAAACGTTAACAAATGCAAATATACATGTATTTATAATATATATATATATATATATATATATATACACATATATATGTGTGTGTGTGTGTGTGTGTGTGTGTGTTCTTTCCTTTAAAAAATGAGTTTTAAGCAGATTTTTCGATAGAGTCAATCTACCGAAATTGAAAGGTTGCACATTCCTGTATAATGGATTGTGTCTAATATTGTAAATTTTTTTTTGTACTGGCAATGAACATGTTATACTGCTATATTCCAGCAATGACCTTGTATAAGCACGATAAAAAGTTAGCTTACACGTTTCCATTATTCTTGGAAAAAAAAAAAATTAAAAATAAACTTGGCACTGTTCCAGTTTCATAATATCCGCTACATCTCATGATTTTCATTATTTATTTCAAAGGACATATCTAACTAGAGATCTTAACTTTTCAGTTTGGTGTTTTTCATTACTGTTACTTGTTTGTTTCTCAGAACCGGGTCAGAGCGGAGTTCAAACCACAGGCAGCGAATCGAGAATAAACTTCATTTATATTTCATTTCGTTTAGTAGCATCAATTTCAACTACTTGTATTTTGTTTTGTAAATGACCACATAATAACTTTATTTTTATTGATAAAATTTGATGACTTATTTTAAATCTTATTATTTTTATATTGGAGAAACAGAAATAGTTTTATAGGCTAAAGTAAAAATCGTCTAAGTGAGCCTCCCAACATGGTATACCTCGTATCGCATACATTAATTAATAATAATAATATTAACTGATTAATATAATGAAACAATACATATTGAGATTAATATATAAAAACGGCCTGGAGTTAATGACCATAAGGGTTGACACGCCACAAAAAAAAACCGGATTTAGTTTACTATTTTCATACATCGTCGTCACTGGCTGATGATCGAGTATCGGCTAGCAAGCACCCACTAGGACGCAAAGGCACCATCCTCAACTCCGTCCAATGTTGGACTGAGTTAGTTGTCCATTAGTCAGTAGACTGTATGTTTAGTACAACTTTTTACGAGTTTGAAGATGGTGCCATCTAAACGAAAGCGCTGGCCAGCTGTACTCGGTCATCAGCCGATCAGACGGTCTTCACTGATAGGTATGATGACAACAGTATCATTTATACTGGCGATTCCAACCCTTTATTTGATATACCATAAATTGTTTAATTCGGAAGGCATAAGATATAGTGTCCTCCATATATCCAAGTAATGCCTCTTCTCAGCTGGTAGAAACCGAAATAGATTTAATTATGCTTTAAGTACATTATCATTGTTATTATTTAATAACGCCCACGTTTTGCTACTATGACTAGTTGGGACGGATCATCTATATTTCACCACCATTTTCTGGCCAGGTTGGAGCTAAGCATTTTATTTAATGAGTTCGTTGCTAAATAATTTCCTATTGCCCAGGCGGTTAAATCTCTAGGTTTAACAAGTGACATCAATGACAATGCTTTAACACGCATGTCAACCTGAGCCTCCCTCAAGCAGAACATACCTACGATCTTCTGAGTTTGAATCCTCCTAGCCTGAAATATAATTTTTTCTAACAAACAATTTATTGTCTTATAAACTGACCAAGTGACAAGTTATTACTTGGAGCGAAGAAGGTTATAATAAAAGAGTATATCCTCCTCAAAAACTTTTATATAACTCTCAGCAGTTTCCAGAGATTCATAACAGCATTTTCCAAGATGAGGACATAGCAAATAACTGAATTCCCTAGAGGGAAATCTGCTAAAACTGCAAATTATAGATACCAAGTACTATATACGCATGTACATTATATATGAACATTCTGGTCTGTTTTAATATATATACTTGGTCAGCTTCTGGTTAGTTTTAAATAAAATGTCAAAATATGCCAATATTTGGAGATATATATTTGCGATGGAATTTAGTTTTGTTCCTGATAACATATACACTGTGTATTTCTCTTTGCATTAATATGTTCGTTAAGCATATTAATTTGTCCCCTATTGAAAATACTCACTTAAACACCTTTATTGCAACTCGTAGAAGATTATCATGACGGCAATGATAACAATTATACCGTAATTCTTCTTAATATTATGATTTACAAGAATAGTTTTTTTTTAAACTTTGAGTACAACAAAAATCGAGTTCTGAATAGCCTTTCAGGGTACTTTATTGTTTGTAATTGGAATTACGTCAAACATTTAGCACATCATAAAAATCACGCCTTTAAACGGGTACACACATACACACGCGCGCGCGCACCCACACACACACACACACACACACACACATACACACACACACACACACACACACACACACACACACACACACACACACACACATATATATATATAAATATATATATATATATATATATATATATATATATATATATATATATTGCAGATATAAATAGACAAAAGTAGCGAATACAAATGCAAAACATTTAAATGATTGATGCAAATAAGAAGATATATGTTATTGACAAATATTCTTCCTAAGCCACAGCAAGGGCGTTTTGTGTGGTGGAAACTCTTTCTAAAAAAGGATAAATTTTACTTTCATATGCAATGTATTTCATTTCATTTCAATCACATAACTCACAAACCTTTGTTAATCAAATTAACTTAATCACTTTGCTTAACATATGTAAGTCAGAGATAAATATATAATTTAATTTCTACAGTCTGTCTTTTTTTATGGTTTCCCAAAGTTTTTCAATCCAAATATTGCACTGTCCTTGTCCAACTTCATTCAGAATATTCCATTTTTTTGGAAGTTTCCCGCAATTTCCAGTATGGAAAAGTCTGAGGGCATTAAAAAAAAGAGAAGGATTTAAAGCTTTCAAAGTTATTGTCTCTCGTTTTAAAATTTACTATTGAAAAATATAAAAG
This sequence comes from Riptortus pedestris, assembly GCA_019009955.1. Lineage (NCBI taxonomy): Eukaryota > Metazoa > Arthropoda > Insecta > Hemiptera > Alydidae > Riptortus > Riptortus pedestris. The sequence goes on from CM032228.1 coordinate 39,139,771, forward strand.
CACTTTAAAATATTTAGCTATACACTTTAGTTATTGATCCTAATGAAAAGGTGTTTCTTTATAATAATATTACTAGTATTATTTTTTGAATTATGTTTTCAACTTACTTCATTACACATTTATGTTGTACACATAACGCGATTTTTTTAAAAATTGTCTTTCAAATGCATACCGAACCTTCACAGTAGATAACTAATTTATATATAAAATTGTAACCTCTGTCTGTATATTGTTTTATTTTCAAAATGTCACTATAAATTTTCGTTTCACGTGGAATTGTTACGATATTAACAATTTTTGGCTTTGGTGTCTGTTTTAATTGAATTATATGAAACTTGCTAAACTTATTGCTACTAACCCAACATAGACTATAGGCCATACAAGTACTTCCAGAGACCAACAGAAGTAGGGGTTATAATGGTGGCCTGAAATGAAAAATTGCGATATTTCGTTTCCTACTGGTTTTTCGGTAAAGATGCACTTAACAAAAGTTGTTTATTTTGTTTTTTAAACTAACTAAATAATTGTTGCTGCATAATGATGGTATTTTTATAGCAAGGCTTCAATGTATACAATAACACTTCCGGAAATATATCGTTTTTTAATTTTATTTTTTTTAATTTTTATATAATTAAATATATTTTTTATATAATAAATGGTTAAATATATTTGTATAAAATATAAATATTTAATAGACCTCTTTTTTTATGGTTTCATTCTTAATCTGCTACTTTTTTGAGTTAGATGATGAATGTAAATGTATTATCCTTATTTCATCAAGTCATTCATTAGCTTAAGAAATACCTTGAAAGTATTCTCTTAGTGTTACTTATAATAACCAATTATCGCTACCAGTAAACATGTAAACCAAAATTAAAATGAATAATCAAACTGCTCTTTATACATCAGTTATTATTTTTTGTTTTCAATGACACATGGTATTCTTTCATTTTATGCATTGCTTGGAATATTTGATGAGTGAAACCTAAACGGCTTTTTCCGTTGTCCGTTTCTTTTTGATTAATTAAAAATAAATTATTCAGTTTTTATAATGAATTCCCAAAGAGAGCTTTATAATTAATTCACAATATGTCATTTTCCTCTCCCAAATGAAACTCAACTTTTTTCCTCGGATATACTATCGTATTCTTCGTATTAACAGAATATTTAAAATTCTGTTTGCCGCATCGTGTTTGAATGTTGTATGTTGTGATCAATAGCTCCTCCTGAAATGTATTCTGTGTTTCAGAATAATTATATAAAAATTATTTATGCATGTAGTAGTAAATTCCTGCATTCGTAATTCAATACCGTCCTACTGTAGGTGTTAGGTTCAAGATCATTGTTTCAACGCTAAATTTCATTTAGCTGTACGGATATCGAGTTTCGAGGTTGGCCTTCTCTCCAGTCCCAGGTGGCTTCACAACATCTTGAGACTATTGAGTATTTACTTGAATAAATAATTAGCGATATTCAATCAGTAAAGAAATTCAGCAAGGTAATATACAGGTCAATTTCTTTCATGGTCAACTATGCCAAAAAGCTTTAGTAATTTTATCTGAAACGCATTACCTTTTGTTGATGGCTACACTTTTTCTTCGTGTACGAAGTAAGGGAAGTACTGTGATCCAAATTCAAATTATATAAAATTATCAGTACTTATACCCATATTTGCGGAAACATTAATCCATCAAAATGAACCTCACTTCATAAACAAGCCACCATATCATCTCACTAGACCGTAAGGCAAATAACACGGCCGGACAATAACGTAAAAAACCTTATGGGGATAACAAAAACACTTGTAAAAACGACCTACTACATGGCAAACAATTTACCTGTACACTGGCATAAACCACCCTTCGTTTTACCAGACCCTCGCTAAAACTTAAACAACCTGATACGGATAACAGTCATAAAACCTGTTGACTCACGGATTACTAACTCAATAGAACGTGATTATCGGCCATTCTCCACCAATAGTTCAGGCAATAGTAACAGTATTGATGGCAATAACTATTCTTTCCTTAAGGGATATCAGCTATTGAGGTTTTACTCATAACGCAATTTTCAAAAAAAATCCTCAAATGCCCATCGATCCTACCCAGGAGATGACGAAAATGAGGTCCGTTCAAAATTATATATATATATATATATATATATATATATATATATATATATATATATACGTGTGTGTGTGTGTGTGTGTGTCTGATAACGCTTTTTTTTTTTTTGTTTGATCGTTACCAAACTCGATATTCAAACGTTTTATGCAAAATGACAGATCGAGTTCGTTAATGGCTGAAATCGTACCAGTGGGAGGGGGAGATTTTCCCATACGTCGGATCAAAATATTCTATAGAACCAATCGTATTGCACATTAAATTTACTATAAATAATGTTCTATACATTTATTCTCTATCTGGAATATTAACCGAGATATTTGCATTTTTATGAAATGTGGGTATATAACGGACGAGTGAGTTTCCCGCCAAAAGCTAGTTCGGCTGTTTCCGTGACTGTTCGGCTCTCGTATGGAGATTTCTCTATTTTATAACTTCACGTGGGAAATCTACTTAGTCTACGCAGCCCCTGCGTGACGGAGTTTTTTTTATATGCCAAACTAACAAAGTTTCGTGCATTTATAACATACCAGTAAAGCAGCAAGAAGTTTAATACATCTCTTGCCTTGATTTCGAAATATGATATATATTTTAATTACCTTAATCGTAATGAACAAAGCGCAAGGCCATTTAATTAAGATCTATGCCTTGAGGCAGGTTGAAAGGAAGCACCCAAAAAATCTGTTCTTGCTTTGCTGTCCAAACAAGGGAGTGGCTGGCCATTGTCCTAGCTTGGATAACTGACCTAGCATGGCCATTAACTATTCTGTGGTTACAGGCAACCTGTTGTTCTTCTGCCAACAAAGGCTCCAAGAGTTATGGCCTAACGGACTAGCTAGGATATAATCATCTATTTGAAAGGTAGGCATTTAGAATTTAAATACTCACATTATGCCATATCATCAGAATACTATTTGTTTTTCTTCTTAATAATTCATTTCGTTTATCTAGCCAAGAACATCGAACAAGCTATTACTTTGTTTTATGGAGTGTTGACTGCGGGCAAGTTTATTATCACCTAGCAATGATAACGCTATTTCCTAAAGAAAACAATAACCGATGTGATCACCTGTGGGCACATGACTGCCTAGACTCCTTTTAAATTAAATCAAAATAAATATGACCTAAACCTAAACCTAGAGTGGCAAGTTCGATTCCTGCCTAGGCAATATAAGTTTCTGTAGTGACGGAATTCATTAAATAAAATCCTTAGTCCCACCCTGGCTAGAAAAGAGTGGTAACCTGTAGATATCCGTCCCAATTAGCCTCAGTTGTAAAATGTGGACGTTAATAAATAATCAAACATAACACATAATGTTTGATTGCTCTTCATTTAAAATTATTTCATTTGGAAGTAATATAAAATAAATTTGTTTCAGAACATCACTTAAACATTTTTTTATGACAAACACAATTGTTTTTTACAAAAATGTTGCAGTAATACGTAGCGAGAAATTTTCATTTTTTTCTTCCTTCTTTCTCCCCCCCCCTCCCTCCCATGTTAGTAGAGTGAGATGGAGGTGCGCAACTATACCTCACAACAATCCAATAACGCATTCTGGGGTAGCCGTTTTTGAGTTATGCGAAATGGGTACGTATAGGGAAGGTTAGAATGAGTAATTCCAAATAAATCTGATAACCGTAACTGTTCGCAATTAAAATACTTTCTTTGCTTCATACAAGGGAGTAAAAGGACAAAGAAGTAAATGATTGTGCATTGCCACGAAATCTGAGTCCACTAATGGTGGACGTCGTACACAAATTACTCTAGTCAACCGTATTGCATTTTGTGCCGTTCCTCCTTAACAAAGAATACATATAGCCACACGTTACTGGCTAATTTTGGTCATTTTTTAGGTCGTTGGACGTTTCATTAAAATGTTACAACAATCGCATCAAAAGTACGACCTCAATAGCTTATTTTGAAAATCTGCTAAAAAGAGGGGCAAAATTCATAATTTCTCTTTAATACCAATCACTTAGTTTACACATGTATTCAACCGCTTCCATATACTAGCCCCTGCACACTCAGCACATCTTGAACTTCTCTTAGCAGATTTCCCTTAAAGGAAATCAGCTACTGAGGTTGTACTCATCACGCGATTTTCGAATTTTTTCTTCAAATGTCCATCGATCCTACCCAAAGAGATGATGAAAATGAGGTCCGTTCAAAATTGTGTGTATGTGTGTGTATATATATTTGTCTGTTAACGCTCTAGCGGTCGCAATTTTTGTCTTATCGTTACTAAACTTGATATATAATCGTTTTCTATAATAAGAAAGATCAAGTTCGATAACGGCTGAAATCAGACGAAGGAGAGGGGAAGTTTAGAGGGGGAGAATTTCGAAAATTCTTAATATCTCCGTTGTTATGTGTTATATAGAAACATTGTATAGGACCAATCTTATTGCAAATGTAATGTTCTATAAATGTTGTTATGTACATTTTTTTCGCTATCTTGATTATTAACTGAGATATTTGTATTTTTTAGTTTTTGGTATTTAGTAAACCCTACTCCTACTCATCTCATATTAAAAATATGCAATTATGGTTTGAATCACTTTCTTTGAAGCCTAAATACCGAATATTGTTCTCATTGGTCTTTTACGTTTTGAGGTAAATGAAAATACGTAATGCACGTGGGAAATATGCTTAGTTAACGCAGCCCCTTGAGTGCCGGACTTTTTATGACTATTTAATAGAAGATTTCCCTTAAGGTTTGGTTTGATGTCTTCAGTAAACCCCCATTTCTACTCATGTCATATTATAATAAGGTTATTAACATTATGAATCATTTTATTCGAAGCTTAAATCCCAAATACTGTACTCAGTGGACCTTTATAATGTGAGAGACATTCAAATACGAATTTCGAGAAGCCAAGGATTTTACGGTGTCTCAAAAATGTTCAATTTTATATTCAACGCTGCGACTGAAATCAGACAAGGAATAGGGGAATTCGAAAACTGAAAATATTGCCGTTATTATGAGTCGGGTCGAAAACTGCATTAGAACCAATTTTGTTAAACTATTGATGCTTTACAATTATTGTACTATACATTTTCACATTACTCAAATATTAAGCGAGTTATTCGTACTTTATAGTTTTCAGCTTTTAGTAAACCCCCACTACTACTCGTTGAATTGGGATTTAGAAATAGAGAAAACGTGGTGGGACGACGTTACTAATGAGATATTCCAGCACGTGGGAGATCTGCTTAGGCCTGCATGACGGACTGTTTTATTATTACTGTTTTCCTTTCATTCCAAAACATGGCGGTGCCTGTTTTCATTGCTGGATCTGGATACTGGAAGTGGGAATAGAGAAGCTGGAGGTACAAAAGCTGTAGTAGGTTGGCCGCTAGCAACTGACCTTTACAATGGTGGAAACACTGCATCATTTTAATTGGCCTAGCTCTAATTAACAACCCCTCTGGGAGTACTTAATTTTTAGGTAATCCTCCTCTTACTCTAAACCACCATAACTCTCCCATTATCTCTCTCCCTCTCTCTCTCTCCCTCTCTCTCTCTCTCTCTCCCTCTCTCTCTCTCCCTCTCTCTCTCTCTCTCTCTCTCTCTCTCTCTCTCTCCCTCTCTCTCTCTCCTCCCCCACTCTCTCAAACATTTAACCTCTTGCCCCTCCTGAAAGTACTTCACGGAGCCATTGTTATTGTATTCAAATCACGTGACCATAAATAGAAGTGAGCGAATCATCTGGGCACGACAATCTTTTCATAATGCCTTGAATTTTTAACGGTAGCACAACACATTCAATTTAAAGGTCGCTGCTTACATTATGCATTAATCAATTAAACTTATTGAGGCCTCACACAATTTTTGAGTGGTGGAGATGAAAATTATTTATCAACGAAAATTGTGGAAATTGAATATTAATATTTCATCAAAACATTATCAATCCATGGACATGAATTACAATGCTCTGTAGCCCTTGAAAAGGATGCTAAGGTCCCCAAACTGGAGATACCCAGTCTCTGTTGTACTCCCGCATCTATTCCAGCACCTCTGCTATTCCAGACCTTGGCCAGTCACCCAGACTTTTCTGAGTCACCAAATGGATGGTTCGATTTTACTGGTAATCCTGTGCAGCTTTCTCATTATTCCGGATATCATTCTTCAGTACCTCTCTCCCGGTACTTGATTTCCTGGTTCCTTGAAAGTGGCCTAGCTTGCCAGATAACAGAAGATCTAATGGAATTTTAGTAGATTTCCTTTAAGCTGAATCGGATTTCGAGGTTTTACTCGTGATTCGGAAAACGTCACTTAAGTCCAATAGTCTTACATTGGCTGGGCGTGGTTGGTCTCGCGGGCTAAAGCGTGGGTACATCTACCGGGACTCCTAATAAACTCATAGTAAAAGTAGGAGTAGGTCCCCGCCAAGAGAGAATAATGATTAATTGAATTAGCTACCTGGGCGACAAGTGTCGTGGTGCATAAGGACTTACGGGAATCCAGCGAATATATGCGCGTGAGAGTGTTTATGCTGCGAACAAGGAAGGATGGAATTAGTAGAAGTTGTGCCTAACCGTCAGGCTTCCAAACCAACCTACAGCTCACCCTTAGGCCACTCCCCGGAATGGGGCAAACCTAGTTCTCTAGCTTCGCCACACAGACGACAAGTATCAGAACAGGTATCTTGCCTGTCATCTCCGTGCTTCCAACGTACTACCACTACGTCAACGATCAGACAAGAATCGTGTGATAGCTCTCAGAACAACTACAGACTTTTTGACTCTCGTAAATTCCATCGACGGGTAAGCGGATAGCTAGTGAACTCTTCACTGCTCCCCGGCCATGGGGCCCATCAGGAGATAACTCATTGCAGGACATGCTTGGTAGAGGAAGAGTTGATAACTCTTTAACTAAAACACGGTTTGCGAATCACCTCGAGGGCGGTTAAGGATCTCGAAGTCTACTACAGCAATGGAATAAATATTAAATAAAAATGCATATGCCAAATTTTAATTTCCTACACTTGTTGTTCTATTTTCTCTTACTGTGATTTACCTGGAGGGGGGTTCAGTCTTTAGCAAACCATGAAAAAAGAATTCTATAAACTTGAATATAAAAAGATAATGTATCATGACTAAAGTTTATTATTTGTGGAACCCTAGCTCTCCGATAGATCTAGCAAGATAAGTCCAGCCATCTCCACCTGGACCTCCCACTTTCATAGTCCCATATAATTTTCTGAGCCAACTATATGGAAGGTTTGTTCTTACTTCTGATCATCCTGTTTTGCTATTTCACTGTTCCGGATATCATTCTTTGGGGCTCTTCTTCAGTCTTTCCTACTTTCCTTGGACCATGTTTCACTTCCATACATAACAGATGGTTTGATGGGCATTTCAGCAGATTTCCTTTAAACCAAATCAGATATGGAGGTTGTACTCATGGTTCGATTTTTAAAAAATGTCTGCTTGCACTTTCAAGAAATATTCTGGAATTTTCGTTTTCTATCTTTCCTTTTCAGGGAAATTGTATTCTATAAATGTTCTTTATTAAACGTTAATCGAATATTAGCCGAGATCCTCTGGGTTTTAGCAAATGTTCCTTAAATGCTGTCACCATTCAATTTCTGGACAAACACTTCAATTCTCCATCGATCTTACCCAGGAGACATCGAAAATAAGGTCCCAGCAAAACTATCGAAACAGTAAGGGGGGGGGAGAAAGATAGGAAGATCGACTGACAAATATAGCGCTAGAGGTCGGAATTTTTGTGTGATCGTTAACTAGATAGACATATAAACGTTTTGTATAAAACTAAAGGTCAAAATTAGTTTTGGGTTGAACTCATACCGGGTGGAGGGGGAGATGCAATAAGTATTATCTGGATTACTATCTTTTCTGAGTTCCCAGCTCGTTTTCTTGGAGGCTTTTGAAACAAAAAGATTTCTGAAATTCAGGATTTTGCCCCTATGATTGCACCAGATCGACTGCTTAACCCGGTCGATCTGGGGCGTCTCGTATTTTTTAAAACATATCTCGTAAAAACAGGAAGTGAAAATTACTAACATTTATAAATATTTGAAAGCAATTTCTCCGCTGTTGGCGGAGTGACTGGGACGGGCTAGTGTCATGACAACGCCCCCACCTGGGCGACCCTCCCTCCTGAACCCTCCACCCCTCGCCTCTACTAATGGGATCGCCCTACCAATAATGCCTCTGTTTCATTTACATCGCTACCCCGGACCTTAGCGCTCTCTCTCTCTTTCTCTCTCTCTCTCACTCTATCTCTCTCTCACACCCTCACCCTCTCTCACTCGTTGTGGCATTTGCTCCTCTATCTTGTCCCCTCTCTCTCACGCGTGTCACTCTCCCAATTGTTGACTCACCCCCCGTCTCTTCTATTTTAGCCCGCTACGTCCACAGAATGCGGACAATAGACCAACAGTAACTTCACTCGGTGCATCATTTTGCTGCGATTTTTCCTCCCATTTTTTTACTATCGGATTTGCTCTTCGTGTCGCCTGTTGTCCCGAAGGTAGCCAAAGAACCCTTTTGAATGGGATTACACAACAAACCGAAGAACAAAGACCTGACATCTATTGGCTACTCCATCGAGTCAATGGTGTACGTTGCGTATTCAACCCAGATTGTCGAAAGTCAATGGCTCTCGTTTTAGCATCGGTTGTACTCATAACGTGATCTTCAAATGTCCCTCGATCTTACCTAGAAGATGACGAGCTCCCTTCTAAAATAATGCAATATAAATATATAGTAAATAGATATTGGGCGTTATTTTTGATAATTAAAATATTTTCATAATTACATAAGATAACTGTTGTTAGAGCCAATCAAATGGATTCCCTGTTACTTGTGTTATGTTGTGAATTAAAACGAATTTGGCGCGTCTATACTTTGAATTTGATGTCGGTTTTGTGATATAGTAATCCGTGAAACACTTTCTACCTGGTGATCTCACGACTATCTCCTACAGCTAGGAGCTGTTGCCAGAGTATGAATAGGCTATTTTCATTGTTTCATTGCCCACGCTTTCCGATTCAGTGTGTTTGATTTACCACCCACGTGATTGTTCCTATCCGTCCCCCTTCGGTGAAACAAACTGAAATTGTCTGCTTTAGGAGAATGGTGAGGTTCCAAATTCCCATTTGAGTTTTCCTCTTACTTCTTCCTTTCTCTCGCCCTTTTCGCCATTTTTCTCGGTACAACTGTTTCAGTGTTAAGGAAAATTGTTTATAATATTTTTCTTTGTTTAAATTAAACTTTGCCAATTTTTTTTTTGTTATTTTATATTTAAACAACATTTAGAATAGATAGGTCTGTTTGTAAATGCTCTAGTGGTCGCAATTTTTGGTTTCATCGTTACCAATTTCGATATTCAAACATTTTATGTAAAACCAATCAAGTTCGTTAATGGTTGAAGTTGGGCCGGGGAAGGGGAGTTATGGAGCAATAGAAAATTCGAAATAACTTGATTATGAGTTGTTTCGATAAATGTTTTAAAACCAATTTTGTAACATTAAACTTTCTAAAATTGTTGTTCTATCTATACATGTTTTCTTAACTCTGACATTAAACGAGTTTCTATGTTTTCAGCCTTCAGTAAGGACCCACTCTTCTAATCGTCTAATTATTACTCTAAGAAACTGAGTCATCAAAAATCTCTGTCCCGCTCACATTCCAATCTCTTTTTACATAAGGCTCTTACAACGGGAAAAATAGAGAATTGTTGTTGAGATGAGATCATCTTGCACCAGGCCATCCTGCAATAAAGGCATCTTGTGGAAAATACCACTCACGCTAATAAAAGCATGAGTGGAGAAAATTTCACTGGAGCCAGAGTTGTTAGACAGCCATCCCTCCGTAGTCTGTAGCCTGTCTCAGATGATTAATGATAGGCATTAGCCAGTATGAGTAAGCAGGCTACAACTTTAGTTACATGTTGTGAGTTACAAGAAGGGGGATTTAAGTAAATTATCTGCTGAAGTTTAATTATTTCTCATTTAATAACAATAGTAAACTATTATAATTAAAATATTTGTAAGATATATGAGCACTCACAAGCTAAAACACATAGAGCATAGGATTTCGTATATAAATTCCCTTACCTTACAAGAGGAATGTAATTAAGTAGTTCCTCCAAAGTTCTAAGCCAAGTCGAGCACAAAGTTGAGGCAGTTCCTTCCCGCATATTTCTAAGGGGGCACGGATCTTTATTGCTGAATACCATTAATTTTTTTTAGTAGATTTCCCTTAAGGGAAGTCAGCTATTGAGGTTGCTCTCAAATTGCGATTTTCGGAAACATTTCTCCAAATATCCATTGATCATACCCAGGGGATGATGACAAAAACGAGGTCCGTTCAAATATATATTTATGTATAAGGTACCCCAAGTTCCCGTGCCACCCAACTAAAAATCACATATTGTATTAATAAAAGGCTGAAACTTGATGTGCCATAATTGCGACCCCTGAAGAATCTTTACAGTCCATTTCATCCTCATAAATTTCTCCAGCGACAATAAATAGCTTTGGAATTTTCGTTGGAATGCCATACTTTTATGACGGATTCTTGTAGAAAATCAAATTCTAAAACGAGTTTATAACTTTGAATTTTTCGATTTGACGCATCCTTTAGCCGTAAAATGCACAAATCTTTATTTCAGGAACGTCACGTTTTATTTAAAGATGCTGCGACATAAAACTTGTAGTCAACAAAATTATCTTTAAAACCAGTCTACCGAAAAAGGAATGGATTCTGAAATTAGAAAAAATAATAAAGCATTTAAAACGAAATAGTGAAAAAGTATTCTTGAATGAGAAAAAAAGGTGTTTACTTCAAAAAACACCAACATAACAAAAAACCGTTTTTAGTTGTCTTAATTTATTTTAAACTAATTACGTAGTAATTATTTTTGAATGGAATACATTTTCTATGCAGGGATAGTTAAGCGCCATGGTATGAGTTACATACAATGACTAAACGTGGGGTTCACTGAATGCTGAAGAGCAAAAATTACAATTATCTTGGTTAATATTCAAGATAAAGATAAAATGAACATTACTACCTTTATAAGAAAGTATATTTCGCAATGATATTTGTTTTGTGTAATTATTCAATCAGACGTATAATAAATGAAATATTTAGAATTTTCCGAATTCCCCCTCTTAGAGTTTAAATATTGCGTTTTGGTGTCTATCAAACCAAAATTGCGACTGGTAGTGCATTAAGAGACAAATTATATATATAAAATGAGTTGGCCACATTTTCAACAGCCCCCGTAGGTATCAATGCGTATTTGAAGAACTTTTTAATGGAAATATTGTAGTAAATGTATTTTAATCTTCTTATTGGGTTTAATAATCCTGTTTGTTACTATGAGACTTTCTCTTCAACCTGTGTTTTCTAAAGTATTAAATTTGAAGTCTGGGTTTAAATAATTTATGCCCTTTTCAGGAATATGTTTTTTTAGGCGTTTATGACCCGTAATTGAAAATCTAAGATTCAAAGAGAGCACTTTATTATGACTATTATCTTCTTTCGAATAACTTCAGGTAAAAGTCTTCTGCCGAAACTATTAATTCGAGCGATGAATCTAGCTTTCTCACGGTTCGCCTTTGTGCCCGTTAGGTTTAAGAAGATAAAAGCCCTTTAAAAGCTGTCATTTTGACTGGTTTCCAGACAATTTCTTTCATAGGTTATTTTGGGTACTTTGGTTTCCAATGGACTATAAAAAGCACAGCAGTGTGACTAGTGGGCATACTTTTAATATTTTTGGACAAGTTAAATAAAAGGCATTTTAGTATTGAATGAAACTGTTACATATTGGGTATTTTGTTGATCAAATAAACATTTTCCATTCAAGAACTAAAATCTTAATTGCTGATGTCACGCATAATGTATTTTCGTTAATTACTTGACATAAGATCCGTTGGATACAATACCTGGTGTTTAATCTTGGGATAAAAGGTTTCATGACAAACTTGCTTATTATTAACATTCGATCCGAAGTGGAGATTCCTAAAATTAAAAAAAAATAAAATCAGACAACTCACTTAATATTCGTCATATCAAAATCATTTACACACGATCATTATAGAGAATTAATTACATTTTTAATAAGATTAATTCTATACAATTTTTCGACATTTTGACAACATGTATTAACGGAAATCTTCTGAAATTTGTTTCCCCCTCCCCAGTAAACCCATTCTCCTCCTGCCCGACTTTAGCCATTATTGAACATGATTTTTAGTTTTTTATAAAGCTTTTAAATATCGAATTTGATATCGTTCAGGGGCTCAGGTTAGCCATGTAAGTTAAAGCGTTGACCTTAATCTCGCATGGTAAACCTAGAGTGGCGAGTTCGATTCTCGCCTGGGCAAAGGAAGTTATTTAGTGGCGGAATTCATTAAATAACATCCGAAATCCCGCCCTCGCTAGAAAAGGGTGATAACCTGTAGATAACCCATCCCAGTTAGCCTTAGTTGCAAATAGTGGACGTTAATAAATAATAATGATATCATTCAAACAAAAATTGCAATCGCTTCCTTGTTAACAGGAAAATATATGCATATATAATGCTATTTGCATAGTTCACGGCCCACGTTTTTCGTTATGTATGGGCATTTGAAGAAAGCACAACCTCAATAGCTGATTTTCCTAAAGTAAAATAAAAAATTGGCAAGTTTGAAGAGATTCAGCTACATTGGCTTTGCGGGAAATTCAATGTGCGTATTGACTCGATTATGAGGATTAATCCCTAGTTGTTCTGTCGCAATCTAATGTATTTTAGAATATTTTATACAACAAGAAAAACAGGCTCAAGAAGTCATGAAGTGCCGAGGCCTGTAACTATGCTTGGGTAAAAGGTCAAGGTCTGACCCTATTGTATTGTGGTGCCATTAAAGACGAAAGGTCGGTACTTCTTTATTCATGTAACTACTCAACCGCCTCACGACGTTGGGTAGTCTGAGTGGGGGTGGGTTGGGTGGATTATAGGACGTGCAAATTTCCCCTTACCTGTAAGTTAAAAAATAATAGATTTGTTGCATTGGTCCTTTTTTGGTCTTCAAATCCTCTATAAATTATGTTCTAAGGGACATTTTGATACGTTACATATGATCGAGTATATCGTACATAACTTTCAAATAAATCGTTTTAAATGTAATGAAGCAAATCATTGTGTTTTTTTTTAATTTTATGGCAGTACAAGGAAGTCATGTGGTGTCCAAATCATTTTATTATTATTTTACAGTAAATCAAACACGTGTAGGTAAGAGCGGCGAATATGATGTCAATGGGAGTGGAATGTATTAAGAAATTTATTTTTATCCCAAAAAATTGTAGAGATGAAAACGTTTACTCACTAGCAATTAAATCTTGAATAAAACTAATGTTTGAAAAATAAACGACGAATATAACTGACCTGTTGAATGTAAAATATATTGGCCAGGTCCTCACAGATTATTTTCTGGCTGCGTGCCTGGTTCAAAAATATTTTCAGCCAAATGGTTTACGAAAATAGATATTTATATTTTCTTTGTCCGTCTTCTGAGCGTTTAAATATGTTTAGATTTATTTTGTACAATATTGTCTTAGGATGATAATTAGTTCTTACGTTTGAACTTCTTAATTTTTTTATTTATTTATTTATTTTGGAGCGTTCGCAGCGAGGCAATATTGCTCATAAAAAAACAACAACAAAAATTTATATAAACAAAATACAAAATGAAAATAGAAACAAGAAATAATTAAATAATACAAAATAAGAACGCAAACAAATAACAAAACTCGACTAAATAACAGAACGCAACAAGATAATAAAACACAACTAAATAACGGAACGCAACTAAATAAAACTCAACTAAATAACAGAAAGCAATCAAATAACAAAACACAACTAAATAAAACTCAACTAAATAATAGAACGCAATCAAATAATAAAACAACAATAAACACAAAAGAACAAATAAAATAAATAAACAAAAACAAAACATTAAGTTCAAAAACAAAAACTGTAAAGACTAATAAAATTACATAAGCAATTATATAATTTCAATGGATAAAAACTAAACTGAAATCCAATAAATATAAATTAGTATGCACAATAAAATGAAGATTTCTAACACCTAAAATATTTACAATCATATGCTCTCACTTTCTTTATCACACATACAAACTTGCATACACACTCACGCGCGCATGCACGCGCACATACACGAGTGCAAGCACACACACTCACACGCACGCACACACTCGCGCAAATACACACACACATTTAATTAATTTTTTTAGCCTTTGCTATAAGCTATGTAAAAATACATTTTAGGGCAAAGGTTTAACACAAATTGGGTAAATATCATCAATATAAGCCGAATGTTGATCTTAACAACACGGCGTCAGTAGGTAGGAAGTGTTTGGCATCAGGAAGTTTTATGTTTGTCAAAAATTAGTTCAATATACTGCAACAATATGTTTTTGTATCTAAGAAGTAAAAGAAAAAATTTAAATATTTCTTCTGCCTTTGTATTGAGCATATCAAAAGTATATGATGTGACATGTTTGTGTACACAGCAATCCTTCTACTAACTGGACTTAATTAGTTCATTTATTCGGCTGTTTAATTATTTGTTGATAATAATAATGGAATGTATGCAAACTGTATTTCATCGTCTTCAGCTAAAATAATTGCTGGACTCCTGATATTTTCGTAGTGAAGAGGACGTTTGTATTAACTAATATATGACGAGTCGTTAAAAAAAAAAAAAAAACCTGATCTTGGCACCAGATGAATTTCTTGCACTCTTGTAAAACTAAATAAACAAAATGTTTTGATATTCCTCATTTATAATGATTTTATTTCAAAGTAATTTACGATATCTGCCTTCCAATCCATTTGGTTGTAAAATGTAATAGGACATACAAAGATATTTTTATATTAAACACAAAATATCCTATACGATTTTTTTTCTCTCTCTCTAATAAATACGCGAGAGTAGCGAGTTCTATTCCCGCCTGGGGAAATAAGAATTTATTTAGTGACGAATTCATTAAATAAAATCCTTAGTCCTACCCTGGCTAGAAAAGGTGGCAAACTGTATATAACGCGGTCCACTAAGCCATAGTAGTAAAAAGTAGACGTTAATAAATAATAATAATAAATAAGGAAGAGGAGATTTTTTTTTTTGATTTTTTTAAATTTTCAATATCCTAGATCCCCGATTTCAGTCAACATTGAAGGTTCACGTCAAGATGTTACAATATATATACAAGCCCTATGTGTGAAAAATCAACATTCGAACACTAGCCATTTCTGAAGTGTACGCACGTTACATGCGCACTAACGTCATGTCAAATTAAGTCAAAATGGGTTCGTTCAGTGAGGTTTGTGAACAGATAATCTATCTAAAAACCGAAAAATTTTGGGATTACAAATAGTTATTTCATACAAGGAAGTAAACACTGTATTGTTCAAGTAACATAAAAATATTTTAAGTGCTCGTTAGAAGGTTAAATTATATATAAAGATTTAAGAAGTCCATCACGCAGGGCCTGCGTTAACTATCAGATTTCCCACGTATTTGTACTTATCTCAAAACGTAGGAGTTCAATGAAAACAATATTTGGTATTTAGGCGTCCAATAATGTGCTTCAGCGAAAGCTTATTGTTAACATGACAGGAGAGGGGGTTTACTGATGGCCGAAAACTAATAATGCAAATCTCTCGGTTATTAATCAAGATAATGGAAAACATACATAATAAGGTGTACATAATATTAAATTTTCCATTAGATTGTTTCTATACAAATTTTTGTTCCGACGCATAATAACGGAGATGTTATGATTTTCGTAGAACCCTCCTCCCACTGGTTCGATTTTAACGAAGTTAATCTTTATTTTTACATAAGACGTTTAAATATCGAGTTTGGTATCAATCAGACCAAAATTGCGGCTGCTAGGCTGTTAACGGACATATGTATAAAACATTTTGAACGGAACTTATTATCGTCATCTCCTAGAATTAATGGACATTTGAAGAAACATTTTTAACATTTAAAAATCCCATCATGAGTACAACCTCAATAGCTGATTTGAACTAAGGGAAATCTGCTAACATGAAATAATGTATAGACAGCTGGGCTATAAAGTATTCAGTAAATAATGATATGTTCACTCCAGGGATCCTGTATATTCAAAAATGAACTTAGGTATTGGATAAAGGACTACAAACACTCAAGAAAAATTTAGGAAAGGGAAATGTTTTAACAGCGGAGAGTCTTTATGACATGGTGTTGGGCATTGTGTGTGAGGCATAATGAGAAGAGGCCTAGGGAGAAGCGATAAAAGCTTAGGGAGGGGGAAGAACGGATAGAGGTGAAGGAAGGCGAGGAATTTCATGAGAGCTTTGAATTTCATGAGAGAATCCGATGAGCGGGTTACTCCACTTCAGGAGACCTAAGGGACTCGAGTCTTTTCAGGTCCCTTCCGAATCAAATCAAATCTCTCTCTCTCTCTCTCTCTCTCTCTCTCTCTCTCTCTCTCTCTCTCTCCCCCTCTCTCTCTCTCTCTCCCTCCCTCTCTCTCTTCTCTCTCTCTCTCTCTCTCTCTCTCTCTCTCTTTCTCTCTCTCTCTCTCTCTCTCTCTCTCTCTCTCTCTATCTCTCTCTCTCTCTCTCTACATCACCTCTCTCTCTCTCTCTCTCTCTCTCTCTCTCTCTCTCTCTCTCTCTCTCTCTCTCTCTCTCTCTCTCTCTCTCTCTCTCCCTCCTCTCTCTCTCACTCCCTCTCTCTCCCTCTCAAACCTCAAATAGCAAATTTTTCAGCTTATGGAAGAAAGATCAGATTAGAAATTTTAACCAATTAAAGTAGTTTTAGAATTATATTTTCTATAAGAATTCTCCATATAAAACGTATAAAAAAAGTATAACTTTCTAATGGAAATTCCAAATCCAGACGATTATGGAGAAAGTAATATCAGGAAAGGGTAGACCATAATTTATAATAAAGATCCAACCAGATTAATACCTTTTTTCTCAAGTATTAAAGCTTGTGGTTATTTGTTGTGGTTATACTCACATTTAGGCACTAAAACCATCGCCGAACTCCACAGTTTTAATCAATCCTTATCAAAAAATGTATGTTGTAATGTTCGTTTTTAGTTTGAATAAAATTGTACCCTTTCCGGTAGCATATCGAATAAACGCCATGGGCATCCAGACGCTTTTCTGACTTTCTTGGACTATTGTGTTCATATGGTTAACTCCTTTTATTTTCATTTTGCTTCATTGGTCTTCAAGTTTCTAATTCTTTTTTCCTCGTAGGTAGAACTTTCATTACTGTCATTTGAATAACTCGAACCCTAGCTGACAATGTAACACATACAGTTATCACGATGCCAAATACTTCCTTTCAGCAAGACGAGGTAACTGAACCGGAATCGGAGGTAAAAGAAGAGGAGAGGTTAGGATATTGCAAAGCTGGATTCGGAGTTCAGGCGTGTAGGGAAGGAGTCTCGGTTGCAAAGTCAACACTTTTGGTAATTCGCGTGGAAAAAAAAACAGATCTCTGAGATGATTCTTTTTCGGAATGCTTACAGAACTTGCCGAGTACGTAACGCCCCTTCGGGGAAAGGGTGAGCTTGTATGTTCAGAACAAGAACCTCTGCTTTTTCTTTTAAAGAAGATAAACCCAAAAAGAAATATATTAATAGAAATAAAGTAAATATATTTGAATAAAAATGCGATAGTGGAAATCAATTCAATTTATTTCAACATTTTCGACATCTATAATTTACAGTTAGTATTCTGGTCTACAACTACTGAAAACTGTAAAAATTAAAAAAAAATATTTAGACAAATGCTTCTATTAAATTATCATTTAAGAAGACTTACATTAAAAATATAGATAGATAGATATTTATTTGTTAAAGATAAATCTTGTATAAATAATAACAGACACATTTTGATTCTTTTTGGGTCTGGCAAATCCTACATGCTTTTACAATAAGCGGTGACATAGATTTCATGAAGTGAATTTAATATAATTCAATTTCAATAATTCTAATCTAATTTACTAACTAATTCCAATGGTAAAATTACTTTAACACTGTTCAATGGCGTCTCTATCATTGCAATTTTTTTAACAGCTAAAATAACAATATAAGCTCCATACGAAAATGTGCACAATAGAATAAATAACAAAAACACTCACAAAAAGTAATTAATACATTACTTTTTATTACAATTTATTCCTGATATGAGTTTACTCATTTACTCTAAGGGAGTAAAACGTTTCCAGAGCTGCTATAATGAACGTATAAAGCCTATTCAATTTATTGGCATCGTTAATATTTAACATATTTTGTATTGACTGATGATCAGAGGATGTTGAGATGGATGGCTTTAAAATATTCTCTCTGTTTTCTTGAAGTCCTGAACAGTGTAGGAGAAGGTGGTATAGGCTATTGTTAGCTTTTGATTAAAAATATATAATTACCAAAACAACAAAAAACAACTCATCTGGTTATACAATTTTTAAATATGAAATTTATAGACAGCCCTGTTGGAGATAATTCAATTTAATTATTTGTCATGTTCGACATATTACATAAATTAGCTGTCTGAGTAGTGTCAATCAGTTGTGTAGTTTATAGATAGCTTGAGTAGCAGTAGTAATTATCTTTATCGCTAATAGGCTGTCCATTGCGTTACAGGTAACAGCGCTATCTGCCAACTACCACACACACTAATCTCTGCCCCGAAATCCATCGAATCCCCTATCTGTAGGCCTTGTGCCATTCCACTCAGGATACAGCCCACTGATAACAGTAGTTACACTTTATAGATATATCTCGCTACGCCAAACCCTTAGCCTCAACTCTTGCTTTAATACTTTGAACTGAAATTAGTTTTATGTGAGTAGTCAGCTTTATCATACAACAAGAGAGACTTTTCAGGGGTAGTATGCCGAGGAAATAGTATAAATACGAGTGAATATGTTGCTATTTATCAAAAATAGGGTGGAGCAGAGGAATAACGGCATACATAGTGAAATAAATAGTGAAAAACATGCGTTTATTCTGTTCCATCCTACATAAGAAAAGTCAGCCACGCAGAGGATGCGTAAACTAAGCAGATTTCCCACGTGAAATTTTACAATAGAAAAATTTCACGAGAGCCCACAAAGTTACGGAAACGGCCAAACAAGCTTTTGGCTTGGCCGATCTCATCTCGTCCGTTATCCGCACACACTTAATAAAAATGGAAATACCTCAGTTAATATACAAGCTAGAGAATAAATGTATTTAACAATATTTTTAGGAAATTAAATTTGCAATAAGATTGCAACACACACTTGATTCTACACATTTTTTCTATGCGACGTATCGTAAGGGAGATATTTCGTATTTATGAAAATTCTCCGCTCTAAAACCACCCCCACCCCCACTGGTCCGATTTCAGCCATTAACCTGATCTTAATTTTTACATAAAACATTTAAGTTTGACATTTAAGTTTGACCTGATCTTAATTTTTACATAAAACATTTAAGTTTGAAACAACGTAAAACATTTAAATATCGAGTTTGGTAACGGTCAAGCAAATATAGCGACCGCTAGAGCGTTAACAGACAAATTTATATATATATATATATATATATATATATATATATATATATATATATATATATATATATATATATATATAATTTTGAACGGACTTCATTTTCGTCATCTTCTAGGTAGGATCGATGGACATTTGAAGAAAATGTTTGAAAATCGCATCTTGAATACGACCTCAATATCCGATTTCCCTTAAGGAAAATCTGCTAAAACTACCTACCTGGTGAAGCTGAAGAGAATGATTTTTCAGGTCGCCAGAGTTGATTCAGGTACGGTTCCTGCATTTATGCGTTATTGGGTTTTGTGTAAGAAGAATTATTGAATCGTAAGGTATTTTGTAGATTTAAGTGTCTGTATTGTATTTTGTAGTATGATACTGATTCATAAAAGAAGGCGAGTATGTTTGACCACAAAGCTTAGCGTTTCTCTTGTATCATTTTAAGATGATTGGTTACCCCACTCGATCTGCTGTTTGCCCTTTCAGAATATGCTTTGAATATTGCCCAAGACTTTACCGTATTTCGGGCTTATTCTGTAAACAGTGTGCAAGGCAGGACTTGCTACTGATAAAATGCGATTACTGTAGTTCATTGGGTTAACCTAGTCTCCAGGACTTATTGAGTCCTATTTCGATCCTTTTCTACCTCCAGATTTGCTCCCATACGTTTGCTCACCAAAAACATCACCCTCGTTCAACAAGCTTGCGATGGCTTTTTCGAATATTTTGCCAAATGCTATCTCTGCGTCTAGGAGATCTGCTTTATCAAGTATATTGCCATCCGAATCTTTGACGGGGTCCATATCATCATAGTCTGCAGGGCTTCCGCTATTCATCACCTCCTGTAAGTCTTCTTTCCACATCTCCAACAATTCGCCCTTCCTGTCAGTTTTCAATCTTAAGATTTTATTTGAGCTATTTTTCATATACACCTTCCCATCGTAGCAATTTTTTACTATGTTTTAGAACCATTTGGAAAATGAACCATTTATTGGGACACCTCAGATTTTTATGAAGTGACCTTTCTCGTTTTGACTTCATAGATTTTTAATCTCCATCTGAGGAGGACCTTAGCCTTTTTATTCTCACCCTCGGTATAGCGGGTGTCCCCGTTGAGCCATTACTCGGAATGCCTTCCTTGCACTCCAACCTGAACAGACGCAGCTAACATTGCCTTTTCGGGAAGTGCCCAATTGGTGAGCTGTGTAAGACAGACAGTTCAAGCATCATAGCCATTTCGATTGCAAACCAATGCTCTATACATAGTTATAGTATTTCTGTTACCTATATTTTTCCACTTGAAAGGATAATTAGATTTTGTTACTGGCAACAGGGAGTTTTGCATAACTAACGAATAGATTAAAGTTCGCTGCGCAGTTGGTCCTGCGGGTTAATGCGTGGGTACAACTATCACTACTGTCAATAAGCTGAAGTTAAAAATAGGCGCAGGTTCGATCCCCTCCAAGGGAGAACGCTGCCAGAGCGCGATAGTGTCATACTGCTTATGGGTCAGCGGGAGTCAAACGAGTACATACGTCTGACAGGCCCTCGGGATGATTTACGATGATGGTTCTTTTAGATCTCTTCCCCAGGCATATTGACAGGGTGAACTGACCACAGACTCCTGGAGTACAATGCAGCCCGTTAGTCTACTTGAGACAACTCATTCCAGCTAAGTCGAGTTGATCAGTCACTGCCTAATAACTCAGATCATGAATCCCACGAGTCTCGCTCTCAAAAATCTCAAAGGTCTAGAATGCCAAAAGGAAAAATGATAAAAATTGTCTACAGTAATTTTAAGAAATCTTGACATTTATGTTACAACCACCGTCCCCAAGAATTCCTTTTGAGAACATCATCAGCTGTTAGTATTAAAGTGTAGCTGGTAGGGGAGTGGGATGAGTATGTGGGAGTTAAGCTCCTCAAGTCCAAGGGACGGTCCCTAAAGTCAGGACACCCTTTTAATATAAAAATAGCCCGAGATGGGCTGAGGAAGGCGGGATATAGAATAGAGCCCTACAAGGGCAGATATTAGTCCTTCTTCCCCCACTCCTTGGCCTCCTTTTATCGGGTGCCGCCAGACTGGTTTCATATCTCCTCCTGGCTCTATGGACCCTCTCTGTATTCAATGGACCATATGGTCGCTACTTCGGACGTCGTCAGCATTCTATGCCCTTTTCCCTCCAAGTACCATTTCCACCTACGGAATTTCTCCACTTACCTATAGTTATGCCCTAACTTCAATGCTTGCACTCCAGACTTAGTTGGATCGTTCTGAATGTAAAAAATTGGCGCCTCTTGGTAGTTATTGTGGTAATAAACGTTTATGACCTGTATTTATATTTCTTATTTCCATTGGTGCCCCGTGTCAGTGCGGATTAAGACATGGGTATATATACCACTACCCTCGGTAAGCTTCAGGTAAAAATAATAGGCTCTGATCAGATCCCCGTCAAGGGTGAACATCATTTCACGAGTTTTGCGAACAGAACGCTCGTTTGTGGATTACCGGGATTCTAGCGAGTATGACTGCCTCACGGGATAACTTTCTTAAATCTCGGCCACTGGTAGGCTAAAGTGGCCACTAATCCCGGATACAACGTCCCATTTCAATCTACCTCAAACACCGTTTTCCAGGTCCTCATTGGTTAACGGAGGTTGTATTCGAAATTAATCACTCACTATGTTAAACTCTGATCATGAATCCATCGAGATTCGCTCGGGATCGCCAAATAACTCTGAGATCTATAATGTCAACTGAAAAAAAAAAATCAAAAACATTATCCTTAGGACAAGTGGATACGTTAGCGGATGAGGTTTTGAGATGAAATTTCGGAAATGGTTTTGATGATTTTCAACCAGAATAAGGTCAAATAAACCATAAGCCTGGAAGATGGCTGGATTTCTGTAGAAGAACCAATACAGGGGAGGCCTGAGTAAATAAAATAGCCTTACATTCTCTCTGTCCAGATCATTATTCAAATGACTATGTTGATTTCCTAATAACATGAATGTTGTATAGAATATATTGGCTTTTCCCGCTAAAGATTTCTTCAAATTGAGTAATGGTTCCAATTTATCAATTCTAAGCTATTAAACTTAATTAGCGAAGTTGTTAGCCCGTTGATGCTTACGCTATAAACAAAAGGTTTTTATCCCAACATCTACAAAGCGTGCCACCAATTAACACAGTCACAAATCAAATTCACCTCATGACGAAAGTATGGCTGCTCAAAACATTATCTTCTGAAAAGAAATTTAGACATTAATGACTGTGGCAGTTTCTTTTTTTTTTTTTTTTTTTTGTCCTGATATCTAACTCGCAAACTAGCATAACATTTCTACTTTACATGTTTAGGCACATAATCTACGACTTAAAGCAATAATATAAGCACATAATATACTTTCTTAAAGGAGAATTCGCAAAAAAAGAAACACTAAGAGTTTTGTTAATGGAATAAATTCTTAATCCTTCGATGATTTGGAAGATAACATATGTGAAGGTAGCAAAGAAGAAAGCAAATGTGATCCAGAAAATTAAGAGGCGCAGCTCCATCCAACCATAAATATCCAATTGGTCCGAGCAGCCATTTATAACATATAATAGCTCTATTATGAAGTCTTTCATTTCCTCTTTTTATTATTTGTATTTATTTCATATTGTTCTTTCAATATTATATTCAACACAGTAACCTACTATATTGGCTTTATTTTAATTTATGTAATTTTTATTGCCGTGTTTAATCATGTTTAACGTTTTATAATAGCTGTTACCTTGGCATGTTTAAGATACATACAACAGTTCACTATCAAATATTAGGTGACATTTATTTGGGGCCAATAAAAACATTAAATCACTAAAAAAAATTCTTACACTAAATAGGAAGAATGTACGCTTAAAAGGGGTTTATTCCCGTTCATTGATAACAAGTGATAAGTAATCAAGAATTTACTTTTTACTTTCCCCTTTAGTATATTTTTATTGCCCATTTGGCTTCGAGACATTGGCACTATTGGCAATAAACCTCTTCTTTCTAATTTGATTATATGGGTCACCTACTTTCTATATTATGATGGTATTCTACGAACTACACAGTTGTCTGACAGATGTTTTAAAAAGTGAATTAGTACTTAAAATTTCGACACCGAAGTTTATATTTAAGAATATAGTCTTCAGTAACCCTAAACAGGTTATTATTGAAATGACAATGGTCGTTGATTTCCTAATAATTTGAATATTTTACAGAATATTCTGGGTTTTCTTTTCCACTATTGGGGAAAACTAGACTTTCTTTACAAGGATTAATTAGTGAAATATATCCATGCTAAGTTAGTTAAGTGGCAAATCGTTTAAAGTAGATTAAATTATAAAAATCAATCCTTATTATGACACTTAACCCGCCAGCGGGCGCGCTGTTGTATAAAGTGCTACCGCCCCAGGAAAAATGATCCCTCGTCCCTCGCAGGAATATTACCCCCCGATTAGCTTACCCATTTAGCTAATCCTTCCCAACACCCCCCACCACCCAAGGATTGGGTCATTCGGCGGAAAATCCCCAACGGTCAGTTTGTTTTGCACTTTCAAGGGAGAAAGTCGTCTTGTAGCACTTAGTACAACGTGCGCCCTCTCGTGCACCAACATTTGTTCTCGACTTCTACTGTGGATTTCTTCATAATCCAAGTATCTATCGGGAGCTCTCTTTTTGGTTTTCAAAAACATAAAACATTGGTAACTTATGCAACAAGAAGAAATAAATCTGTTATATTATTATCGACGATGCATGACGATAATACAATTGATCAGTCAACGGGTAAACCTGAAATAATTATTGATTACAATAAAACAAAAGGAGGAGTGGATACGATGGACCGTATGATCCAAAATTATACTGTATCACGCGTAACAAAAAGATGGCCTATGTCAATATTTTTTACGATGCTCAATATCGGAGGAATAAATGCGCATATTCTGCACACACAGAAACATTTGCAAAGCCCACTAATACGCAAAACATTTTTGAAAACTTTAGGGATGGTGCTGATGAAAGCTCAATTATGCAAAAGAGCGAAAATTCAAACATTGCCTCTAGATATACGTTATTTTCTTCGAAAACAACGGTACGGGTCACCGGAACCACAATGCTCAGAACCGCCACCTCAAAAAAAGAAGAAAGGGACCTGTCATGTTTGTGGAAGAAAACACAATACTTCAACCACCATCACTTGCGACATCTGCCATAAATTTGCATGTAAAAAACATATAAAAAATACAGTGGTTTGTTTATCATGTGAAGCTCCTAACGTGAGTGAGGATAGCAAATAAAAAAGAAGTAATTGTACGATGCCCTAATATTATATTGTATGGACGCCAATTATTTATGTCAACATTTTATATTATTTTATTTATTGCAACATTTTTTTGTATAATCTTTACATTATATTTATTTGAATTAAATTAATTAGTTTGTTATTTTGATGTTTATATAAATGGAGATTAATTTACGTTATAGATAATTATGGACTCGAAGATAAAAAATGACATAGAATATTAAATATGAACGTTTCATTTGTATTTTTTCATATTAGATAAACTGTTTTAAAAAATCTCTAATGTAAAAATAAATAACTCAGTAAAATACTAGAACTAAATTTATATAAATATAACTAATAAATTATATTATAATTATTATAAATTATAAATAACTAATAAAATTCCTATGCATAACTGAAAATATTTTATTTTTTCCATACATCTATAAAAATAAAATATATCTTAAAATGCTATTAAAACACTGTATAATCGAAGAATTGAAAGTATAAAGTAAAATGAATACATACCCAAAGATCTGAATAAGGGGAAATAGAAAAATTGATTGTAGCACAAAGTACTACACGCGCCCGCTCGCGTCATAGAAAAGAGCGCGCCGGCTCGCGGGTTAAGGAAAATCAACTGTTCAGATGGTTCTCTTGGCGCAATTTTTGAAACATTTCTTCAAACGTGTTACTATCGTGATTTTAATTGGAGTGCAATAGACAGTACTCTACTCCACCATCATTATGTTCTAATGCAGGTATGGGCAACCTTTGACATGTTGCGGGCCAAACTTTAGTGTGCAAATACGTTAGCGGGCAGCTTTTAAAAGTAGGGCATTTTAAAGTAGTGTTCATAATTTTCAACGATATATATCAGACATTAAATTATAATGACAATGTAATTATAATACAATTTATTTAGCTAACAAAATTAAATGAAAAAAATACGTACAACATTATAATTAAATCGTAAAATTTGGAATTATTACAATCAACGAAAGTTAAATAGCGACACCGAAATCAATGAGACACTTGAGCTTGAATTTGGGAAACTAATCCATCGATGTTTGCATTAATTCCGCTGATACAAAGGCGAAAATAATTTTCTAAATTATCGTCAGTCAGCCTTGTGCGATGTTTTGATTTATTAACTTTCATCATTGAAAATAACTGTTCGCATTTATAAGTACTGCCAAACGCACAAATCTCTCCTCGTCTTCCTCATTTGGAGTAAGTATGTTGTGTAATATTTTTGTTTAATTGGGTTTTTCAAATTGTCTTGGGGGCCGGATCAAATCTTACCGCGGGCTAATGGTTGCACACATCTGCTCTAAAGGCTACGCCTTGTAGTTCCAACCAACGTGTTATTCAGAAACTCCTCTTTTCATATTATTTTGGACTTCCGCAAAGCTTATAAGGGAAAAAAGTTGTACAGTGGTTTCCAGTTGCCTTCTGTCCAAGTCAGTGTTGCAAAATGTATCCGTTTTTAATGGATACAGCCACTACTCCAGTTACACCAAGAGTGTATCATTCCTACAAACCATGATACGTGCTCTAAGGCAGGTGGGACTAAAGATTTTATTTAATGAGATCGTCACTAAATAAATTCCTACTGCCCTGGCGGGACTCGAGTCACCACTCTGTTGCGAACAAAGAATGTCAATGAATTAAATATGCAAGTTATATATTTAAAGGGGATGTTCTATGATCTGTTTTATGATCGTCAACGAAATTAATTATTTAATTGATAGATTTTAAAAAGTGTGTTCTTGGAATTTGTGCTAATTTCATATAGAATGTATTTTATATAAGTACTAGCGGACCCGAAAGACGTTGTCCTGCATGATATTTCAAGCCATTATGAGACTAAATTTAATAATATTATGTTTAAAGCAAAAGCTACTTTTAATGACACAAAAAACAACTTTTGATTTGTGCACGTTTCCCTAAAAACAAATAGAAAATGAAATATCGCGAATTTTTTATTAACGCATCCCTTATAACCCTCACTCCCGTTCGAACCTAAAAAATTTAATATAGCTTATAATCACTGAAGAATTAATGCTAATTCACATACAGAGTTTTGTTAAGTTCGGTTCAATCGTTAGTGCCCAATAAAATTGTTGGCTCCCACTTTAATTTTGTAATGTATATCTCGTTTATACTTTGTTATACGACAAAAGTGAATATAACAAAAGTTACTCTAAATAACAAAATAAACAACTTTTATCCTGTGCATGTTTGCCGAAAGACCAAAAGGAAACGAAATATCGCCCTTACAACCCCCACTCCTGCTCCATCTGCCGGGCTGATTTGTAAGTCTAAACCATCCAGGGCATGCACACGTACTGTAGAATTATATATATATATATATATATATATATATATATATATATAAAGATAAATGCTATTTAATAATATGTAATGAAATTAATTGACATCATATTAGTAGAGTTTTCATAGAAAATATTTGACAAGTTGTATTATTTTAACATATAATTCAAATAAACATTTCTTTTCATTATGACTTGTTCTATACTATTTTCCTCTAACTCGAAAATAAACTGAGCTAATCGTATTTTAGTATTTGGCGTCATGACTAAGCGCCAACTCCTTCTCATTAAATTTTAATTATGTCTCAAATCATCTGATCTCTAACTTTTTCCAAGTTTAAGTTTTGTTTGCATAGGGTTCTTAAATGCATAAACAGAATGTTTATCTGTCATTTAGGGAATCTGTTCAGTTCACGAAGCTTCTTTGTCTCGACACTTTTACCCTCTTTCATTTCCTCACGATTGTTCAGCTATTCTTCTGAGTTCAAGATGAAACAAATTGTTTAACACTGTTTTTGTATACTTGTCTCCTTAAACATTGCTCCTTTCTCAGTATTTACGGAGCTCAAAAGATGAACACTTGTTACTGGTCGGTATTTATTTTTCTTGCTTCCACAAGAAATTAGGGAAGGATGCTCAGAATTTTCCAAGGCCCATTCTTTGTATTGTTTTGTACCGCTTTCCAGGAATGGTTATTTCTAATTTTGTATAAAATGTCGGAAATATCTGCGGAATTCTCTGAGAATTGTGGGAAATATTTTTACTAAATATCTTCTATCTGGGAGAAAAAAATGTATGTGCATATATAAAAATGCCAGATATTTCCATACCAAATATGCCGGAAGATATTTGTGAGTTCCCGGAACGAAAGTTATATTACTATTTTTATGAACGCACAATTTTCTTTATAATTTTAGTCATCGTTGTTCAATGAAAGATGTCATGTACGTAGCTCATTTAATTCAGCGAGAGTGAAATGTTGTTCAATTAAAAACGAAAACAATGTAAATTAATTTTCAGTGTGATGAATGGACGCCATTTCATAGGACCCTACAAGATCCGGGATAAATCATAATTTATAAGCAACGTTCTATGAAATAATTATTTTTAACTTATTTCCCTGAAGGGAAATCAGCTATGGGGTCGTATTCATGACGTGATTTTCGAAAAATGGTCCGTTGAAAACTGTATGTATGTGTGTAATATATATACACATACACACATATTTGTCTGTTAGCGCTCTAGCGGTCGCAATTTTTGTTTGATCGTTAGCAAACTCGATATTTAAACGTTTTATGTAAAAAGAAAGATCAAGTTCGTTTACCGCAAAAATCCAACCAGTGGTAGGGGGTGTTTAGAGGGGGAGAATAGAAGTTTAACAGTGGCTTGGATGTGTTACCATATAGGCTTGGGTTCGGTTCTTCCGTGAGGTGAAACAATTTATTTCGTGACGAACTCTCTACATAAAATCCTTAATCCCGTCCTGGCTAGAGAATGTGGTAACCTGTAGGTAATCAATCAATTAGCCAAAATTAGTAAAATTATGCGGACATTAATAAAAAATATCTTTAATCTTTGGATTTGTCAGTAAAATAAATTATAAATAAACTTTACGATAGTTCGAAAACTTTAATTCTAATTGTCCTGTATTTCATTCTTATTATTGGAAGATAAATTGAGAAATTATCACTTTCAATTTGAAAGAAATAATTTATCCAAATCTCTATTAAATTCTAATTCGACAATTGACTCTTACTTAGGCTATTTTTATTTTTATCTTTATTCGACATTGTAGGTAATATTTTATTTAGTTTTATTGTTAGATCAGTGCTTTTAACACATTGTTATCCTTGCTGTGGATGTTATTCGTATTTTTATTGGCTTTAGTTTTGTCAACAAGCACTGATGATGGAGCCTTCCAAAGTGCACATTGTCTAATAAGCTATACTTGTATAAGACAAGGCCTTTTTATTGGTCCAGGATTCTACTACTTCCTTAGACTTCTAAATCCATCACAACATGTGAATCCGATTTGGTTTTTCACTCAAGCCCCAAGCACACACGTCACTCTCGAGAGTACATTGAACCCTAGTGTCCTCCCCTTGGCCTTGCCAGCCAGGAATAAGGGAGGAAGGCTCCGAGGACACTGCTATAAATATTTATGACTTACATAACCTGCCATAATGTGACACGGGCAAGCAACTGTATATAAAGCAGGCCCTAAGGGCAAATATAATGATCGCTGTTTGTAGCAGCTCCTTATAATGAGAAGTCCTTAAAGTAACGAAGGGCCTACACAGGCCCACCCTTTTAGTTTCATTTCATTAATATATATGTACTCTTGAATATTTTGCCCTTATAACATTATAATAAATTAAAAAAAAAAAAAGTAGAAGAGTTTGAATAGAGGCTTCTATAAAAAGAAATTTTAGTTTTAACGAACCCTTAGCCCTTGGATTTATAAATTAAAATATTCCTACTTCAAGAGGACCCAGCTCATTATTTCCATATTAAGAATGTTATGATATCCCACGAATCTCAACATTTGTAATTTCATCAATACAATTGTAATTTCACCACTATATGTTGAAACCCGATTTCCTCAATGTTATAATAAAAAAACGTTTTCGAAATCAGCATCTCCTCATGAACATTCTGGTTTTATAGCATTGAACACTCGACAAAGTGTAAAACACTAACATAGAAAATAATGTACGCATAAACATACTATTGTCGTGAGCTATCTCTTTGTAAATTACCAACTATTAATTTTTTATTTTACATAAAAAATATTTAAAAAAAAAGTTACAATAGGAGATTCATATGGAATAGTCTGGGAAATATAGAACAGTTTAATCCATTGAGAAACTAATTAGACTTCATAAAGTATAGTTATTTTTAACTATTACATACATAGTTAACATAACTATTTATTAACACTAATGGTAAATCTAGAGTGGCGAGTTCGATTCTTGCCTGGGCAAAGGAAATTATTTAGTGACGAAATTCATTAAATAACATCCTAAAATCCCACCCTGGCTAGAAAAGGGTGGTCACCTGTAGATAATCCGTCCCAATTAGCTTGAGTTGCAAAAAGTGGACGTTAATAAATAATAACAATATTTATTAACATAGTTTTTTAGTTATTTTTAGTAAACGATAAACTCTCTCAAGACGGCATCATGGGGAGCCTTTCTTGAGTAGTTCATGTGTATTTTCAAGTTCTTTTTATTGAATTGCTGTCATTTGTCATTTACTAGAGTTCTCTTTGTGCTACTGATTCTTTAAACCACTGGGGGTTATCAATAGGTCACCACCATTTTCTAGCATGATGGGAATCAGGTTATTATTTCATGAGCTCGTAATTAAATAAATTCTTATTACCCACAGGAATCGAAGCCATGGCTCAAGGTTTATGATGTCCAACGCCTTAACTCTCATGGCTTACCTGAGCTAATATATGTATATCTCGAATATTACGATTTTTATGGTATATATATATTTGTTCTTGGCCTTCAATAAACCCCAAATACTAATCATTTCACGTTAGCAAAAAGCCTATATTTGTCATATTCGGAACTTAAATTCATGATATTGCTTTCATTGGTCCTTTACTATGTGAGATACACTCATCAATTAAGAATTTATTAGTACCAAACTGGAAATTTAATTCATTATTACACGTTTGACTCGTCAGATTCGGAAATGGCTGAAATTAAACCACAAAGAAGGTATGCTAAAAGGGGAAAACTTCTAAATATATCCGTTATTATGAATCGAGCAAGAAAATGGTATAAAGCTTATTTTGTAGAAAATTTCATTTTCTACAAATATTAGTTTATACTTGTTTTCTCCGACTCGAAAATTAACGGAACTATTTGTATTTCCATTGTCTTAATCTTTCATTAAACCCCCACTTATACTCATACTATCTTCTGTGAGGCACAAAGCAACTCACGGGAACCTTAAGTTTCAATTCCAGCGTGTCATTTTAGCTCATGAGAAATTGCTTTCTTTAAGTAAAGCAGTCCCAGAGTGAGAGACCTTTTATGTTGGTCTGTTTCAGCAGTTTTCTTAACATCTGACATCGATTAAAGACATAACAGTTTACTGAAGTACTAATTAATAGGACACAGAAGAAACATGAGTAGGCGCCCTTCGAGAGTAATTATGATTTATAGTTAATGAGTAAGGAAAGAAAAAAAAGAAAGAACAATACTCAAAGAGGCCGCCAGCATTATATCATCTGATAATAAATATTCCAGGAAGAAATTAATTTTTAGCAGTGATGTTATTAGTGAAAAGATTATGTCATTTTACTAATCAGTGGACTGTTATCTCGTCGGGTCCATTTGACAGATGATGTTGTGATTGTTGTGCAAGCCAAAGTCGAATAATTTCCATTGAAAATAATGTCGTCACACATTAAAGTCTTCTCTTTCTTTTCTTAGCAAGCGCTGTATTGGGAAATGAATGTCATTTTCTTTTTCAGTTGGCATTTTGGATATTTTTAGATTAGATTTTTACGTAGTGACCGATCGACTGAACGTAATACCTCCGTTAACCAAGAAGAATCTGAAGTATGTTGCCTCCTCAAGCCTGACCTCCTCGAGTCTCATTTACACGGGGCCAGCGGCCAAATCTCCAGCTTCC
Source organism: Riptortus pedestris (assembly GCA_019009955.1). Taxonomy (NCBI): domain Eukaryota; kingdom Metazoa; phylum Arthropoda; class Insecta; order Hemiptera; family Alydidae; genus Riptortus; species Riptortus pedestris. The sequence continues at coordinate 39,171,794 of CM032228.1, forward strand.
TTGTAATCGGGGTCTAAGGGAGTCAAAGTCGTTAGTCATCACTCACTGGACTCCAGGAAATGAACAGGTGTCGAGGCACAAGCTCTATCTCGAGGCTAACTCGTGAACTAAGTTTCTCTCACTCAGGGGATCGAACCGGCTTTTAACTTACTGATGAGTACTACTAGTGTTGGATGAACCCACGCTTTAACCCTTTCGACCATCATACATACTTCATTATTTTTTTAGTTCAATTATTTAGAAGTATCATTTCTTCTGTTGCCTTGGCATCATCAATTATTATTTAATTTCGAAAATTTTTAATATTAAATTTTTATTAAATATTTTGCGAATTCCACGTTTATTATTATTTGCCTTAAATGAACCGTTAGTGCATTAAACTGATCCGTTTTCCACAATGTTGCTTAATCTTATCATCGCATTTCTTCACTACTCTTCTTATGATGTTTCTGTTCTACTCCATGTTCCTTCCGAGCTTTCAAACGTCCTCTGTCTCAGGCTGCCTCTCCTGCATACTGTTCCAAAGTACCCCATGGTGTATTTTCTAAGATCTATTTGGGTTTTGTTCTTCCTATTTATCAATTTTCTCCCTTTGCTCAGTTTTTCTGTGTTGCCTCATCATAGCCTTTCTACGTCCTTATAGTGTCTCCTTCAGTGCTCTACAGGGTCAGCTGTGAAATCCAACTACTCTCCATCGGCACGGACTTTGTCATTATTATGTCTATATTTATAATAATTAAAATATGTTGTCTGAAGAGCACTATTGATAGATTTTTCTTCAAGATATGACACTCAGATTGGGATATACCCCTGAAGTTATATATAAGCCAAGATGTCAATTCTTTTTTCTGACTATTCCATCCAGAACTTAAATCATTTACAAATAACGTTCCCTAAAAAGTCAGTTTCGGTGGTCTCTACCCTCTTTCCACGGCCATATATAACAATTTAGTAGTATGAACAATTCAGATTTGCGCTTCTTTAAACACTTCCGTCACTCACATCACCTTATAATAAGCATATTTCTATTGTAAATTTTACGTTCACAAACAATTCTGAAAAGAATTATTAACTGTCTTTATGATGTTTCCTAATCTGTTTGTTTGTTGCAGATTAAATAATAAAGAGGAGCTGTACATCCACCCAAAAAATACAAGGAACATAAAAGGTAACATTCCTTAATTAATATTTAAGACTGTTAATTAATGATGAATGGTTATTTTTTTCATTCTTTCTTATTCTTCTTTTATTTAAGTTTTCTATTCATTCAAAATTATTAAAGTTTTCTCACAAATACATTCGTGAATAATAAATTTGGAAATTACGGAGATAATAAATTATGGCTCATTATTATTAAAGATCTTCTCCAAAGGAAAAGGTCAAAAGGTTTCGAGAACATCTGAAGAACAGAAAACACCAATTTTTTGAGATTTTACAACTTCATTTATTATCTCACAAATTGAGCCTCGATCGCGGGAAATATCAGCTATTCATTAATTAAAAATCATATTATTGATCAAGTGAATCTCTCCAAGCTCAATGAGTAGAAAACGTCATTTTGGGTCAAGACAAATCAAAGCTAGTAGAAAACATGTACATAAAAATAAGCTGATTTAGTGCCTATAATGTAACTGCTCAATTAATCGATTTCCATACGAGGTATAGTTAAACTAATTTGAATATAACCTTTTTTATTTCCTTTTAGCAGATTTCCCTTATAGGAAATCAACTATTGAAGTTGTACTCATGACGAGATTTTCGAAAGATTGTGTTAATCGATCCTACCCAAGACATGACGAAAATGAGGTCCGTTCAAAACTATATATACACCTATATGTATATTTTTCTGTTAACGCTCAAATGGCCACAATTTTCTTTTAGTCGTTCCCAAACAAGGAATTTAAACGTTTTATATAAAACTAAAGATAGAATTCGTTAGTGGCTGGAATCGGACCATTGGGGGTTTAGACTGGACTAATCTCGGAAATTGCTAGTTAGTTATTACATGTCGGATCGAAAAATGGCACAGAACCAATCTTTTTGCAAATTTATTGTTCCATAAATATTGTTTTATACTGTTTTCCTATATCTTGAATATTAACCGAGATTATTTAGTTTTTCAGCACTCAGTAATCCCCTACTTTTAGTCACCACATTTAGCAATAAGCAAATGTATTATTGTTTTCAACAGATCTTTAATAAATATATGCAAATATATTGTGCACCTAATGACGTCATAATTTAAGATTTTAATCGCCGCCTAATTCTACACATCGAATTTTTATTTAAATCCGAAATTTAAATTATTTATTTAAATTTTATTTTTTATGCGGATAAGCAGGAGCATGTGGAAAATCTGTTTAGTTTAAGCAGATCCTGTCTGACTGAATTGTAATGTATTTACAATATAAAATATTCCAATTTGTTTTTTATTTCTCATCTATCAACTAAGAAATGACCTGTACATATGATTTATTCCTGTCTTCTTATTTACACATTTTTTTCTACTCAGTATTAAGTAGGATATTTTCTTCTTAGTTATATTTCGTTCTTCATATGCGATTTGAACGTTGCAATGGGTTAATGTTTTCGATTAAATACATAACCGGCTAATATTGTTTAATTTTCACTGTTACCAATATTATTTAATTATTGCTTTATGTTTTCACCCCTGAAGTTACCCCGATTCTCCTATATAACATTTATTACAATCTGAACTTGTTTCACAAATTTCGAAAAAAAAAAACATAAGGACTTTTCCAGGTCATTGTAAAAAAAAATGTACGACATGAAGCGTTATAAGACAAGAACTTATATTTTCTTAATTAAAAAAGTTTCTCTTGGCACGATTTAAGTAGACGGTAAACATTTCTGATTGGCTAGGTCTGTAGGGGTTGGTCGGTAGAGGGCGTGGATTGGTTGCCCGGATAAGTTTTTAATTAGCTGCCTGTGAGCTGGGCTCTTATCGGAGCAAAGTTTCGATGAGGGCTCTCTCTGTCGGCCGCTTCTCAACAATGGCTTCAACCACAGATATTCACCCCTTTTCTCAAATACAAAGGAATAAACAAAAAAAAATGATAATAAAAAATATGGTTCTATAAAGGGGAAATGTGTGATTAGACCTTAGCCTCTTTGTATATGCGCATGTATTATATATGTATGTGTAGCTAGGCATTGTTGCCAGTTGATTAACGGACATGATGGGAGTACCACAAGTCCTGGCAGTGCTATCCCCATTAAACTAAATGTATTTGAAATTAAATATATTTATTTATTATCATTAAATGTTAAAATAACATAATAGGATACGTCAAACAAATTTACTTTTTTTATTTATTTATGGACATCACATCAAAGGTGATTTGCCCTTTCAAAAATTGTACAAAGTAAACTAACAAAAAGAAAATAAATAAGAGTTTGAAAAAGTAACAAATAACAAAAAACAATGAGTTAAATAAATAATTATTTTATAAGTGATCATAAAAATTGTTAGCTTAAAAGCCTAAAAGCTTGGTTGGTGAATATCAGTAAAAAATGATTGGCTGAAAATGGTACTTTTGCTAATGATTGTCGTAATTTCCTCCTTCAGGGTAGCTTTTATATATATATATATATATATATATATATATATGTCTATATAATTCAAATAATACAATTAATGCATATAATTTTTTGATCTTCCACACCAAATTTTGTGTGGCAGGTATGAGAATATCTTGTTAATGTATGGGCTGCCTCCCGTCCAAAGTTCTTATAAATCGTAGGGGAAGTCCTGATGATTACATTACATATTATTAAATAGAATTTATACTTATGTAATACATTCCCTATAAACTCAAGTACGCACATATTTCAGTTAATTCTCCAGTTGTGAAGCAATGTATACGACAATATTTGTAAATTCAAGTGCAATAAGATCAGTTATATATAATTTTCGATCTGATTTATAATAAGCTATTTTGACTTCACTCCCCCCCTCCCCCTGTAAATTTTGCTGTCTAATTTCAAGTATTAAAAAACTTCATTTTTAGCTTGACATGAAACGCTTAAAAATGAGTTTAATCATAATGTAACACAATATATAACCACTTGAGCGCTGTAGCAACAGACATTAATTAAATTTATTATAATTTGATCTAATTTGTATATTAGAAATTTTTAATAGACATATTTTCGCCACAGCTCTTAGTTAGGACTGATGCACATGCAAAGAAATATTTAGAATATCTCATCATGAGTACAACCTCATTAGTACCTGTAGGGGAATCCTCCAAAATGTATAATATATGAAACATACTTACATATATGCTTTGTACATGCAAATATACAATCTACCGTCCGTTTTTTTTCCGTCACGAACAGCCTCAATTTGGAATACATTCTTCCCATCAATCATAAAATATTTTGCTTTTTCACCATTGGTAAACTGATTGATGGTTTCCATTTGCTGTTCTTGGACCTGACACTTTATATAAAATGTGGAAAACGAAGTGTTAAATAATATAAACGCACAAAAATTTAAAATAAGTTAGGAATTTATTTAATAGCAATGCTGTGGTGATTAGCTTATGTGACCGTAATTAAACAAAAACATTTTTAAAGCTATTGATAACTCGAGCTGTCACGGAAAACAATTATGACAGGAACGTAATAAGGTCCATCACACAGGAGCTGCGTAAACTAACCAGATTTCCCACGCGAAGGTTAACAATAGATAAATATACATACAAGTAACACTACCTACCGTAAATGCTCAGTAAATTTACAAGTTAATAATCTCTACAACGAAAAGCACCTGAAATGTAAACAAACAGGCCAGCCACCCTCGTAGTGCTTCATAGATAGACTGGAAAGACATCAATTAATGAATCTGAATATAACATTAATTTTATTGAAATCAATTTACTAAAGCTAGCGCTGTTATTTGTAATGAATTGGAATCAGTTTTATTTCAGTCACTCAAATTTTAGTAATCCAAAAACAAAAGAAGGGGGGGGGGTTCAACAGAACGTAGTTGCATATATCTCACAAAGTAAAAGTTCCCCCTTTCCCTTGTCCGATATCAGCCGTTAACGAACTTGATATTTCTCTTTACATAAAACGACTAAATATTAAGTTTGGTAACGATCAAACAAAAATTGTGACCGCTAGAGCGTTAACAGACTTATATATATATATATATATACTATGTAGTATCGATGGACATTTGAAGAAAAACTTCGAAAATTCCGTCATGAGTACGACCTCAATAGCAGATTTCCCTTGAGGGAAATATGGTAAAAGGTCTAAAGCCCCACTCAAATATTAAAGTACTCTGAAAATCTTGAAGTAGGACTATCATATACACAGACCATCTGCAAGGACATTTAAAAAGATGAATGTTTCTTGCATGAACGTTTTGAAAAATAAACATTGATATTGTGTTTAACGTGTTGATCTTCATTATAGTCTTTCAATACGAATACTGCAGTAATAAAACAGCCCCTTAAGGGAAATTAGCTATTGAGGTCGTACTCATGGCGTGATTTTCGAAAAATATCTTCAAATGTTTATAGATCCTACCCAGGAGATGACGAAAATGAGGTCCGTTCAAAATTATATATATTTTTGTCTGTTAACGATCTAAAGGTCCCAATTTTTGTTTTGTCGTTACCAAACTCAATATTTAATAGTTTAATGTAAAAAGAAAGATCAAATTCTTTAATGGAAGAAATCGGACAAGTGGGAGGGGGAATTTTGAAATTTCGAAATATCTCCGTTATTATTCGTCGGATCGAAAAATTGTATAGAACCAATCTTATTGAAAAATAAATGTACTATAAATATTGTAATACACATTTATTTTCTATTTGAATATTAACCGAAATATTTACGTTTTTCAGTTTTCAGCCCTCAGCAAACTCCCACTTCTACCCATGTTACATAAACAATACTCTGTTATACAATAAACCACATTATTCGAAGCTTAAATACAAAATATTGTTTTCAAGAGACCTTTGTTATACAAGATACATGCAAATATGTTCCGGTGACCCCGCCCCGCGTCCAAAGTTCTTGGAATACTAAAGTTTGATTGAGATAAAGTTTATTCTGACTCATTGTAAGTTATAGTACTAAATACATTAAATATTTTTCTATAAAATTAATATGCTATGTTTCAGTAATTGTTTTTCTTTCAGGTGAGAAGCTGACAGACCTTATTCTTTACATTTCAAACGCTTCCCGTCAGGAGGGGGAAAGATTTCTTATTTCCGTTTGTATCTATTTATTCACTCAATATTCACAGTGCTGTTGTGTTACCAGTATGTAGATTCATCTATTATTAAACTTCTCTGGGAAATCTGCTTAGTTTATGCAGCCCCTGCGTGACAGACTTTTCGTAATTCACAATATTAGAAGTGAATGATCATTCAAATGTTGAAAGGATAGTTATCGTGTATATCCATTAATCTTTTAAACAATATGTTATTTATTGCTATATTAAAAAGTCCGTCACGCAGGGGCTGCGTAAACTAAGCAGATTTCCCACGTGAAGTTTTACAATAGAGAAATCTGCCTAATAACAGCTGTAGTAGTAAGTAACCTCTAAACCTATTCACGAGAGGGACGAATAATTACAAAAACGGCCGCCAGAGCTCACGGCGGAAAGTCCGAACATAGCCACTGCTGCCGAGCACATGCAGAATACAAATGCAAATATCTCAGTTAATATTCAAGATAGAGAATAAATGTATATGACAATATTTATAGTAAATTTAATTTGCAATAAGATTGATTTTATAATATTTTTCGATCCGTTGTATAGTAACGGAGATATTTTGAATTTTCAAAAATCCCCTCCTCTAAACCCCCCCTCCCACTGGTCCGATTTCAGCCAATAACGAACATGATCTCTCTTTTTACGTAAAACGCTTAAATATGAAGTTTGGTAACGATTAAACAAAAATTGCGACCGCTAGAGCGTTAACAGACAAATATATATATATATATATATATATATATAATTTTGAACGGACCTCATTTTCGTCATCTCCTGGGTAGGATCGATGGACATTTGAGGAAATTTTTCAAAACTCGCGTCATGAGTACGACCTCAATAGCTGATTTCCCTTAAGGGAAATCTGCTAAAACACCAAACAATTGTTGGTTGGAGTTTTTAATTTTCGGTAACCACGACTTTGAAATTAAGACATAAGGCATTACTTTCCGATTACCTATAATTGTGATTGAAATTACCATGTATCTTACTCCTTGAAGACACACACACACGGATATTTTTTTAAAAATATATAGAATAATACTTATAAATTGTGAGCCAGGGTCGGAATTGATAAGAGGAATCACAGACCAGAGATTTACGTTTTGCAAGATAAGCATCAGGCAGTGAAATCTGCATAACGGTATCTCCATGTATGATAGGCCTTTCAAAAACTGCATTATGTCTACAGGCAGCAATTTTAAAATTACATATATTATCTGCCAGGCCGTTTCTCCTGCTCACATTTCTGACTACCTACATTCAGCAACTTAACACAATTGGTGTACTGTTAGTCTTTTCCTTAACCATTTGAGTTATAGAGAATTCACATTTGATGCCAGTTTCTTTTCCTATCAAACAGCATTCTTAGCTTGAATAAAAGCGTACAAGAGATGGTGATCCAAAAAGTCCGTCACGCTGGGGATGCGTTAACTAAGCAGATTTCCCACGTTCGTCGTGTATTTGTATTTACCTCAAAACGTAAAAGTTCAATGAAAACAATATTTGGTATTTACGCTTCAAATAATGTGTTCCATACTACACACCTTACTGTCAATATGATATAAGTAGGAGTGGGGGGGGGTTACTAAAGACCAAAAACTAAAAATGCAAATATTTTGTTTAATATTGAAGATAGAACCAAAACTTATATAACAACATTTATCGAGCATTACATTTGCAATAAGATTGGTTTTATACAATTTTACGATCCGAGGTATAGTAACAGAAATATTTCGAATTTTTGAAACTCCCACCTCTAACCACCCCCCCCCCTGCCCCCAGCCCGATTTCAGCCGTTAACGAACTTGATCTTTCATTTTACATAAAGCACATATATATCCAGTTTCGTAACGATTAAACAAAAATTGCAACCGCTAAAGCGGTAACAGTCATATATATATGTGTGTGTGTGTGCCCTACTAAAATGGCTGTCACTATATCAATCATTTTCCAATAGATATCACCTGTTTTCACCCGAATAAGCTGATGAAATATCGATTATTTTGCTCCCACGATTGCCAAACGAATTACACCCAAATATATAAAACAAAACTTCTTACATTCTTTTAAATATCCCTATTACTAAAATAATTGTATTAGATAATAAAACTTAATAAATTATGTAATATATTTTCCTTTGTCTACAACATTAATAAAAACAAAGAATTTTCTGGCAGTTTAAAGAAATGGGGTTTTCTCAGACCACATGCGACTGGTGAGCGTTACATGAACAGACCAGGTCTCATTTCTAAAACACTTCATTAGCGATAAATGTGATACATTATCAAATAACCATAGTAGCATAAAATATTCATTTGATATTTATGCCAAAGTTAATTGTTTGACTTTATCGAAAAGAGAAAGATGTTAGTGTAAAAATAAAAAGGTGTTTCCTTGATAGAGAGATCTTTGAAAATAAAACAATGAGAGAGAGAGAGAGAGAGAGAAAAGGAGGATGTCGTCTGGGGTCGTAAAAAAAAAAAGAAAAAAAAGGGCGGCTTTTACGATCTGTCAATTTCCTTTTGGACTGTGTAAAATCCTTTTGGAGAGTACAATGTACGTGAGGTGGTCCTTCAGAGAGGATCTTGGAGGAGAGGAACAATGACCCTGGGTTGACATTCGTGACAGGCAACCCCAAATAACCACAGGAGATAAAAATGTTGTGGTTACCGAAAGTTAGGAGTCTCTTCCTGGTGCGAAATTAAAATGGGCTCGGAAAAGGTCAGACCCTATTCTGTGAACATAATCTGAAAGCCTCACATCTCCTTCTACCTCTTTGTATTCGTATTTACTATTGTAATCTTTTGGGTGAAATCTTTTTAAAATGTACTGTATGTGAAATAGCAAAGGCCAAACAAATGAAAATAATGAAATAATGTTCCCATAAATTATATATTGGAATGTAAACAAAGCTGATTAACGTCTGAAAAAACAAAAACAAAGCTTGAAATTTCAGCTGCTCATGCTGATGAGTTCTAAAGTTCCTTTCAGTGAAAATCCCAAGAGTAGGAGTGGCAGTAAACTGAAAACCGGACTTTAAAAAAAAAAAAAAAAATACAAAATGCACAAGTTAGAGTAGAATGTGTACAGCAATCTTAGTACGTTACTTTGTTAAATGTGAAATATGTTTGAGCATATGTAACTTACTACACAATAAGCTCTTATTATTAACTTATTATTTATTAACGTTTACTTTTTGTTACTATTGTTAATTAGGACTGGTATTCTACAGATTGCCACCATTTTCTACCCAGGGTGGAACTAAGAATTTTATTTAATGAGATCATTCCTAAATTAATTCCTATTGCGTAGACGGGAATCGAACTCGACACTCTAGGTTTTCCATGTGATATTAAAGACAACGAACTGTACTGACGATGGCTAAACTGAGCTCCATAAAATGTTTAGGACAGCTATTGTAAGACATTAATCTATTTAAATAAAACTCTTAAGGTTTGTCTGATTTGCTATTTATTATTCGGCGGGGATAAATGTTTTTTGAGTGTCAAGTCATTCTAAGAACGTTGACGTCAAAAATCTAAAATAGTCTGTCCGTTTGTCTCTAATTAATAACTTTTACTGGTCTTTCGGAAATTTAAGATTTTTAATATATGCTAATTTATGTAGTTGCTTTAAGTGCGAATCGTATTAGTAAAGATGAGGCTTTACAAACAAAAAAAAGAAAATGTAAAATTTACGAATAACTCGATCCAGTTTGAGAAAAAATCAATTGTAGAATACTGCATTTCCAAGAAGGTTCCATTTCCTGATCATAGTACCCATAAAGATAGATTTAATAAGCTATAATAATAATTTAATGAATAATTTATTTGGTTCTTCTCTAAACAACCCACTCCTTCTTTTCTAATGAATAGAATACGTCGTATTTACGCTTGAAATTGAAGGATATTTTCTGACACGTACCATATTGTTAATGTGAAGTTAGAGGAAATGGGGGTTATACATTCAGATATTAACTTTGTAAGCAGGCTTTCTTTGACTGGAAAACTACTTTTTTCATGAATGAACTTATTTGATAACATAGATATGCTATCAATCCATCAATAAACATTTCAATGTAGCAATTTCAGTCGTTAACAAGACTTTACTCTAGACGCAAAGGTAGTTACCATCTTATCGTGATAGGAAGGTAATGTGCACTTTGTACTATCATAATGTTCATTGATATAACGAAGTGTACATAACCCTCCCCTCCATTTCCCAGAGTCCTCTTCTCCCGTTTCACTAAGCTAAGAAAGAAGAGACACCCACTCCAAATTAATTCTATCGATTCGCTAACGAGCTTTCAGGTTAATTGGATCTTGGAACAGTAGCCCCGGGTTATTATGGACCTTTATCTAGTTAAAGTCCCGCCGAGCAGTTTGTTTTGGATCGCATAATCCGCCCTTAATTTATTATTTGTAACGACCCCCGTCTCTCGCGCGCAGCGCTAATGAGAATTATGACGGCGTTATATCGTGTTAGACTGTAAATCGGATAAATAGGACCGAACTGCTAGGTATTAGGTAGGTAGGGAGGGTTATCTAATAATCAGAATACATGTTGTTAATTTTTCAGTTAACATTGTAGACATTAGAGATGTATATCAACGCTTTCGTGATCACAGCTTATTCTTAGAGGATATTCTTCTTGCGTTTAAAATGTCAACCGTGGTGTATTATGCTGTATGAATTATGAGTACTAGTGTTATAGTAAGATTATACTTGCTATAGTAAGGTAATCCTTGTAATCATCTTTCCCCTAAAGTGCGAAGACTATTTAAAACAGAATATGGAAAACTTGCAAAGAATGTACCTTTTGAATGACCTGTAGGCCAGATCACTCAGAAACCTATAATATTCTTTAATATTTTGTTAAAATAGTCCATTTGCGAGGCTCAGGTAGGCCACGAGAGTTACGGCGTTGATCGAAATCACACTTGATAAAATTATAGTTGTGGATTCGATTCCCGCTTGGGCAATAGGAATTTATTCAGTGACGAATTAAATAAATCCATATTCCCACCATGACACTTACTAGAAATGGGTGGTAAACTGTGGATAACCAGTACCAAATTAGCCTTCGAAACATAAAGTGGACGTCAATAAATTTGCTAGTATTTTATTATATTTTAGATCCTCTACAGAACAGAAAATATTTTGGCAACAGTCAAAATATTGTAAGTTCAAAATTGAATAACGTTGTAATTAATTTCAGAATTTACGTATATCTGAAATAATTTCAAATTTTTATTTTTTTTCATGTACGACCAATTTGTGCTACAACGGCTAATTGGGATGGGTTATCTACAGGATTTTTTAGTGAGTTGGTCACTGAAAAAAAAAAAAAAAACCAATGTCCTAAGACGGAATCGAACTCTTCACTCTAGGTTTACCATTTTGGTTTTTCATGGAAAGAGAACAGCTGGTTCGAGCATAAACAATGTTATTCCATGGTGAAATATAAATATGGTAACCAGAACTAAAAAGTGTTTATTTACAAATGCTGGAACTAAAAATATTACGTAATACCCCTATGCATGAGGCGTCTTCCTGCTGAAAGTCAAATAGTAAATATGAATGGTTTGGACTTACGAAGGCCTTAATATTCATGCTAGTTTCGTTTACGCCATTGCTGTCTTTTAACTTAAAAGTTTCAGGCTAAAAAGCGTATTTCTGTGAACGGAGTTTTTGTTTCTTTGTTTACTATGGTAATACCTTTATAAATTACTGCAGAAAGTCATGGTCATTTTTCGAAACAGTTTCACCAAGGAAATAAATTATGTATTCACATTTTGTAAAACAAATAACCACTGCATAATAGTTAAATGATTCACTTGAGACATTTTGTAGTACATAATTTATAGATTAGACTTTTTATAATAAGCATAGAGACCAAATGCAAATGTTGAGCACGTTTCAAAGGTACGGAGACGTTTGCAATTATTGAATTTTTGCCCTCGTTTAAACTTGCCCTCCTCTTAGTTTCATTCAAAACAGGAGATGCCCAGTTAGCTGTAATACAAAAGTCCGTCACGCAGGAGCTGCGTAAACTAAGCAGATTTACCACGTGAAGTTATACAATAGAGGAATCACCATACGAGAGCCGGACAGTTACGGCAAAGGGCCGAACTAGCTTTTGGCGGGAAATTCAGTCTTCCGTTACCGGTCCTAATTTTATAAAAATGCAAATATCTCGGTTAATATGCAAGATAGAGAATAAATGTATATCACAATATTTATAGTAAATTTAATTTACAATAAGATTGATTCTATACAATTATTTAATCCGACGTATACTAAAGGAGATATTTTGAATTTTCGAAAATCCCCCCTCTAAACCCCACCCCTCCCACTGGTCCGAATTCAGCCATTAACGAACTGATCTGTTTTTTCGCATAAAACGACTAAATATCGAGTTTGGTAACGATCAAACAAAAATTGCGACCGCTAGAGCATTAACAGACAAATATATATATATATATATATATATATATATATATATATATATATATATATATATATATATATATAATTTTGAACGGACCTCATTTTCGTCATCTCCTGGGTAGGATTGATGGATATTTGAAGAAAATTTTCGAAAATCCCGTCATGAGTACGACCTCAATAGCTGATTTCCCTTAAGGGAAATCTGCTAAAAATCTCATGTTTCACCCTGGCTAGAAAGGGGTGGAAATCTGTAGATAAGCCAAAGTTGCAAAAAGTGGACGTAAATAAATAATAATAAGAAATATCTTGTCTTTTTTTAGTTTATGTGAAATACATACTTATGAAGAGACATCAAGCCTAAATCTAGTTCTTTTTACTAAGTAAAAAGTCTGTATACGCATGGCTGCATACAGACTAAATACTGCGTAAACTAAGCAGATTTCCCACGTGCCGGAATAATCCACTTGTCAACTCATCTCACCATCTATTCTTTTCTTTCCCACACTAAGTAGCCTACGTAACCAGAAATTGAAATGTACTCTAAAACTGAGATGTTTATTGACTCAGTAAAAAACAGATGATTATTAAGTAGGGGTTCTATAACCTTCTTCGATTCGGCGCATTAATAACTTAGATCTTTTTAATTTTTGAATCCACTCTTACTAACCCCCCCCCCCTACCCTCTCCCCTACTTTAGGTTCGTTTTCACTTATTATCGAATTTAATTTTCAAAGTAACGTTTACATAATATGGTATAGATCAAATAAACATTTTCGATACAAGACGAAATCATATTTGGTGACATCAAAGGACTTATTGCACGCAAAGCACTTACAAGGGGAGTGCACGGTCTTCCCCCCCCCCTCCGATTTGACTGAAAAATTTTTATTAAGTCACCTAAACACAAACCAATTCTATTAAACGGGAGAACGCACTTCTCACGCCTTCGTCTAAAAAAAAAAAAATGTTAAAGTTAGCCTGAATGTCTTGATCTCTTCCCAAGATGTTTGTTTCAAGTAGCCCCCGTGGCACAGTTGATAGTGTTCTCCTTTTGTACCCGGAAATCTTGAGATCGAATCTCGCCGGGAGCGTTTATTTAATACTAATAAACAAATATTTTTTTTTTTTTATTATTGGCATATAGTTTTTAGCGTATTCCATATATTTTAAGAAAATTCGAGCGCTTTCTGTCAAAAATGTAATTGTTTTTAGAAAATATTTAATATTATACAAGAAATATATTATTAAATGAATACATAAGTATATAACAATTATCAATAATAATGCAGATATTTTAATCATACTTTTAAACGGTTTTATTCGACTTCACCCCTTTATTTGTTATTATTTTATTTTTACAATTAATAAAGATATTTAAAATTTTCTAAATTTAAAATATTCTAATGTTAAAACAGTTTCATACGTTAGAACTATATTTTCATTGTGATTGGCTTTGAATCACTGACGTGTATTTCTATCATCAAGTTAAACATTTGATTGTGTCTCCAAAACCTCTCTTATTTGATCGAACAGAATCGCAAAACATCATTTAGTATTAAAATTCATTCTATTTTTTAACACCATTGTCATCTGCAATAAACTTTTTATGATAGAAATATACAATATCTTACTAAATATTTTAATACTTTAAAGCTAGAAATATGATGTGTCATGGTATATGGGCTAATCGTTAACCTGTGTTGGTTAAAAGTGCAAATATCTTCAACATAGACAAAACAAATATAAACAAAAAAATTTCTAGAAAATTAAATTTACTTCAGCTTAGTTATTTTCCGATCCAGCTCATTATAACAGAGATATTTTGAATTTCCGATCCCACCTCTAAACCCGAATTCAGCCTTTAACGAACTGGGTCTTCAATATCAAGTGTGATAACGATACAATAATAACTACAACCGCTAGACCTTTAACAGACAGATGTATGTAGATCTGTATATGTTTGTATATAATTTTGAGATAATTTCATTTTTCTCATCTCTTAGGTAGAAGTGATAGGAATTTGAAGAAAAATTTCCCAAGATTACGGCATGTGAGTACAAACTCGGGAGCAGATTTCCCTTAAAGGGAATACTTAAAGTCCTCTGACCAGTAATTATATGTTTAGAATGTGTGAACCTTTGGAAGAAAATGTATAAAGCTAGTCCGAATACATTTTATCTTAAAAAAAGAAATTCTAGTTGAACTAAGTTTCAGCTCCTAATATGGATGTAGTGTCTCTACCAGTTCATTAGTTAATTCTGTAATTGCAAATATTAACTAGAACGTTGGAAGAGCTTGATGATGAGTTAGTGTTTCAATAGAGAAGAGTATATTCCTTCCAAGCAATTTTCGGACTAATTACTCTCTGAACCGACTTAATGAAAGGAGCCGTT
This sequence comes from Riptortus pedestris, assembly GCA_019009955.1. NCBI lineage: Eukaryota > Metazoa > Arthropoda > Insecta > Hemiptera > Alydidae > Riptortus > Riptortus pedestris. Next base: position 39,186,895 of record CM032228.1, read on the forward strand.
TTGTAATTGTGAATTATAAATCGTGTAATGACTCCGCGCCCAGTTCATTAACATGGAAATATAAAACAAACAAATTTGTACTCTCCTCCGGGATATTAAGGGTAATATAAATGCTAATATTTTATATTGGCAGAATAAAATGTAGATTGATGAATAAATGCAAATGAGGGGAGGTAATTTCTTTTATTCCCCAGCTTCATCTTTTCATCTGAGATAGTTCTTTATCTAGAGAACAGCTATTTAAACAAATCTCTCTCATCTTACGCCTCGTTTATTGCTTGTCTTCTTGTAACTAGAGTAATAACAGTTTATTAAAGAATTAAGTGTGACTGCTCACCCATTGGGAGTTGTTAACTACACATGACATTAACAAAAGTTAAAGAAAGTTGTAATTAAACAAAAGTTGATTTGAAATAACAGTAATTAATTTGTGACACAAATTAAGCCCAAAAAAGCGTAATAAGAATATGAAACAAAAAATATTAAAAAAAAAAAAAACAAAACAAAAAACATCTATTAAATAAATAATAAAAGTCCGTCACGCAGAGGCTGCGTAAACAAAGAAGTTTTCCCACGTTAAGTTTTACAATAGAGAAATCTGATTACAAATAACAGTAGTAGTAACGAGTCTCTAAACCAATTTCACGAGAGCCGAACAATTACGGAAACGGTCGATCTTGCTTTCGGTGGAAAGTCCCGATTAGAACCGATTTCAGCCGATCTCAACTCTGTTTTCCGCGCACACTTAATAAAAATGCAAATATCTCAGTTAATATTAAATATAGAGAATAAATGTATATACCATTATTTATATTAAATTTAATTTGCAATAAGACTGGTTCTATACTAATTTTGGATCCGACGCATATTAACGGAGATATTTAGAATTTTCGAAAATTTCCCTCTAAACTCGCCCTCCCACTGGTCCGATTTCAGTCATTAATGAACTTGATCTTTCTATTTACATAAAACGGTTAAATATGGAGTTTGGTAACGATCAAACAAAAATTGTGACCGCTAGAGCGTTAACAGACAAATATATAATATATATATATATATATATATATATATATATATATATATACATACATACATACATACAATGCATACAAATAAATAATTAAATAAATAGATATCAAAATTACCTATTAGCTTATTACTTTAATCAGCTATACAATATAACTAGGAGCGACATATTTCTACTTAGGAATACTGTATCTTGCATGTTTCTTCTATAATAAAGGTCTCTTGAAAACAATATTTGATATTTAAGCATTGAATAAAGTAGCTCATCATAAAACAGCTTATTGTTGATATGGCATGAATAGGAGGGGAGTTTTACCTAAAGCTGAAGATTACAACATTCAAATATCTTAGTTTGTAATCAAGATAAATAAAAACATGTATGTAATATTTATAGGCAATTCAATTTGCAATGAGGTTGGTTCTATACACGTTTTCTAGCCGACTTACATTAACGGAGATATTTTGAATTCTCTAAATTTCTCTCCTCCAATCGAATTTTAGCCGTTAATGAACTTTTTTGATGTGAGAAACATATAACTTTCTTGCATTCTTGTTAAATTTAATAAACAGAAGGTTTAGTACTTTATTTAAAATGATTTCATTCCAAAGTAATGTACCCATACATAGGATCAAAAAATGACACAGTACATAGTTAATATATCTTTATAAGATAAACAAAAATGGCTCTCTACCAATGTTTTGTATTTTTAATAGGTACCAAAGAATTAACATTTTTTTTTATTTCCGCCCTTTCAAAAAAACCCCATCTCCCATGGAAGATTTTGATCAAAAGGGCAGGTGCACAATTAAATGGTACAATAGTCCTTAATATGAAATATTAACATTCTAAGGGTAGTCGTTTTTGAGATGTGCAATATACGTACAGATGTCAAGCCAATACAAAATGGGTTCAGAGAAGGTCAAACGGATACTACTTTTGAAATATGAAAACATTTCGTGTTTATAGTACTTCCTTTTCTTCGTACAAAGAAGTAAAACCGATCTCCTCTCATTTCCTGGATACTTCTGTTATATCTACAAAATGATCCGCTGAAATGTGAACGGGAACAGTCCCTTCACATTACCTAAAGTGACAAACATTTTTTTAATTTGACTGTTGGAGTCGGTTAAATAATACACACACACACACACACACACACACACACACACACATATATATATATATATATATATATATATATATATATTGTGATCATACAACACAGGCTTCAGCCCTAACTATATGTCAAAGTCACACTTGGTATGATGCAAATGAACCGTATAGATGTAAAATCATGAAATCCAATTTTACTAACGCAGGATAAACTAACTGCTGTAAATTATGATAATGAACTTGTTAGCTATTTAGAATGAATGTATAATAAGCTAGCGGCTATTCTCGGTAAAGCAAAATAACATGACCCTCAGACGTTCGATATTTTGTATCGGATTTGTACTCCGATGGGTCAGCCTAAATATATCATCTCTACTACGCTTTTCAATTTCATTCCATATACAATAATATATGAGCAACAACGCATAGGTCAAATGTAATATATATATATATATGTATATATATATATTACATTTGACCTATGCGTTGTTGCTCATATAGAACAACTGAATTTAAATAATCCTTTCACAATCTCACATCTTATATTGTATTGTATTAGAAATTCGTAGAATACATATGAAAGGGTTTACATCTCAAGGTCTGAAGAGGTGATAAAATGCTTAAAATGTTCCATTTTTGTACATTAGTCTCCAAGATTGTTATTAAAGTTATGAGAACGAAAAAGAATTCAAAAGTTCTAGAAGGAGCAAGATATATGAATAATAAAATATATTGTTACGTTTTATTACCAAAACCAGTAATAAGCGTTTTTCTTAAGAGTTCTTTTGGATTGCAAAATTAGATACTACTGTTTCTCAGTTTTTATCACTGCACAATTTATTTCACAATGCACAATACACTTGGTAATTATTCTTAATTACTACTCACAGTATACACTGATAGCGTCACTGTTCTTCAGATTACACAGTCCAACAATTCACTCACGGTCACTGAAATTCACAACAAGACGGCACTTCACTGTCCTTTACTTCGCGGCATTGCACTGTCTTAAACACGGCACTAAACTGTTAATTACAGTCACGGCACAACACTGTTCTTATAAAAACAACCGCACTGCACTAAGTCGCACTGTAGCACTGATGTGAACATCAAGACAGCTGAAATTAAACTGGTAGGCATATAGGTAATATAGGTCGTCGGCATACATCAAAGGGGAATTGGCTGGGCTGTTCGACGTCGGGTCTCGTAGGGCCTAGACCCTCTGTTGGCTTCTTTGATCTATATTGCACTTTCCAAATACGCGACTCTCTCTCTGAAGGATTATTCATGTATTTAATTTTCGCAACAATATAAATAATAATTATATCTTTGCCTCGTTTTAATATAAGTTAAAATACTAATACTCGTTAAAATGCTATTAAAAACTCATTTGTTGAAATAAATTATTTAACCTCGGGGTCATTAAGTTATAGCATGGAAATTCTGATTATTGAGTTGTAGAAGTTGATTTTCTCTGCTGGACTTGTATTGAAATATTTTAATTTTATTAAAGTAAATTTGCACATATCTGACTTGATTTTCTTATGTATAAAAGTCAATAAGGGGCTCAGGTTAGCCGTGTGAGTTAAAGCGTTGGCCTTAATCTCACATAGTAAACCTAAAGTGGCGAGTTCGATTCTTGCCTGGGCAAAGGAAATTATTTAGAAAAGGGTGGTAACCTGTAGATAACCCGTCCCAATTAGTCTGAGTTACAAAAAGTGGACGTTAATAAATAATAATAATAGTCAATAATACATTTTTTTGGGGGAGGGGGATAAAGGGAAATTTGTGTAAAATTTGCTATTTCCATATTGTGGAAGTAAACCGTTTTTAATTGCTTTCGATATAGCATGTGATAATATTGTCATATTATATTTAATTGCAACAATAAAATCCTACCAATCAGTAGATAGCAACATCCGATGATTGCATTGTCAGATCTTATCAACATTTTGGTATTTGGAAAGCGTTTATCTTTTAATTAATTTCAATTTCAAGTCCTCAAGTGGATAGTAATGTGTAGAATTTCTGACCCCGTGCTATCGGGAAAAGACTTGAAGTATATTAAGTAGTTTTTTCCTAACTAGTAGTACAAGCTAATGACTGTCAGCTTATGCAGGCTATTGAGTGATGGCACTCCAGCAAATTTGCCCTCTATGCAAAAGGCAAATTGAACCCTTCGATCGTCCTTGTGGCCATCTTCTTTTCGGGTATCTCACGGGAACAACAAAACTGCCCCCAAATACAATCCATGTATTTCTGTTTCTTATCACCTTATTTTATTGTGCAATCACTTTATTTTTTCCAATAATTTGTTCCAATTGAGATAGAAAATTAGGAGATACACTGTTAAAAATTCTAGTGGTTATTCATTGTTTAAGTCAAAACAGGGAAATTAATTACACATTCTTCCAATTGAACTGACTGAGACCAATCAAAGTATTTAAGGCTATTCAAGTAAATTTTCTCAGGTCTCACCAACAAGTTTTAGCAGATTTTCCTTAAGGGACATAAACTATTGAGGTCGTACTCTTGACGCGATTTTCGAAACATTTCTTCAAATATCCATCGATCCAACCCAGGAGATGACGAAATGAGGTCCGTGTAAAATTATATATATATATATATATATATATATATATATATGTCTGTTAACGCTCTAGCGGTCGCAATTTTCGTTTGATCGTTACCAATGTCGATATTTAATCGTTTTATGTAAAAGTAAGATAAAGATCGTTAATGGCTGTAATCGGACTAGTGGGAGGAGGGGGGGGGGGTTAGAAGGGAGGATTTTCGAAAATTCGCAAATTAAATTTACTATAATCATGAATTCTCTATCGTGAATATTAACCGAGATATTTTGCATTTTTATTAAGTGTGTGGGATAACGTACGAGATGAGATCGGCTAATGTCGGTTGTATTCGTGAGTTTCCGCCGAAAGCTAGTTCGGGCATTTTTTCGATCCTAATCGAACTTTTGCCTTTTGTTGAAAAACTATATTTTATCAAAGTTTCTATTCTTTTGCTATGTTTTTATTTTGATATTGACTTAGGCGAATAATTTTTGAACCAGCATTGTAAATGCCCAGGAGGGCGAAACATTTTCTGTGACAATAATAAAGGTTGTTGGCGAGACCTGAGGATCTTTTTATTGGCTTGAAAAAAAAAAATGGAAAACGGTTGGTTCCTTTGAAGAATTCTTACTGTCACAATTCGTCCCCTTTTTCCATTTATAACAAATATTACTTCCGCAAATGGATAATTTGTTGTTCGGAACTATATTTGAGAATATAGACCATCTCGAATGTTTGATACATACTTTAAAGAATAAGTTTGAAGGAAGTACTTGAAAATATTAGAGTTGTTGAGAGTAGTCTTGCCAAATTGGAAGTCATCCCTCATTCTTATGGAGCTGAATTGGCTCTATTAGGTTCCGAGCATTTTCTCTGCTCCATCAATGACAAGGAAGGGAAACAATTTTTCTTTCTTTCTCAGAAATTGGATTCTTCCTACAATCGAATGTTCCGGAACTTCCATATTTTTCTTATTAAATAAATTCTGAGGGAGTGTGTTCCATTTCCCTCTGATATAACAATTTTGCAGAATATTCTATCACAAGATAGAAAAAAAAAGAGCTGGAAAATCTCCTTAAACGAAGTGAACGCTGTTACTCAAAAAATGAAAAATGTTCTAAATTGGCAATTTCATTCTTTCTTATTGAGACATTTTCATTAAAATGTTTTCCTCATGTAGATGTCATTTGTGAAAACGTCTCATTTTCTTTTTATTAGATTTTCTGATGAGTATTCCTTATTGAAAAAGCGTATGGTGGATAAAGTAAGTTATTAGCGGTATTATTCTCTAAAACGAATAAATTGCTAACTTTAAGTAAAAATAAACAACGCAGTTAACTTTTACTAAGTAAAGAAGTTAATTTATGTTGCTTGGAAACCTTATGGCATTAAAGATGTGGAAAGATGTGATGATGGGGTTCAAAGGTCTGGACCTAATGATGTATTCCTGGAACCAGTTCCACAACCTCAGCCCTAAAGCAAAAACGTTCTGGTTCACGAATACTTGTACGCTAAAAAAAATTGTTTACTGCAGAATAAGTTTTAAAATGCTCTTCCCTCTGCTTTCTCTATAAGCCTCAGAGGAACCGGAGATATTAACGAGTCATTAGTAAACATTAATTTCACCAAAATCAACTCACAAGCAACCACTTCGGCTGATGTTCTCAACTACGAGTGTCAGCCGCTTAATCTGCCTTGGAAGGTCATTCAATTTACATTCTATTTCAAAAATTAATACTTTTCGAAATATATTTACCTTGATTAATGTTAGTATAACTTCAATGCTGTGAGTTAAGCTTAAAAATTACTACTAGTAATTTCCATCGAGAGTTTAAAATTATTTGTCGATGTTCTTCTAAGCAAACCCGTTTTGGTTGTAAAAGTTCATTTGAGTCTTGTCCAGAGCTCAAGTTCAATACGTTTGTCACACGAAAGCTACGCAAATTAAATAGGTGTCCCCGTACCTTTCATCACATTCTGTTCTATATTTCTAGCTTAATAAGAATTCATATAAACCAGCCTTCAAATAATAGCAGGACAAGAGATTTTTTGAGATACTTTATGTCCTAGTGAAGGAAATCTCTTGAGTTTACTAATGGCTGAAAAAGAAAATACAAATAACCACACTAATATTTCTCCTAATGCATTGTGTATAGCACAATACTTGTAATAAAAAGTTTCACGAAATTGGTCTTATAACATTCTCTAACTAGGCGATTAAAAACGAAATATCGTAAATTCGTAGTGAAACTGATCCCACTTCTTTTTTGACCCGATTTCTGTCATTGGCTAAATTGATTCGCCTCTAGATTTAAATGAAATGATTAAGTAAGAAGTTTAATCTCCATTGACAGCTTTGTGTGTGCGTGTGCGTGCCAGTGTGTGTGTATAAAATTTACATTTCAGCGGACCCATACTCCGTAGTTCTTCTTGATGTAGTCTTTAGGTATTTTGGTATATCAATACGTTGTATTTAACAAAAGTCACGAGTGTTAAACAAAAGTATGAATTATTGTATTGTATGGCTATGTAAAGAATGAATTGCTGTGTTGTGTTACTATGAAAAAAAAAAGTGGTGTATGTGAATATATTACACGTATGTAAATGTATATTCCTTTTCTTGTATTCCCTTAGCTTCATTCTTTTTACTTCAATTCGGTCTTTACGATCAAAAAAGTAAGATTCTTAATCTTTATCAGTACAATACTATTATCTTCTGACTACGAAATGCATGTGCATCTGAGTCAAGTAATGAAAAACACAGACATAGGCTTTTATAGTCCCTAAAAATGTTATAGCAAGACTTAACAAGAGGTTAATACAAACGTTTATGAAATGGAATTGTTATATTGTTTCATCACCCTTCGTGGCCTAGTGCAACAAAGATACCTCATAACATTCCTATTAATTTCTACATGTTTTATTTTTTAAATGCTATTACTAGCAAAAATCAGGGTTACCGTAATGCAGTAAAACATGAACAAAGTATAGTTGAGCAGAATACGTACACTTCTACATGAAGGTTTTTGTTGTCATATGAATTCATTTATCGGTCTTACATAGTTGCAGACATTACAAGTCTAAAGGGTGAATATATATGAGTTTCTCAAACTTAAAATACAATATACGTCGGAACCAAATGTTATTTGAAACTGACAGAGCGTAGGGGTAGGGTATTGAGCTGAACTGTCGAATAGCACAGACGAACATTCGCCCTCACAAATATTCGGAGAATTCACTTTGGCCTACTCAATGGAATTTGAGTCGTTCTACAACTTCTACACAACTCAGCTCGCACTCAGTTTAACTTTCATCATTAACTATACGAAACATATCTTGGTGCAATTGTATTGTACTAAGTCAGTTCGTCAAACCATTCGTCAGCTCAGCGATTTACCACTAAATCAAGATTAGATTTAAGAACAAAAAAAAATATTATGAGTGATTTTCACCTGGAAAGACAATCGTCTTTGAAGCTTGTCTTTATTTACCCCGGGAGTGGAAACGTTGGATAAATATGACCCAGCAACATCTTGGAGTGCTCTAGAAATTATATTCCTTTACTTCTGAACTATTCCACCAGACTACCTTCAAACTAAGTTCTGCTGGTCAGGTGCCCATATTTAGTTGTTTTTTATTACAGGAATATGGTGTGTTATATTCTCCCAAAATGGTTCATGGGTCTTTCTGACCCAACGTTCCTACTAATGTGACATTTTTTAAACATGGCCAGCACATCTAAACAGTATTATAATGTTAACGATTGAATTAATATATGCGATTTTCACAGAAAATGATTGTTTATCAAGTGATTATGAAGTTAGTGATCCTTGTATTGAATTACACGACTACTAGAACATCAATTGGTCAAGTACGAGCATCCACAAAGAGGCAGACCGGACCCCACAAAAAAGATGGAGCTCCATTCACTGTAAGAACAATAAGTCAAGGCATTTTTGTAAGAAATGCTTCAACTACATTTGTCCGAATCATGCCGGAGATTTATTGTAAATATTGCACTGAGTTGAAGGAATTTATATTTTTTCATTTTGTATATTATATCTATTAATTTTTTTCAGTTTTTGAACATTAAAATAAAATAAAATTGATTTTATTATGTAATTTATATTTCAATGAATGAGACATTTAATTAATAAAAATAAAATAATGTTAATTAAGTGTTCTTTAAATCGCCCTTAATGACTAGGGGTCAATTCGACCCAAAGTTCTCACTAATGTGAGGATTTTTCACGTTCCCACAGGGTAAAATAACTTGTCAGAAAGGTAGACGAAAATTTTCACAACTATAACAATCCTTGAAAGATCTGGGGTTCGACTTGGAACTGGTGATCTGCTGAAAAGCATCTCCTTCCAGTCAAATATTCAGGTTCGTGATAGGAATCAAGCAAAATGCATTTTTACGCAGACTAACGAATCTGAGTAGATAACCTTCATCTAGTGCTTCATAAATTGTAACGCTACACGAAAGTAATTGACACTGAGCTCACTTAAAATGCTTGGAATCAATAGACTGTAGGAAGAACTAAGTTGCCCAAGTTTTTTTTTTTTTTTTTTTTTTTTTTCTGAGATTTCCACTTTGCCAGTGAATTCTCCAGTTCGCCGAAGTTTTATTTCAGAAGTTTTCAAGACAATCCATCCCTACTATAATGGAGATTCAATGTAGCTGTCAGCTTCTGATCGCCCATTTTCCAAACTTTTTAAACTTTTGTCTTTTTTCGCTTTTCTGTACAACTTAATCTGTGAAAGCTAAATTTTCAATTCACAAGGAGGTAATAATACTAGCTCGTTTGGGAATTTTGGACACTCACGTTTCTTCAATTATTTTAAAATAATTTACTATATACTTGTGCGAGAAAACCAAATGTCTAGCTGCATTTTAGCAGATTTCCCTTAAGGGAAATCAACTATTGAGGTTGTACTCATGACGGAATTTTCGAAATTTTTCTTCAAATGTCCATCGATCCTACCTAGTAGATGACGAAAATGAGGTCCGTTCAAAACTATATATATATATATATATATATATATATATATATATATATTTGTCTGTTACCGCTCTAGTGGTCGCAATTTTTGTTTGATCGTTACCAAACTCGATATTTAGTCGATTTATGTAAAAAGAAAGATCAAGTTCGTTAGCCACTGAAAATGGACTAGTGGGAGGGGGGGTATAGAGAGGAGGATTTTCGAAAATTCGAAATATCTCCGTTACTGTACGTCGGATCGAAAGATTATACAGAATCAATCTTATTGCAAATTAAATTTACTATAAATATTGTTATATACATCTATTCTCTGTCTTGAATATTGACCGAGATATTTGTATTTTTATTAAATCTGGGCGGCTAACGGATGAGTGACTTTCCCGCCAAAAGCTAGTTCGGCCGTTTCCTTAACTGCTCGGCTCTCGAGAAATATCTCTATTGTAAAACTTCACGTGGGAAATCTGCTTAGTTTACGCAGCCCCTGCGTGACGGACTTTTATTATGCTTTAAGCATGATGAGCCGTTGTAAACAAAGTTTTTTGTTGAGTCATAAATTATTCCTCATAAGATAAATTTTGTTACTTCTGTGTTCAAAAAGGAAGTTAGACAATCAATAAGTAAACTTACCAATATTTAAAGACTCTTCAAAGAATTTTCTCTGTTTTTAGATTTTGTATGTAAACATACATATATGTGTGTGTGTGTGTGTGTGTGTGTGTGTGTGTGTGTGTTGCGTACGTGAGCTTGTGTTTGTCTAAAGAGCAAATTCGATCCCTACAAGGGTTTTTATCTTTAGGGAACAAAAAGGCAGTTCTATTATTAAATAAATCTGCAAGAAAATATTCCCCATTTCCATCACGTACATCCCTAAATTTAGTGAATCTGGCAGAGGAAGGTTTTTCTTTCCTAAAATCCTTTATTGTTACGTATCCCTTTATTTTCTCCCTAAGATGGCAACGGCTGTGTATTTACTGACAATAAATAAGCTGACAGCCTTAATATATCTCCAGAGAATTATATTTTTTTTCTGTTTTTTTTTTATATATAACTTAGCTACTCATTTAATGTTCTCCAGTTATACTATGTTTTTGCTTGGTCAAATATTAAGCGACCCTTCTCATGTGAGAACTTGAATAAATGTGAATGTGACATCATCAGCGAACTTTCGTTGCTCAACAGGCGTCAATTATTACTAAGAGGAAAGGGGGGGGGAGGTCAAGAAGGGTGAACAAAAAAAAATCTCCGTCATTGTGAGACAGATGGAAAAATATGATGTAACTAATTTTAGAGCAGCTTTAATTTTCTATAAATCTTGTTTTACACATTTTTTCGCTACCTCTAATATTAACCGAGATATTTTTGTTTTTTATTTTTCACTCCGGAGCAAACCCCCAATTTTTAGCAGAATTCTTTTATGGAAAATCATCTATTGAGCTTTTGTCATTAAGCGATTTTTTAAAAAATTGCTCAAATGTCCATTAATCCTGCCCAGGAGATGACGAAAATGAGACCCATTCCACAACTATATATATATATATATATATATATATATATATATATATATATATATATATATATATAGGTGTGTGTGTGTATGTGTGTGTTAACACTCTTGTGGTCACAATTTTTGTTTCGCTACCAAACTCCACATTTAAACGTATTATGTAAAATTAAATTATATAGAGTTAGTATTATTGGACACTTAATTATTTTTAAATATGTTTATATATAATGCGTTTTATCTCTATCTTGAATTTTAACCAAGATTTGATTTTTATGATTTTCTGCCTTCAGTAAACCTTCACTCCTACTCGTTCCTTACTAACGATAAGCTGTTATACGAGTATCATGAGCCATTTTATTCGAAGCTTAAACACCAAATATTGTTTTCATTTTACTGTGTGATATATATTCTAATATTTTCGGTTTGACGTCACCATTTAAACGTCACGTTAACTGTTACGCTCTTAACTAAATTATTTTTATCTGATCTATACCGCATTCAATATTTAATCGTTTCATTTCAAGATCCATAGCGTATCCCAGCATGTGGGAAATGTGCCTTGTTCACACATGGTCAGGTTGGCTGACATTTCATATCTGTCCCATACGAAAACTTCCTTCGACAAATATCTTCTTTATTTGATAGCTCTTTTGACCTAGACGTGCACAACTTATACTACAAGAAATATCACATTAGGATTACGTTTGCTAATTACTTGGGCTTGGAGTTAGCGAGGGAGTGATAAGTTGGTAGTGACTAAGTCAAACAGTGTGTCTCACTTAACGGGATTAGCAAGGAAGGAGTTGGAAGTTAGGAGCAACACCTGTCAAGCAGCCCAGGCACCAACCTCGCTGCATTTACCATCCTACCTCTATGGGGTAAGGCCAAAGAGATTCAAATTAGACATCTGAGGTATGAAGTGTTCTCTAGATTATTCCAATAAAATATTACTATTTCAATTTCTCTTCGGAGAGAAACTTCACTGTCATAAACAATTTATTATATTCAATAATTTTATTGCAGAAGTAAAATGGTACATAACCAAAAAAAAATACTACATCAATCCTCTTTTCGATTTATTAGTGAATTTCCACTTAAGGCTAGAAATTATTATCGTAGGTGGTGGAAAGACCTTCAATGTAGGGAGTAATACTTCTCATTTCTGTTAGATGATAAAACATATGTGTATAAATATATATAACTAGCTCAGATACCCGGCTTCACCCGGGAATTCATTTGAGGCTGAATGGTGATGGTATTTTTTAGCAGGCTTTACATTGCACAATATTTTGACATTTAACCGTCCCAGTGTTTAGGATTGATACCCGTTTCCCGTGGATTTGCTAATAATAGAATTATTTGTTCGATAAGGCTTCACAGTCTTCGATATTTTTATATTTCCCGTCTCTTATACATGTAAATATGGTGAATTTTTATTTCAGGCCTCCCTTATAACCCCCCTCCCGTTCGAACCTAAAAATTTTAATATAAGTTATAATCATGGAAGACTTAATGCTAATTGACATACCGAGTTTTGTTAAGTTCGGTTCAGCCGTTAGTGCCCGCTAAAGTTTTAACGTATAACACATTTATACTTAGGTATACGACAAAAGTGTATATAACAAAAGTTACTCCAAATAACAAAATAAACAACTTTTGTAATGTTTATATTTGCGGAAAAACCAATAGGAAACGAAATATCACTATTTTTAATTTCAGGCTTCCCTTATAACCCCCACTCCTGCCCGTCCATAGAAATGTTGGTATGGCTTATTATAATGAAGACCTCACTGCTAATACACATACCGAGTTTTATTTAGTTCGGTTGAGTCTTTTTTGGCAAATCATATTGTTGACTCCCGCTATAATTTTTAGCGTATAACGCATTTAAACTTCAGTATACGACAAAAGTATATATAACAAAAGTTACTCTAAATAACAAAATAAACAACTTTTGTAATGTTTATATTTGCGGAAAAACCAATAGGAAACGAAATATCACTATTTTTAATTTCAGGCTTCCCTTATAACCCCCACTCCTGCCCGTCCATAGAAATGTTGGTATGGCTTATTATAATGAAGACCTCACTGCTAATACACATACCGAGTTTTATTTAGTTCGGTTGAGTCTTTTTTGGCAAATCATATTGTTGACTCCCGCTATAATTTTTAGCGTATAACGCATTTAAACTTCAGTATACGACAAAAGTATATATAACAAAAGTTACTCTAAATAACAAAATAAACAACTTTTGTTATGTGCAAATTTGCCGAAAAACCAATAGAAAACGAAATATCGCTATTTTTCATTTCAGGCTTCCCTTATAACCCCCACTCCTGTTCGTCTCAGAGAAAATTAATATAGCCTAAAGTCTAAGCTGGGTTAGTAGTAATATACATACCAAGTTTCATCAAATTCGGTTCAGCCGTTTAAGCGTGAAAAGGTAACAAACAAACAAACAAACAAACATACACGAAAGAAACAAAATGCAGAAATGGTGTCTATGACATGTGAAACAAAAAGTTATCGTGAAATTTCGCGAGAAAAATCAATGTACAGACAGAGGTTACAATTTTATATATATATAGATATGGGTACCCTTATACATGGGTTCCATTTTAAAAAATGTTTTTTTCTGAGATAATTAGAATTATATCATTAAACATCTCACACTCTGATTAAAACCCTTAAGGGGAATCAGCTATTTAGGTTATACTCATGATACAATTTTCAAAAAATGTATATCTGAAGAATCAAATGTCCATCGATATTAGGGGATGACGAAAGCTATGTCCACTCAGAATTATATATATATATATATATATATATATATATATATATATATATATATATATATATATAAAATTGTAACCTCTGTCTGTACATTGATTTTTTTCGCCTGTAAAGCCTGCTAAAAAATACCATCACCATTCAGCCTCAAATGAATTCCCGGGCGAAGCCGGGTATCTGAGCTCGTATATATATATATATATATATATCTATATATATATATATATATATATATAACTAGATATATATATCTCTATATATATATCTGGTAGCGATGTAGCGGTCTTTTGTTTGATGTTACCAAATTCGATATTTAAATGTTGAAACTATAACTAAAGTTCAAGTTATTTTAGGCTGATATCAGATGAAGAGGAGGGGTGAGAAAAAAATTCATGCGTCTCTGTTCTTGGTTATGTAGTCAACAAAAAGGAGTCTACGTTGTTTTATAGGAAACGATTATTTGATCTATACTCAGTAACTAACGATTCATTCATAACATTATAAAAAATCATATTATGACTGAAATCGGACCAATAACAGGGGGGGGGATACCGCTTTGAAAATTGGTAATACCTCAGTTATAATGAGTACGATCAAAACATTTGGTAGGACCAAACTTGTGAAACATTTAATTTTCTACGATTTTTGTTTAATAAATATTTTCTTAATTCGAATATTATCCCAGTTATTTATATATAAAAATACCCACTGAAGAAAATCGCCAGATTTTTACTTTCAGGCTAAATCTAATACTGAGGGATATTGAGTCTCTAAAAGTCTACATTTAAATTGTCTTTCATATGCTTCATACTACGAGAGAAATATAGAATATAAGGTGAGATAAGATGACCAGTGTGTCATTCCAAGACTTGGGAAATTTGCTTAGTTTAAGCTGCTCCGCGTGACGATCATTTTTTATAGTGGTCCTGCCAAAAAGCGCATAAAGAAAAGAATGAAAAATCCAGGGTTTGTTTTATACAGCCTTTGAATGTCGCATTTTTGTATGTATTTGAAAATCTGTAGTTCTAATTGTCCAATGAAGTACATTGATTTGTCTTCTGAATGAGTTCAGTCCAAAATTACGACCATCTTGTAATTACAGTGTTCACAATTTTAATTTTATAAAGAAAACTAAAAATATATATATATATATATATATATATATATATATATATATATATATATATATATATAGAATAAATAATTGCATCTAATCCTCGCAAATTAAGGCATTTCATGAAAAAGAAAGGATCTTAAGGTTTTCTTCTTAATCCTATCTTATTTCCCATAACAGATGTATAACTTATTTCCAATAGCAGACTTTTCGCCCTTCTGGGCATTAACAATGCTTTAATATTATTCCTCCCACATTAAATCTCCACATGAGAATAAAAAAACTCCTTGTTACAATCAGCCTTACCAAGTGGTAATATGTCAAAATTGGTTATTGGAAAATTCTGCTATTGAAAACTAGTTAATAAACGTTTGAGACCTTTAAGATCCTTTCATTAGCCAGAAATAGTATAAATATATTATATATCAATAATTTGCATTGAAGAAGTATTTATTGCGTCATCACCTTTTCTTGAAGCTAATCTCGTATACATTTTCTAAACTGAGCACGCACGAATCGTTTGTTTCCACTTACTCTGAAATATGGCTCCATTTCAAATTATCTCTTCCCGACTAGCTTTATTCAATTATTACCAAAGAAATATTTCATTGGGTTGCATTTAAATGATAATGTTGAAATTTCTCCGGACACATTTGAATGTATTAGTGTAGTAGAGAAGTATAAGGAGCGATGATATGTGAGGGGTACGTGACCCAGAGAAAAGGGAGAGAGAGGATTCTAGCAGTATACAGCGTATGTGCCATCCCACTAGCCTGCCTGCATTATCTCCACCATACTCTGTTTAGGTGGAACAACATACACTGCCAGGAAATGGGTTGCAATGTTCCCATTAGTGAACATGATTTTACAAAATGAACATTCTGGCTGGAGAAGGTCAATAAGAACGTGCGTGTGTATATATCCACTACTGAAAAAAGTCTGTCACGCAGGGGATAAACTGCTAGAAGGTCAACACCCAAAATAGGTCTTAACGTTTTAGCAGATTTCCCTTAAGGGTAATCTGCTATTAAGGCCGTACTCATGACGCGATTTTCAAAAACATTCTTCAAATATCCATCAATCCTACCCAGGAGATGACGAAAATGAGGTGCCTTCAAAATTATAAAATTTATATATATATATATATATATATATATATATATATATATATATATATAGTTGTCATACTTATCGGTGAAGACCGTCATCACTGGCTGATGGTCGAGTACAGCTGGCATTGTGCTTTAAATGCGATGGCACCATCTTCAAGCCCGTCTACTGAGTTGGTTGTCCATTAACCCTTTCCACTCCAATGTCGAGTGTCACTCGACACTGATTTTGTTCCACTAGCTCCACTGTCGAGTGATACTCGACATGGTGTAATACCTTTTTTTTCGTTTTTTTTTTTTTACAAAATACACAAAAAACACTAAAAGTAAAAAAACGTAATTTTAGCGTGGAGCTGGTGGAATAAAAACAAAAACAGCCTTGGAGTGGAAAGGGTTAAGCCTAGTACACACTAGTAGACATGTTGCGGACCAAAAATCGCAGGTCTATGGTCTCCCGATTGGAATAGGAGACTTCATGCAACTTAGACATATTGCGCAACATTTTGACAGTGTTAACGTACTCAGCTCCTAAGGACTAGGCATCTTCACTCTGTTTCCAGCTGCCGAGTGGTGTGGTTCGGCTGTTGATATTTTATTTCGATTGGACATGGGTCGGCTTGCTGCTGAAATTCCGTCCATTCAGACCCCATATGCACCTTCTACATCATCACACCTTTCCCAAGTCAGCGCTTGCTCAAATCCTTCTGCATCAACTGCAGGTGGTTTAGAAGGAGCTGAAGATGTTCAACTTCAGGAGGAATCAGAGCCGAGGGATGAAATTGGCAAAGGCATTCGTGATTTTGTAAATAACTACACAAATCTATAAATGTTTTGTGTTGACTTATCATTTAATTTAATACAAATTGAGTTTTAGTGCTAGTAATAATTGTTTTATGCATACCATTACGTATTGTTTTAATGATGAGATAATTGCTTCGCAGACCTCTGGTACCATTTTCGATATTGCCTTACCATTTTCGATACTTTGATATTCTGAATGTGTACATGAGGCTCGTGAATGAGTCTCCACTTGCAAGGAAAAGCAGTGTGACTGCCAGTCGAAGAGAATGCTGGGTTGGTTTCCCTAAACTTTGTATCTTGCTTCATTATTATTCTTCCAACCATCAGAAGCAAGTCTTCAAAATCAGTAGACGTCAGCCGGGTAAAATTCCGAAAACCCATGGCGTCTTCCAATCTTAATTTACTTAATAGAGCTTTACCGGTCCTTCTTTAAGTACTTCGCGCGTCCACCAACGTTTACGTTTTCTTTCACTTATAATTTCCACTAAGCAGGAACTCATTCCACACAAAACAATGTCCTCCATGGCGGACTGTGAACATGAGACTTAGAAATTTACATCGTAGTGTGGACACTAGAATGAACGGTGTCTCTAGACAGTCTATAGGCCGTGTCTCGAAACCATCTCTAGACGGTCTATAAACAAATGTACAACATGATCTACTGGTGTGTACTTAGCTTTAGTCAGTTGGTTTTAAGCGTCTGTTCACCGTATTAGGTTATTTACGTTTTAGTCCAGATCTGTTTACCTACCTCTTAGATCTGTCAAACGAGGGGTTGACGGTCTTAAAGATGGTGCCTCCGCATCAATAGCACAATGCCAACTGTACTGGATCATCAGCCAGTGACGACGGCTATGACAACAGTATCATTTATAATGGCAGTGGCAACCCTTTATTTTTGATATATATATGAATGTATATTTGTCTGGTAACGCTCTAGCGGTCGTAATATTTGTTTGAACGTTACCAAACTCGATATTAAATCGTTTTATGCAAAAAGAAACATCAAGTTCGTTAATGGCTGAAATCTCCCAACTAAGACCCCCCCCCCATTCCGCTATTCCGATTTTAGTAGGTAACTTGATATTCTTCGATTTTACATAAAACGTTTATATATCTAGTTTGTCGCAACCACCAGACAGAAATTGCGACCGCTAGAGCGTTATCAGAAACACACACACACACACACACACACACACATATATATATATATATATATATATATATATACTAGCTAATGTACCCGGCTTCGCTCGGGAAATCATTTGAGGCAGAATGATAATAGTATTTTTTTTTTTTTTTTTTGAGGCTTCAATGTTTACTTCACTTCCCGTCTGGGCGCATTGTTTTCCCGTGAGGGTCAGGCAAGCGACGTATAGATGAGAAATATTAATTTTGAAGAATAAATAAAAATGTGTTCCTAATCTATCCCTCTCCACTTTTCCAACTCACCTTTTTGAATACTTCAAAGCATAATCATGGATAGCAGTTATTACAATTAAATATCCTCTATAATGAAACTTATTCCCTGTCAAAAACCAATCCGAGCACATATAGTTTAAACATAGTTTTGTACATTAGATTATATTCGTAATAGTAGAGCTCAGTGGAAATCATTTCACAGGAAATAAATTAACTCAATTAACTGTTTAGGCTCCGGCCTCCTTCCGCTCCAGCATCTCCATAGTTTTCCTTAAAATATTGATTCAAAGTATTATTTTATTATTCATTTGCGGCTGAATGGTGATGGTATATTTTTGGCAAGGCATTACTTTGCACATTATTTTGACATTTATCCGTTCCAGTGTTTAGGGTTAATACTCGTTGTTGGCATTTGTTAATAATAAAATAATTTTTTTATGTAAGACTTCACTGTCTTGCATATTGTCATATTTCCCGTCTCCTGTGCATTATGCATAGATTTGAATTAATAAGGAGAAAATATTGTCATACATTTGAATTAATTTTTTCAGGAGAGGTACCTGGTAGTTCATATTGAAATGAAGTGTTGAGCAAATTTCTCTAAATAACAAAATAAACAACTTTTGTTATGTGCATATTTGCCGAAACCCCAATAGGAAATCATTATTATTAATTTCAGGCCTCCCTTATAACCCCCACTCCTGTCCGTCCTTAGAAATGTTAGTATAGCTTATTATAATGAAGGCGTTAGTACTAATTCACATACCGAGTTTGGTTTAATTCGGTTGAGTCTTTAGTGCCAAATAAAATTGTGGACTCCCGCTTTAGTTTATAGCGTATAACACATACTGAGTGTTTTATTTAGTTCGGTTGTGTCTTTTGTGCCAAATAAAATTGTTGTCTCCCGCTATAATTTTCAGCATATAACGCCTTTATACTTCGGTATACGATGATAGTGTATATAAAAAAGTTTCTCTAAATAACAAAATAAACAACTTTTGTTATGTGCATAGTTGCCGAAAATGCAATAGGAAACAAAATATCACTATTTGTAATTTCAGGCCTTCCTTATAACCCCCACTCCTGCCCGTCCCAAGAAATGTTAGTATAGCTTATTATAATGAAGGCGTTAGTACTAATTCAGATACCCAGTTTGGCTTAATTCGGTTGAGTCTTTTGTGCCAAATAAAATTGTGGACTCCTGCTATAGTTTTTAGCGTATTTATACTTCCGTAAACGGCAAAAGTGCATATAACAAAAGTTACTCTAAATAGCAAAATAAACATCTTTGGTTAAGTGCATATTTGCCGAAAATGCAATAGGAAACGAAATATCACTATTATCAATTTCAGGCCTCCCTTATAACCCCCACTCCTGCACGTCCCTAGAAATGTTAGTATAGCTTATTAAAAGGAAGACGTCAGTGCTAATTCACATACCGAGCTTGGTTTAGTTCGGTTGAGTCTTTTGTCCCAAATAAAATTGTGGACTCCCGCTATAGCTTTTAGCGTATAACTCATTTATACTCCCGTATACGGCAAAAGTGCGTATAACAAAAGTTACTCTAAATTACAAAATAAACAACTTTTGATATGGGCATATTTGCTTAAAAAGCAATAGGAAACAAAATATCGCTATTTTTAATTTCAGGTCTCCCTTATAACCCCCACTCCTGTTCGTCTTAGAGAATATTAATATAGCCTAAAGTCTAAGTTGGGCTAGTAGTAATATACATACCAAGTTTCATAAAATTCGGTTCAGCCGTTTATGCGTGAAAAGGTAACAAACAAACAAACAAACAAATAAACAAACAAACAAACAAACATACACGAAAGAAACAAAATGCAGTTATGGTGTCTATGACATGTGAAACGAAAAGTTATCGTGAAATTTCGCGAAAAAAATCAATGTACAGACAGAGGTTACAATTTTATATATATATATAGATATATATATAATTAATTTTGAACTGGCCTCATTTTCGACATCTCCTGGGTAGGATCTATTGCTTTTGAAGAAATTTTTCGAGACCCACATCATGAGTACTACCTCAATAGCTCAATTCCCCTAAGGGAAATCTCCTAAGATACTTTAAAGCCAACGATTTTTATAATAACATTAATCACAACAATTTTACAAAGCTACTAGTCATAACAATTATGAAACATTAATTTCATATAATTTGAAGCCTATAAACCTACAACATAAAAAAATAAATACCACCTATTTTCCGTAAAATAATGACTATGTAGAAATGAGAAACATCGTTGAAAAGGTAACGGTGTTTTTTATGTCGGCAGATCTTTTATAATATGTTTTAGAAAAGGTGGTTTTACCAATTATTTTACTTTTAAAAAAGTAAAACAAAAGCGTTACGGTATTCAAATTCATAATTGTAAATAGCGATCTAGCATCAAAGTGCTTATTCTAAACACAATTCGTTCTTTACATTTTTTTTTCCCATTCTATAAAACCAATACTAACGAGGGTATTGATGAATGTATGTTTTCACTTCGAAACCCCCCTTCCAGTTGAAAATTCCCATAAAGCATATGGAGCACCTCGGGATAGTTAACACACAAATATAAAATTTTACAGAATCCCTCCGAACTGCATTCGAGTGATTGGGTATCAAACGGACAGGCAAACAAGATTTCAAATTATGATGTCCTTGTTCTCACCATGTGAAAAACGTATCCCCGCCGAATTTAAGTAGAAAATTAAGCAAACTTTAGAGAGAGAGAAAGAGTTTTAAACGGACCTCATTTTCGTTATCTCCTGCTTATCGATGGACATTCGAACATATATTTCGAAAATGAGTACAACTTCATTAGCTGGTTTCTCTTAAGGGGCATTTTCTAAATCAGTATTCGCATAATGAAATGATCACGCTCGAAAAATTACTATGTATGAATTTACACTGATTACCCCTCCCCCCATGCTTAATAGATGATAGCTGATTTTCCTTGAGGGAAATGTGCTAAAAACATGGTAAACCACATAACCCGTCCCAGTTAGCAGTAGAAGCAAATAATGCAGGTTTACAAATAATAATAATATTATGCCTTTATTTTTAGCGTCCTTTTCAACTCTCATTGCTTAATGGAAAAAACATTTGCTAAACAATTCATAGTTTTAATAGTGTCAGATAGAAGAGCCAAGTTTTGATTGACAGACAAGGTCAGTGTAACAGTCTCGTTTGGCGTTGTATTCCTCCTTTGCCAATCAATAAATATGTAAATCAAATGATTCTAAAATTCAAACAAACTATTTTGAGAAAATCGATGATTAATCATGCGTGACGCACAGAACGTTTGCAAGGCGAAATAATCAAATTAACTGGAATTTCCTAATGAATATTTGATTACATCGCGTGATTAATTTTTCTGCAATGAGAGAGCGTGTACGAATTAGCCCCACTCGTTTTGTATTGATTGGGCTGTCGAAGCTCTTCAAATCATATTTGTTTTTCCCGAGTTTCGTTTGTGATGAACAACGAATTGAATTGTGTCCAACTCTGCCAGCTGGGAATTGTCTCCTAACGGTTATCGGATATTCATTCGCCTGAGTGCACGTGTTACATACAGTGTTTATTAATCCCTTGACTATAAAGCTTATTTTTCCCCAAATTAAAATTTCTAAAAATATGGAGTATAGAAGTACAATATTTCTTCAGATGTCAGAATTATGTTTACATTAGAATCTCCAATCTTGGAAATCGTTATTTAGCAACTTTGACCTGGCAAATAATTCAATCCCAGCTGTAATAACTACAGTTTTTTATGCAAACGACTTTTGCCCCATTAACAGACACACACACATGCACACGCACAGACAAAATTGACGGAGAGAGAATGGGTATAACTAACTGGGAGCATTGTTGTGACACTAAAAGTGGAGGCCCGCTGTAAATTTGAATGAACATAACGCATTAATCAAGCTCTTTAACGAAATTATTTTTAAAGAAAACTTCATACCCAAATATTCACTCGCAACTACAGTAAATCTATGAAAATATTTCCCCTATCTTTATTTCCTTTCTATTTAGAAGTACATACAAAAACACAGACTCGCATATATGTAAATATATATATATATATATATATATATATATATATATATATATATATATATATATATATAAATGATCAGCTGCGTTATTAATCATCAAATAAGTATTCTTAAACACATAAAAAACTATTTGTTACTTCATTCTGTATTATCTTTGAAAAGCTTTACACTTATGAAAACCTTTACATTTTTTTTACTTCTCAATCTTACGTGAAATTAACCATCATAGTTAGTTCATGCAGACCTAATATTTATGGATTTATTTAACCCTGTTAAATATGTCCAGCTGTTTTAAGTCCGCTTTAGTGAGTGCAATTTTTAGTTTGTCGTTTGCGAAACTAGATATTTGAATTAAAGATATGTTATGTGTAAAATTAAATTCAAGTTCGTTAATTGTTGAAATAGGACCAGAGGAGAAGGGAGTTAAGAGGGAGGAATCTTGAAAATTCAAAATATATTGTTTATTATACATCGGATTGAAAAATTGTATAGTGCCAATCATATTGCATCTTCAATGTGCTACAAATGTTGTTATGTAATATTCAGAATATTAACCGAGATATTTTCATTTGGTAGTTTTAAACCGATATTTATTTTATTTATTTAAGCCAATATAGTATACAAATATTGTTTTCAACGGGCCTATATTATGTGAGGTGCATGCAAATAAGTAGTGTGCAAATTAAAAGTTTGCGGTCTTGATTCAAAAATGTTTATTTCATCTGTATCATATTCAATAATTAACTTTTTTATTCAACGCTAAAGATCATGTGAGCTAATGGGTGAAATCGGCCAAGGAATATGGAGGAGGGGGTGATCGAAAGATGAACACACGTTATTATGAGTCGTATCGACTAATGTTAAAGAAGGAATCTTGTTAAACTATTGAGTCTTTAGAATTGTATTCTTATACTATTTCTCATAGCTCAAATATAAAGCTAGTTGTTCTCACTTTCTTGGTTTTGGCCTTCAGTAATAAAACTCTACTACTACTGGTTGAATGTTGACTTACAATTAGAACAAGAGAATATATGTGGAGATTTACAAGAGTTTGCACCCTGCTTGATGGACTTTAATATTCATCACCTGAATCCTATGTTTAAAAAGTGTTTGTACTTTCATTAATATACGTAGAGTATATCATAAAGCGACAATTCAATAAGTCATGGCGTGATCATATAATAATATATTAGATTGTAGCCGATCAAGGAGTACGCTGGTGATTTCTTCTGGGATTCAGGACTGTATCTCAGGAATCCAAGTAGATTTATTTGGGTTGTATTGGTAGAAAGGGAAGGGAGATGGAAGTGTCTTGGAAGGACGTTAACCGTGACTGCCATTTATATTTGGGAGGACGAAGGAAGTTCCGAGGGGACGGAGGTCCTGGCGTGTCCTGGAGAAGCCCCCCCCCCATCTAACTTCAAGAGATAAATGGATTTTAGGCTGTATTCCTTCCTCCATTCCCCCGTTTTCCTTCTCCGCAGTGTCCCCTTAAACAATACTCTCCTCCTTTCCTACTCCTTGTATTGCCAATGAATAATTCGAGGCGCTCTTTTGCTGCGGACAATTACGCCAAATGTTAAATTTATCCCAGGTCTCCCCCTTAAAGGAGTCACGGTTTTCCACCTAGTGAAAATCGACTTCCATCTCTTGGGGGGATAATCTTGTCCTTTCACAGAGTAATCCCACGAAAGCGTTAAGGTCCATAGCGGGTACAGGCTTAAGCCACCTGTTCATTCATAAACTGCACTCAGAGATTCTAGACTCCCAGAAATCTTGGCTTGCCACAACTGACAACCAACTCAAGAACTGAAACATATACTTGGTGAATGGCATTCCTCTAAAATGCTATTTAGAAGAGAAGAAGCAGTTTTAGCGAGGTTAAGAATTGACCATTCACGACTGACTCACACTTACCTATTGGAGAAAACGAACCCTACTGCTATCACCTTAACTGTAGTCTTACTATAAAACATATACTTACTAACTGCTATTTAAG
This sequence comes from Riptortus pedestris, assembly GCA_019009955.1. NCBI lineage: Eukaryota > Metazoa > Arthropoda > Insecta > Hemiptera > Alydidae > Riptortus > Riptortus pedestris. Next base: position 39,211,425 of record CM032228.1, read on the forward strand.
GACTTACATAGACCTACCATACACTTTGATTGAATTACTGCATGACCATAGCCAGTATATAGACCGCGTATTACACTATTTGAAACATAACAACGTTTTCAAAAAATTATCATGTAGAACAATACTGAAAATGTTTGCAGAAATGAGCGAGCATACTTGTATAAATATAATAAACGAATGATAAAAAATTTAACTGATGCGTTGCTCGCGAAATATGATTACTGTAAGAATAAATAAACTGCTCTCCAGACTTATAACAGTACAGTACATTAAAAAACAAAACGACCTATAACTCCACCATGGCTACTGAAAACACCACGACCGAACTTACAACTGAAAGAATTTACGAAGTAAGTACGATGTGCTCATCCTCTTCGATACATTATACAAAATTTCACTAGCACATATCAATCGGTCGTAAAACAATCAATATACACTGACGATTCAAAGTATTCTGACCGATATGGGTCAGCTGCCTCAATAAAAAAAGAAATATGCATGGTCAGATTACCAAGTTATTCAAGCAATAATACGGTCTCGACACATCCACTCACCATACCAGTACCTGGATACCTGGACATATGGGTATAATAGCGAATACTATAATAGATAAGTATGCGAAATTTAGAAAAGGCTTCACATATAATAACCAATTAGCTATATACGACGTTATTAAACATATTATAAAATACGTCTGAGTGAAGTGGTTACTGTCCAACACTAAATTAATACAAATAAACACAACGCCCTAGACTGGTCTTTGACCAGGTCACTTCCTGAAAGCATTACATAAAATTAGGTTCACTGCAAATGTGCTCCTCAAAAGATTTTCAGAACCAATATTCACATTTTGGTTTTCCCTCCATACGTTTTTACTAATTACTTCTGTATATGAAGTAAAGGAAGTATTGTAATAATAAAACTGCGGTTTTCAGATTTCATATCAGTTCGGAACCGTCCTAAAGACAATTTGACAAGTTTTGGCGTGACGTCTGCACGTATGTAAGAATCTTGAATAAGTAAAAAACTGCTTTTTTGAAATTGAAAAAATGATGTGGATGTATTGACCTCCCTTTAGTTGTTCCCTGAAAACATTGTTGTTTTTGTGCCCAAGAGAAAACGAATCTGATATTTCCCTTGTACACCGATCAAATTAAATAATGAATATGTTTTGCTGCACTTCTATTAAAATTAGTTCATTTGAAAGTGATATGCAATGGTATCAAAATATTGCGCAGGATATAATTTATGGATTTTTTTTGATAAACAAAGAAGTCATCTGTAATCTCCAGTGTCTCTAATAGGAAAGAAAAATTTGTCAAAGTTTTATAACCGCCATCTTCTGAGCCCCTCCCCTCTCCTTACTCTATTTTGATGGAATGGATGGTCCACATCTAGGCGTTAACCCACCGGGTAACACCAGCTACCGGATCACCCAACCTTTGTCAGTTCCATTACACCCCGTGCAAATTACCATCTCCCTTAAAATGGAACCAAGTTCAGTAGAAGGGGTACTATCTTTTCTCACCCCCGGTGGGTTACACCATCTTAACACCTTCATCTACAGATATGCTGGGTCTCAGATTAAAAAAAAAAAAAAAAAAAAAAAAAAAAAAAAAAAAAAAAAAAAAAAGGCGTTAAAACAATCCTAAATATGAATTTTTCCTGCTCACTCTACTTCCATTACTTAGTACAAAGAAATAGTGATACGAGGACGGAAATTAAAAAGTTTCGGTAGTTGACAAACACATCGCTGGAAATGATTTCCATGCCCGAATATTGGAGATGAGATTAAAAAAAAACATTTAATTATTAATATTACAACAACTGGAACGTGGAATGATTTAGCTGAAATATTTTAAGCTTTGTGAGCCTCGGGTTAGCCATGTGAGTTAAGGCGTTTGTCTTAATCTCACTTGGTAAACCAAGAGACGTGAGATTGAATCTCAACCTGGCAATTGCATTTATTTAGAGGCGAACTCCTTTAATAAAACCCTTAATGCAACCCTGGCTAGAAAAGGGTGATAATCTGTCCCAATTAACCTTAGTAGCACAAAATGGACGTTAACAAATATCTAAAATTTAATCTTTGAAGCAATCCTTATTTAGGAAATTTATCTTTAGCCTATTCAAAGCATTATTTATAACTGAGTCATTTAGAATCTTCTTCATTTACATCATTCTACGTGTCTTGTGAATAAACATTGCTGTTTCCTTTAGGAAATAAGTTCATAAAAAGTTGAACAGAAAAGAGTGAGAGAGAGATAGAAGTCGTTATTAATCCAAGGAAGGGGATACATGGCGGAGTTTTCCTGAGACAACTCTCCGTCAAGTATTCTTGAGATTAATGGTTTAGGATTGTCCCGTCTCCTGCTACCTTACTCCTGATGACATTATACTCTGTCATCCATTATGGGCCACTACCACCATAATGGAATTAGTGCATTTCCTTCCATATATTCAGCTGTGGCGGCCATTATTCTACACACTCTTACATCTCTTGTTCCCATCATATTTTGTCTACATCTGTTAAATTATTTATTTATTAGTGTCAACTTTTTGCTACTACGGCTAATTGGGACGAGTTATCAACAGGTTACCACCCTTTTCTAGCCGGGATAGGACTAAGGATCTATAAAATTATACTTATTTTATATTAATGAATTCGGTTTTGCTAACATGTTTATTTTAGTTACAATTATTCATATAGCTTCTTTTTACTAATGTTTATATTTTATTTATTGGGGATAGCAGTAAAGGTAAATCGCATGGAAAGACCCTAGACCTAGTTCAAGATAATTGTTCATTTTGATTCCGATCGTGTGTATGTCCTTGTTTGTCTTTTAATGGTGGCGATTTTTTATTGATAGAGTTACCCAACTGGATATTTAAATTTTAAATGGCTGAAATCGGACCAGTGGGGGAAATCTGAAATGTCTCCGTTATTATACGTTGGATCGGAAACGTTTACAAAGCCACTCTTATTGTAAACTTAATTTCTAATAAATGTTGTTTCATACAAATTTTCTCTACCTTTAATATTGTTTGAGATATTTTCATTTTTAGTATTTAGCCTTCAGAAAACAACCATTCATAATTATGTCAAATTCTTAATAAGCTGTAATATCTTGAAGGACTTTATTTGAAGCTTAAAAACCATAAATTGTTTTCATTGAACTTTTGCTGTATGAGATAATGTGCAAATATTATCAGTGTCCGAAGCTATCATTTTAGATTTTGCGCTCTATACTAATTACTACGTGATTTTGTAGAACCAATTGTTTGAATTTTAATTTTCTTTGCTATTGTTTTGTACATGTTAGTGTTAAATTCCCTCTTATACTCGTCCAATTTTTATTTAAGTACCTCAGTCACTAAACATCTGGTGTTCAACTAACATTTTAACTTCTGTTTACGTTGTCTTCTCACTGCGGGAGAAATAGAGAATGAATAGTGACATGAGGTCATTGGCATATCGTATTCCATTGCGTGGGAAATCTGCTTAGTTTGCCCAGCACCTGCATGGGGGAAATTTTAATCTTAATTTTTAGTTTTACTTGAATCGTCGTGAGCGATTCCGAAATAGTAATCAAGGTGCCTAGCGTTAGATGTTAAGAAGTTGTCCTGTGGTCGTTAATCAGTGTCTTGTTAATCACACCTGGTTCTTAAACATCAGTTTCGGTAATGTGTGTTTACTTAATCTGATATGTATGTATGTCTGTCAAGTTGTTGGTAAATCTTATTTGTATCTCGTTAGTTCTCTAAGTTAAAAAAAAATGTCTCAGAGTGAGAAAAATGTGTTTACTTAATTAATTATATCTAGAAGCATTAATTAATTATAAATTTGCTCCTTTTCAAAAGGGTCGGGTAAAAACCAATTACGAACTTCACGAACTGGTATCTCATGAATTGAAAATCAGTGTAATATGTATTGTCTTTTACCAACACAGCCGTCGTAATTTTAAACTAGATTTAATAGTTTTATGGGGCTCATGTTAGCCGTGTGAGTTAAGGCGTAGGGCTTAATCTCATATGGTAAACCTGGAGTGGTCAGTTCGATTCTTGCATGGGCAAATAGAAATTTATTTAGTGGTGAATTCATTAAACAAAATTCTTAGTCCCACCCTGGCTAGAAAAGGGTGGTAACTTGTAGATAACCCGTCCCAATTAGCAATTACAAAAGGTGGACGTTAATAAATAATAATAATAATCGTTTTATGTGAAACTAAAAATAACAATTGTCGAATGCTAAAAGCAAACAATGTTTATGGGGGTTTTCCAGGAGATTAAGCTAAATAACTCAAAATATCTTCATTATTATACTTAGATCGTAAAATATTGTTGCAAATTTAATTTTACACATACATTGATACTTTTTTTTTTAATTTATATATATATATTTATATATATAGATATATATATATTTATATAGCTTTGAACGGGTCTCATTTTCGCCAATTTATCAGGAATTCATGGCTTCATGGGCATTTGAAGGATTTCATCAAAAATAGCGTCATGATTACAACCTCAATAGCTGATTTCCCTTTTCGGGAAATCTGCTATAACATTATTTGCCTAATGAAATGATCACGTTCGTACGATTACTATGTATGACCATTCCATATGCCTACCATTAGTTATTGCCGATTGGATAATCGTGGCTCCCATGAAGATTAGCGGACTACCCCTATTTTCATTGAATGACAAATAAATATTCAATTGCCCCCACGGACATGAGCGCTATAACTGCGCAGGGAGGGGAACCCAACAGCGTGCCTACTGCATATTTCAGCAGCTCTTTCTAGTATTTATCTCATTTGCATAATAGGAAAAGCCCAGCCACGACCAACTTAATCGTTTTCATGAGCAATCTAATATCAGATAATCGTCTTAAAGTGGGTGTACTTATTTTCAGAACGTCTACTTTTTAATTAACACCATTGAAACATTTTGCATTCTAAATTGGAAACATCAAAGTGGCAAAGACGTTAAAAAAAGTTGTATGCTTGACCATCTCAAAATAACTTATATTTAGTTACTTCCATATATTGTTGGTACTTCACAATCAATGTTTTAAATATTCCAGGCACCGTGACTGTAGTTTACATTAATGAATCATTTTTAATACGAATGCCAGCAATTTTAGACAATACATACCCAGATTTGTCTGAACGCATTCGCCTAATCAGGTTAATATTATATGCACCCAATTAAAACTTTCCTATTCTAAGTTATTTTCTATTATTATTTATAAGTAGTTTAATGTTCAGAATAAGTTTTTACAAAAATTTTAAATTTTAAAATGTTTGAATAGATGATTACCAAGCCGTACTAATTTGTTTTAGATTGATCGCAAAATAGCTCTATTAAGATTTTGTTAAACTACAACAGTTGTCTATGCTCCCTGCTCCTTTATTTTAATTGCTCTGAAGAAAGGAACCAATGGTCCCCGAAACTGTTAGCTCACTCAATAAACATCTTTATTTGAAGAATTAAGAATCTATATTATAGCCTATCATCCTCTACCATAAATTATTTTTATTTTATAAAGTATTTATATGTTCAGAATTAGTATTATTATCATGAAGCCATACTAATTTAGACTGATCATCACCTGATTCTCAGGTTAGCCATGTGAGTTAAAGCGTTGACCTTAATTTTAAATATAAAGCTAACCTTAACTAACATGGTAAACCTAGAGTGGCGAGTTTGATTCCCGCCTGGGCAAAGGAATTTATTTAGTGACGGAATCCATTAAATAAAATCCTTACTCCTACCCTGACTATAAAAGGATGGAAACCTTTAGATAACCCGTCCCAATTAGCCTTAGTTGCAAAAAGTGGACGTTAATAACTTTTTTTTCACAAAAAAAAAACATTTGTTGTTAGATTATGTAAAACAATGTTTCAGGTTTTGGTTAATATAAAAGTCACGATTACAAAGATCTCTTTATATGCCAATAATGAATTAATTTCACATTGACGAGATAATATAAGTTACCCCTTTATTTAGTATCTTGAAATCTATTAATGTTATTTGAAGTATCCACTTGAATGTACGTTATATCCGAAAAGCAGACCCTTTGACCCGAATTCATGAGGGAAACTGTGTTACTCTAGCTCTTAATGTTAGGAATTAGTAACGTGTTTAGCGTTCAGTACTTCGAAACCATTTAGAGCCAGATGAGCTTAGCCAGTTGAAGCACAGAATTCTACTCTGTGGGATTAGTTTCCGATCGGCCCCGAGTGGATTAGTTTGAAGGGATATGCTTTTCAGTTTCTAGAATTATGGTAATGGTCGGATCTTCTATGTAGGTCAATATCTGTTGGCAGAACTCTATAGTTAAGGCTTCCAACTCAGCAAATGCTCCGTTCTGGCGTAGTAAACCTCTTTGGTTTAAGTAGGATAAGTCTCGTAAAGACGGAATAGTCGTAATAATTACTGCTTTCGGGATTTATGGCGTTATCCGTTCTATCTATGGCGGCATTCCTCAAAATATGCTCTACCGTAGCTATTTTCTAGGATTTCTTCGAAGATGTCGATGAGGCCACCTTCTGTCGTTCCATTTTTTTTTCACCACATCATTTCTTGTCGAGTATGGTTCCTCGAACCCTTAGAGAATATCTTCATTCCATCTCAAGCACGAAAAAGTTCAAAAATTGATTAATGCGTACCATTTCCACACGTTCAACCCAACTCGAGAAACCACCATCTGAACTGACCGTGAAGTTATGCTTTTAGGTCCTTCCTCCAACTCGTGGGTATACGGATTACAATGTTTTGATGTAACTTCTTGACCGATAACACTCTCCACCTTGGGATAACTCCATGATCCTTCATGGAATCTTATCCAATTTTATGCCCGAGCCCCATTCCAGTAATTACAATTTTTTCAAGAAACGCCCTTGGTCATCCAGAGTCTGTGCAACGAGAATCATGTCATCCAGAGTGAAAAGTGTATGATAGCTTCCATGATAAATAAGTATTGCGATATTTGTACACTTATATTCATTCCCATCACTCTTTTTCCATCTAGCGGTGAACCTTATTTTTTTTTTTTCAATTCATTGTTCATACGCACTGAATTTTGGGTCTGGTGGTCAAAAATCAATTTCTTGTCTTCAAATATCGTTCACCATCCCTTCCACTTTGAACAGCTAACCTTTTATCTTCAGTTTTGCACCTATTTTCTCTACTACATTCTTTTCTCAAGTCCTATTTCTGATGTTCCTTAAGCCTTAGTGAGCAAAGTACATCTGCTGCAGACTTATTCTAATCTATTCTGATATCAAATTTTCAAGCATAACTTTTTGGGTATCTCGTGCAATACCCAGCAGTTCATATCCTATTCCTTGGACGATTCGGTTTTGCCAGTAAATTGACCATTTAAAGCTTAATTTTCCTGGTCGACAAACACCTATATGTAACACCACCTTGTCTCTAGTCGAAAAATATCACATTGTTCTCAATTCGGAGCAATTTCGCATGGTAAAGTTCCATCGTTTAATCCGTTAAATTTTTATCAGCTTTTCTATATTTTTCTAAAATATATGTTTTCCCCTACAAGTCATAATAATATGAGGCCCAACCAACGCCAAGTAACGCTTATATTCTGAATTCTAATTTAGAGGTACTATGAAACTGAAATAAATACAGTTATGCACTTATTTCAGTTTCCTTTTACTAGTCTGGGCAATGAAGAACACAGTCAACATGTTTTTAGCAGATGTATTCCTTCTATAACAAGATAAGAATAAGAATTCTTAATGAATAGTTTATTGCGACTATACTTACAACTATGAGCCTAATGTGTCTATCCTATGAATATTTATCATTGTCAAACCAACTTCTGAGTGTATTTGAATATTTACAGTATAGTTTAAAATTCTATTACTGTAATACGGTTTTCTCTTCTTTCGAGTAAGGATTTAAAAGTAAATAGTCGGAGGCAGTGCATTAAGATAATGGAGTCAGCTACTCTCCTTTACAGTTATGTCGCATCTTATAGATTGCATCTTAAGCGATAAGGACTGATTTGCATATTGATACTCTTTTAAGATCTGGTAAGAGTATAGGAATATATGTTACCTTATATAATATCATGTCTCCCAACGGTAACATAAGTAGAAAAACTAGATAAAGAAGATAGGCCTTAGACGACGAGGTCTCCATATCTTTATGGCCTCATATTGCAGGCCATTTTTAGCTAGGAATGGCCACTCACCTGCTGTGTCGTTTACTTCAGGCTAAAGGTCTCCTCTCCGTTATCTCATCGCTCCTTTTATCCCTGCTTTACTGTTCTGACCTTTATACTGTACATGCATGTATATATAAGATATCGGTTTTATTGGTGAAGGCTAACATACAAAACCGTTTCCCTCACGAAGCTTTTAATTATAGCTTACATGTCTGTCGGATTAAAAAATTAAATTAGAAAGCTTTGATAGATATTTTATACTATTGGAGCTATCCAATTAGCTATCAGGTTTATTTATCAATAACATTACAAAATTGATAATAGCTGCTCACTGGATGCGTTTGCCTTCCCGAATAAAGATAGTTTGAGGTTATTTAATAGTGAATAATATTGTTCATTTCGAAGAGCGACCAGTTTCCGACGCCTCTAAATCACAAACACCTGTGTCTGTGTTCAATCGCTCGAGTGTGTACAGTGGTCTCGAACGTCAATGAGCGAAATCGGTAGAGCTGCCAACTAAAATCGTTACATTTGTACCTAAAATCGGTATATGACAAATAAATACAATTTTCAATCAAATTCGTTTATTTAACAAAAAATCCACTTATTATTATATTATAATAACATAAAAATCAACTTTCAAAATAAAAATCAACTTACAACATAAAAATATGAGGTTTAACATAAAAATCTACTTAGAACATAAAAATATAAAAACGTAAAAATCAGCGTATCTACTAATTTACATCTAACACACTTATTATATTAATATACCATATTATGGCAATTATTAATTTGCCAGCGTCGTTAAAGAAAGACAAAAACTGGAAATTTAGAGATTTTGAAAGTTAAACAAGATGCACACCAAAAACGAAAATCTAACTAATTAAATTATTTTTCATAATGTTTCGGATCGTACCAATATTCTTTGGCTATAGCTGCAGTCATTTTTAAATTAATTTCTAAGTCATAACAATTAGCATCCATGAAAAGTCGTTTTGAATGGAGTAGGCTAGTGATTGACTCAGTAGACAGCCTATTTCTCTGTTTTGTTTTCATAATATTAATTTGAGAAAATATGCGCTCAACATTGGCAGATGAATGGGGGAGTTATAAAATATTAAACATAAAAGTAGTTAACAAGGGAAACATTTGAGTCTCATCGCCACGCTTTAGCAAACTTACTTCATCCCAAAATACTTCTACGTCATTAGAAAATGTTTTCATTTGATCACAATTTCTTAGAATGCGCCACTCTGTATCAATCCGCAATAATTCTGTTCATTCATACTTGCTGTAAGGTGATTCCCGTAACATTAAACATAAATGTAAAGGATTGCCAACACAAAATTGTGAAATCGTGGAAAAATCATTGCATTTCGGTAGTACAGAGCCCATTTCGGTAGAAATACCGAAAAATCGGTAGGTTCAAGACCACTGAGTGTGTATTAGGTAGGTATAGAGTTTTATACTTAATAGTCTCCTGTAACAGCATATATTTATCTAAACCTTAATTCTCTTAAATTTCTTTTACTCATTTTAGATACCTATTTTATTTTAATTATTGATTTATTAATCTATTTATTTATTGTTTCGTTATTTAAATATATTATGAATGATATCTCTATTGTCCAAAGTGACTCAATGTTTCGATTCCCAGTTTTGTATGTAGTTTTGAATTGTATCTTTGTTTGTTCCATTGATATGTATTTTGTTATTTTTAGTGAGCTCCATTTCTGTTTCTGAGTTCCATTTCCGTTTTTAGCAGATTTCCCTTAAGGGAAATCAGCTATTGAGGTTGTACTCTTGACGGAATTTTCGACATTTTTCTTCAAATGTCCATCGATCCTACCTAGTAGATGACGAAAATGAGGTCCGTTCAAAACTGTATATATATATATATATATATATATATATATATATATATATATATATATATATATATATATTTGTCTTTTACCGCTCTAGCGGTCGCAATTTTTGTTTGATCCTTACCAAACTTCATTTTTAAGCGTTTTATGTAAAAAGAAAGATCAAGTTCGTTAACGGCTGAAATCGGACCAGTGGGAGGGGGTTTAGAGAGGAGGATTTTCGAAAATTCGAAATACCTCCGTTACTATACGTCGGATCGAAAAATTGTACAGAATCAATCTTATTGCAAATTAAATTTACTATAAATATTGTTATATACACTTATTCTCTATCTTGAATATTAACCGAGATATTTGCGTTTGTATTCTGCGTGTGGTCACCAGAAGGCTATGTTCGGACTTCCCGCCGAGAGCTCTGGTGGCCGTTTCCATAACTATTCGTCCCTCGTGAATAGGTATAGAGGTTAGGTTAACTGTTTTTTGGGGCTAGAAACTACTGGGTTATTACGCCCTAAATAATGTTTTAGGTTTAGAGGTTTCTTACTACTACAGTTGTTATTAGGCAGATTTCTCTATTGTAAAACTCCACGTGGGAAATCTGCTTAGTTTACGCAGCGCCTGCGTGACGGACTTTTGTATTTATTTCCAGTTTTGTTTTAAATTTAAGCTTTTGTGGTCTATTTCTTTTTTTGTTTTCCATTCCTGTTGTGTGTTCCGTTTCTATTTGTTCACCATTTTTGTTTTTGGTGCCTTTTCTGTTTTTGTGTTTTCATTAGGTTTTTGTTCCTTTTCTGTCTTTGTTTTCCTTTTCAGTTTTATTAAAGTTCCACTTCTTTTTGTTAAATTTCGTCGTTTTTTTTGTTTTTTGGTGGTTGTTTTTTAAACATATAAAGCTTTTGTTTTGAGTTGCTATGAAGCTCGAAATAAATGAATAAATAAATAAATCAGAATCATATTATTGCTTTAAAAAAAACCAATAACTCTTCTACGGATTTCACATGACTTCCTGGTACTGCTATTAAATGAAATATTCGCTTCATTTAAAGTTAGGTATTAAATTTTAATATTATATTCAGAATCTTTGTGCCTGTGCATTGGAACATAAAGTTGTTATTTTTCATAATTTATAGATAATTTTATCATTAGCAAAACAGCTCCTACTCAAAAGTCTAATGCGTACGGTAGAATTTGTATTTCCGTTAACTCTCATTCCTATAAAACCCTCCATCTAGTCGATTTCCATCACCAAGGAGAGGTACACAACAACATATTACAATTGTCTTTAATACTAGATTTCAACAGTCCCAACAGTAGTTTCTGATTTATGTGACAGTAGCCATGATAGGTTTAGGGAGCGTCAACAAAGATAATTCTGTTGAAACCTGAAAACCACCCTTTTTCGCATTCACAATACTTATTTTCGTTAGTACAAGGAATTAAAAAAAAAATGATCCATCAAAATACATATTATATTTGTTTATATATATATTTGTATTACAAAAATGATGCATGTTCCTTCTTGCCATTGCCTTCATGCTTATTCATAGTATAATGTTAAACAGGTTATTAAGGAACAGAATAATGTTATTTATTTTGAAGATACATATTTTCGTTGTCCGTTTGATACTTCGTTTTTTTAAAAAAAAAAGTAGTTTTTAATGATTCAATACTATAATGTACCATATTACAGTGTGCAATATGAATAATCAATAATTACTCTGCGTGACAACCATTATTGATAAACTCCCGAACACTCTATCATTCCTGGGGCTCAGATTGGTCGTGTGAGTTAAGGCGTTGGTCTTAATCTCACATGGTAAACCTAGAGTGGCGGGTTCGATTCGCGCCCTTGGGCAGTAGAAATTTATTTAGTGACGGGCTCATTAAAAAAAAGTCCTTAGTCCCACCCTGGCTAGAAAAGGGTGGTCCCCTATTGATAGCCCGTCCCAATTAGCCAAAGTAGCATAAAGTGGACACGTACATACATAAATCTATCGTTCCTAAAAGCGTGCTCCGTATCCAAGAATTTAATTCCCTTCAGATTTGTTCAACATGTGATAAAAGAACGAAAGATTCAAGAGAGTCGTTGCAAATCGATATATTGAGAAGTTCATTGAAAAATATTATTTTTCATTAGTAGTTTATTCATACTTCACATACCCGTTATGTAATTTTCTTGGACACCCATTCCGACCTTTTTAACAGTTTTATTGTGACGTATGATCATCAGTTATATGAAGATCATGCTGTAGCCTAATGCTGTCACGCGAAGTAAGTGAGGACGACCCCTTTTTGATTATTACTACACTTACTGCTTGAGAATTTGAAAAAATAATATCATTAATTTATCAACCAAAAATGTGAGGATTCCATTATTACATTGAGTTAACGAGAACTTAAGGTAAAGCCCGTATCATAAAATTGGTCGCCAATTCCGCTTTTTTCTCGCATTGAGAATCTTAACTACCATTTCTTAGGATTATTTGGCGGTCCAGGATCAATGGCACTTCCTTAGCTCATTCAAACTCCCAATCCAATTCACTCAATTACCAATGTACTTAGTTAATTTCATCTTAAGACGTTTTTGTGTTCTCACGAGTCAATTTTTTATATTTGTTATACAACAACATGATACGTTCACAATACAAATGAAGCCTGTTCATCAAGAAAACTGAGTAATAAGTTAGTAACTCAAGAACTAGCTTGGGTCCCATAACTCAAAGACAGTCCAAGTTGGGAATTCGTTAGGACTTAATGCAGACAAGTAGCTCTGCCTGTATTAACATAAAATTTAGAATTCATGGTCGGATCAAGGGGAAATGGAACCGGCTTAAAAACACACCGCCTCATTTATGCAACCATTTTTGTCCGCCCTTGCATTGCTCGCTACATTGCACTTTGTTGTTTTGTACAGGTTGTATTTTTTTTCGGTTTTCCCACAATTTCAGTCATTATTATGCTTTTACATTGTATATTTCCATTATTCAGCAGAGAACAGTTTTCCATTTATATAGCTAAATTAAAAATACTCTGGAGTTGGTTTGAAAAATGCAATGGAAATACGTACCAACATCGCAAGATGAAATTTTGTTCCCCTTTCAACTTTTTAGAGCTTCAAGGATTAAAATGCGAGTAGAATTTGATCCGTTCACCTGTTGCTCAAGGAGTAGGTAGGATGTTATTATTTTAGAACAGGGCTTCTTAAACTTTTGTAATTTACGACCCCATTTATGATTGCGAGTTTCTTGACGACCCCATACAAATATAAAAGAAAAATAATACTGTAGGGATTTCTCATTTCCTGCGATGAGAGCGCACTCTAGGCGGATATCTGGCCTTCACCACTTAGTAGCCTACATACATCCGGAAGTAGAAAATCGCCTCGTTATTTCAAAGGAAAGATAACCTTCTCTTTGTAAATGAAGCATCATCGAATCGACGAATACGTTGTAACTGTAGATAAAACATATTCGTCGAATCGACGAATAAGTTGTAATTGTAGATAAAGCATATTCGTCTAATCGACGAATAAGTTGTAACTGAAGATAAAACATAAATTGTATTTTTATCTCTCGCGGCCCCAGAATTTTGCTACGCGACCCTATTTGGGGTCGCGACCCGTAGTTTAAGAAGCCCTGTTTTAGAATATGAGATGGGCCCACTGAGCAAAGAGTACATTTAACATGCATTATAGTTATTAGTTGTGCATTTCAGTGCAATATTGTACATAATATAAATTTATAACGTAATTTTAAGAGATGAAACGGGTTTGGCGCCCATGCAAATCCATAAATGTTGACCTTAAAATTCGTTCTGATTTAGAAATAGAGAAATGTATGCAGATGTCTATACCCAATACTTGGCGGGGTCTATACACAAATTCCATGAATCAGATGGAAAATCCTGTAGGACCTAATTTCTAATTCTCTTTTTGATAAACTACGAAAGTCCATTATAATTTCTGTAACCCTAAAAGAAGCTAAAAACCTTGTAATTTTTTAATTATTGCATTTCTTAAATCAATTTCCTGGGAAATTAACTAAGATCTACAAATTTTCGAATATAAATGTTCCACCAAAGGAGTTCCAGATTTTTTTTATATGTATCACACACACATGTTTTAATGCAGGTTTCTTTAGGCTTAAAATAAAAAGTGGGGGAGGGGGAGGAACTATGGTTCTAGTATCAGTTGATTCAATAAATGTTTCTTTAACACGTCATATTCTGTACGTTGAATTCCTTTCAGTAAATCATAATTAAGCATTGCTATCGATATTTTTCACTGATAAATCAATGAACTTTATCATTATTAGACATTCGTTTGAAGAGATTATGTCCATTTCTAGATTAATTTTAATACCATTCATACTTCCAATTGAATATAAAAGATTACAGATATCACTCAAAACAGTAACTCCAGATGAAGATATTATTTCAGTACCACTCATAGACTTTTTTATTTTTTTCAGGACATTCAAGTCAGAAACTTCGGACAGGTGAGAATATCTACAATAACATTGATTTTTGTGTTCTATAAAAGAGTGTATTACTATTGTAATACAATAGCTTTGGTCCATGTTTCTGTACTTTATGCAGTTTATATCCTTATGTATTAGTCAACATTTTACCCGATATTGTAGAGTAAGTCTAATAGGACAAATAAAAGTGGAGATCACCCATTTGGGAGGGTCTCCTGTTGAATTGAACTAAGTAATAATATGTACTATAGATACAATCCTCAAACATTTAAAGACTATACACATCTATTCAAAAATCTGATATATTTTAAATTAAAGTTTTACATTTTTATTTTTACAACATTTTTGGATGCAAAAAGAAACATTTTATCTAAACCTCAATTTTTTTGTTTTCAAGTTTTCACTCACTTGAGTGTGTATTAGGAAGTTACAGAGTTTTATGTAAATAGTCACCTGGACCAACTTATATTTTATCAAAACCTTAATAATTTTAAATTTCTTTTATTCATTTTATATACCAATTTAATTTTAATTATCGATTTACTTATTTATTTATTGAATATTTAAATATTTTATTAATGATTTCCCTATTACCTAATATCATTAGTTTCGATTTTCAGTTTTGTACCTAGTTTTGAATTTTGTTTGTATTTGTTCCCTCGTTCATTTAAATTACTTAGGTTCATTTATTAAAGTACTTATAAGTAAAGTATTGTAGTAAATTTACCATCTCCTCTTAGTGCGTGTGACATAGAGAGGTGACCTGAGTCCTAGTCATTATAAATTCATTCACTTTTATTTCTTTAAATAATAATTATTATCCACTTGGATACGTTATTGGAATGGCTTTTTAATGTATTTAGATTTTTAATGTTTTTAGTATACCATTCATAATTAATATTTCTATTTAGAAACTGTCTTCAAAATATTTTTTTTTCCAATCAGTATGTATAACTACGAGAATCGTTAATAAGATTATGAAACGGACTTTGTGATTCCAATAGCTACACATTTGTCTTCATCATTGGACGAAATCTAGAATTTGTGGACATAACGAACAAAACTACGTTTTTGAAGTACCCCCATTCCCAAAATACATAAGGAAAAAAGTTCCTATGTAAATTGCATTAACCAATCGATGGCGAAGCTCAACAAAAACGAGAAACAGTAATCAAAAAGAAAACAGGAATTAAACTTGAAAATTATATATTTTTTTAATTTATTATAAACTCTGAAGTAATGATCGTTCTATTAAAATTATCTTCTTTAGTATATAGACTACGCTTCATTAAGAATAATCAATTCCCCTTGGGGGAAATCATTCATGACGCATCTTTATGAAAAATTTCCACAAATGTCCATAGATTCTGCCTAGAATTTGATAAAATGAGGTTCGAAGAAAATTATATATATATATATATATTATATATATATATATATATACACATATGTGTGTGTGTGTGTGTGTATTGTTGCGAAAATTAAATACACCAGAGAAGGAACCGCGTGATTGGGGTGTGCGGAGTTCAAAGAAGTATCACTTATTGGTGGAAGGCACTAGTCCCTACCAGACCTTGTTGGAGGAGCCTCGGTCTCATCCTGCTTCTCTATTTAAGCCTGTACAGCTCGACCTAGTGGAGCAGGCAGAATCTAATTAGGGCCCGCCGTGCCTATCTTTTTGGAACTTCTGGACCTTTCCTTGGCTAGCCCTTCTACAGGCATTTAAGAGACCCTGCCTGTACCTCAGCTCTCAGTTTACGCTCATATGTCTCGATGGTCCCATCAGTGCTCCAGTGCGACTTAGTGCAGTGTGGTAAAGTGTTTTTATAAGAAGAACAGTGTTGTACCGTGACTGTAAGTAACAGTTTAGTGCGTGTTTAAGACAGTGCAGTGCCGCGAAGTAAAGGACAGTGCAGTGACGTCGTTTTACGTGAAGTTTAGTGACCGAAAGTGAATTATTGGACTGTGAAATCTGAAGAACAGTGACACTATCAGTGTAATACTGTGAGTAGTAATAGTTAACCAAGAGTATCGTGCATAGTGAAATAAATTGTGCAGTGATAAACGGTGAAACTTGTGTGTGTTTAATTTTGCAATCCAAAATAACTCTTATTAACAACGTTTATTACTGGTTTTGTAATAAAACGTAACAATATGTTACCGCTCTAGCGGTCAAAATTTTTGTTTGATCCTTACCAAACTAGATATTTAATTGTTTTATGAAAAACTTAAGATCATATTCGTTTACGGCTGAAATCGGACCAATGGAAGGTGGAATTTGGAAAATTCAATATATTTCCGTTATTATAAGTCATATCGAAACCAATATCATTGTTAATTTAATAATCTGTGAATCTTGGTATATACTTCTAGTTTCTCTATCTTCAATATTAGCCAAGATATTGGCATTTTTTAGATTTCAACTTTCAGTATTTTAATTCTTGACGTAACGATCTAAATCAGCTGATTTGACCCAGCATAATTTGTAAGTCATTCCCTGACTGGCACAGCTAGTGGAAGGTCCTATGTACGATGCAAACGTTGTTATAGCTACCTCTCAGTGTTCTATTTACTCCTGGTGTGGCGTCATGAGGCAGCAAAACCTGTTAGCAGATTTCACTTAAGGAAAATCAGCTATTGAGGTTGTACTCTTGACGGAATTTTCCTTCAAATGTCCATCGATCTTACCTAGGAGATGACGAAAATGAGGTCCGTTCAAAACTGTATATATATAAATATATATATATATATATATATATATATATATATATATATATATATATATATTTGTCTGTTACCGCTTTAGTGGTCGCAATTTTTGTTTGATCGTTACCAAACTCGATATTTAGTCGTTTTATGTAAAAAGAAAGATCAAGTTCGTTAATGGCTAAAATCGGACCAGTGGGAGGGGGGGGGGTTTAGAGGGGAGGATTTTCGAAAATTCGAAATATTTCCGTTACTATACGTCAGATCGAAAAATTGTATAGAATCAATCTTATTGCAAATTAAATTTACTATAAATATTGTTATATACATTTATTCTCTATCTTGAATATTAACCAAGATATTTGCATTCGTGAATAGGTCTATAGATACCTTCCTACTACTGTTATTATTAGGCAGATTTCTCTATTGTAATACTTCACAAGGGAAATCTACTTAGTTTACACAGTTCCTGCGTGACGGACTTTTTTTTCTTTTTTGTTGACCTGCAACGATTGGTGAAGTCGATAGTTATGCTATGAATCATAATTCTGTTTGGTAATTGGATTCATATCCCTGTATCTGGGAAAATGGATTCACGAAGCCAAGACAGCTATGGTCTGTTGCGGTTTTATTGAGTTTACCCCAGCAACGTCCTATACGCAAAACATATTTCACTTCATTATCAATATATGCCTATGAAGAACCTTATTGACATTTCATGAGGTATACTGAATGGGATGCACAACACATTTGATAATGAGGTTGAGTATGTATAAGCTAGAGATAGATAGATAGTAGACAGAGAGAGAGGAGTGGTGGGCAGGTAATAGGGTGTCCGGGTGGTTTGTGGCAGATGGAGGCCTGTGGATAGATAGATTTATCAGGCTAAATTGGAGAGGTGATGGAATTAGTGGGCCTACATCACTCGAGTTATAGGGATGTGGAAGCCTCTAGTCCCTATAGGTCTGCATTTCGATCCCTATAGGTACCCTGTAGGATTGGACGCCCTATTGACAGATATCCCAATACCCCACTTTCCCTCTCTCTCTCTCTCTCTCTCTCTCTCTCTCTCTCTCTCTCTCTCTCTCTCTCTCTCTCTCTCTCTCTCTCTCTCTCTCTCTCTCTCTCTCTCTCTCTCTCTCTCTCTCTCTCTCTCTCTCTCTCTCTCTCTCTCTCTCTCTCTCTCTCTCTCTCTCTCTCTCTCTCTCCCCCCCCTCTCTCTCTCTCTCTCTTTTCTTTTTTTATATCCTTCTTTACCCACGCTTTACCTTAAAGCTGCCCTTTATACAAGAGGTTCTTTCCAATTTCTTTTTTGCAATTTTGAAACCCGAATTTTAATAGGCCACAGTAGCTCGTGATTACTACTCAGAAAAAGAGCAGTGATGTCAAGCATAAGTTCAATAAAATTTGGAGTGGTGAGCAAATAATAAAAGTCTAAGGGCGCCCGCAATTGGAATGCCCTTGCCTCTGCACAGGGGGACTCCAATAGAATTTTTAACTATACTTAATTTGCTATTTACATTAAATTGCCATACTTTATACTATTTCTTACTTACATTTATATCGTATTTTACCTATTGTTTTTTATTTTAATCACTTCTGTAGCATATGATTTAAATGCGCAGAAAATTTCTTCTGTTTCGACTAGTTTGTTCAGGGTAGAAGGTGGCCATTCAAGCAAAGAATATTCTCCTGCTAATTGTTTTCTCTTGTTATAATAGAGATGGCAATGAAATATAATATGCTCGAGATTTTGCTCTTCACCGCATTCGCAATTTGAATCTGCTCTTCTCTTGATCCTGTTGAGGTATTTATTCAGATTGCCGTGCGTGATAGTGTAGGCAGTGCTTGCTTATTTCCTGGCGTCTAGCGTTTTTATATGTCTGGCAGCTTCCTCGGGATGACTAACGATTATGAATGTCTTAGATCATGCCCACAGTCATGTTGACATGTCTACTGGAATCTTCTCATTCCCGGTCTTTGGTTCCAGGTTTCTACGTCGAGTTGCTCTCTACGTAAATATTCTGATTATGAATCCCTCAACTCTCGCTTGGGGAGTCTAAAGATCTCCAAGGTCTATAATGTCAGCCGTAATATATATATATATATATATATATATATATATATATATATATATATATACAGAGAGAGAGAGAGAGAGAGAGAGAGAGAGAGAGAGAGAGAGAGAGAGAGAGACAGAGTCTAGTGGTGAGATGTCTTCTAATATTTCGGTATTTGAGAGGTCACCAAAATATTCACCTTTTAAACTTCTGTGGCCGAATCAGTTGGGCAAACAGTCTAGAATATTGTAATGTAACTTTTCTTCGGAGTAGTTTAATGAAAGTTCCAACAAAGTTCAGGCCGTATAAACTTCCCGAGACATTTAAGTTCCTTGGATGGTTTGCAAATTTCTACAAAGATGTAACTCGAGCTGGCGTTGAGATAAAAATCCCTTTCTGGTTCGTTGAAAATCCACCAATGTCTTATATTAATTTGTTTAAATCACACTACTGTTGATAGAGATGCCTTATATTTCAACTCTTATAGTTGTTTACATAACTGATTGCCAATTTGTCTACATAAGCGAAAGTGTTAATTCTGCTTCTAACAACTACATCCTTTATGAATGAAATAAGAAGTCATTGGTCGACATGCTTGCGTAGTTATAAATCTGTAAAGGCCATTTGGACGCAGGTGATTGCGAATTCAAACTTGGTACCCCTTTTTTCATTGTATTCACACTTAGCAAAATCTCTAAACCTGAAGTAAATAAGCCCCTGGGCTTGAAAATACTGCCACGTTGACTTTGTATTCCTAATGTTCTTTTTAAACTGTTAAAGTCAGCGTTTCCAGTATTATACCGGGTTCCACGTACTCTTATAGTTCCAACACTACAATTTAGTTTACTGGGTTAACTATTGTTCGGGTTAAGAATTTAGATATGACTAAGCAGATATACTTGAAACGATGAAGGAAAGCCGATAGTGTGCATAGTCTATGTGCACAATAAAATGTGCATTTGTAATATATGAATAAACACTGAATACATCAGAAGAAATGTTATAATATTTGGGTTATTTTGTCTCGTTTTGTTAACAAGTGTTTTACATCAATGTATGCCTATAGTAGATTGTATATCTTGGCTAATATTGAAGATAGTGGAAACATGTTTATAACAACATTCATTGAACATTAAATTTGAAATAATATTGGTTTCGATATGACTTATAATAACGGAGATATTTTCAATTTTCGAAATTCTCCCCTCTCACTTGTCCGATTTCAGCCGTTAACGCCTGTGATCTTTAGTTCTACATAAAACGTTTAAATATCGAGGTTGGTAACGATCAAACAAAAATTTCGGTAACAGATGCATATATAATAATTTTGATCGGGCCTCATTTTGTCATCTCCAAAGTAGGATCGATGGATATTTGTGGACATTTTTCATAAAGACGTCTCTTAACTACGACCTCAACAGGTGATTTCGCTTAAGAGGAATCTGCTAAAATACTACTATTAAAAACTATATACTAAAGAAGAAAATTATAATTGAACTAGGTCAGATACCCGGCTTCGCCCGGGAATTGATTTGAGGCTGAATGGTGATTGTATTTTTTTGGCAAGGCTTTACTTTGGACAATATTTTGACATTTACCCGTTCCAGTGTTTAGGGTTAATACACGTTGTTGGCATTTGTTAATAATAAAATTAATTTTTTATGTAAGTCTTCACTGTCCTCCAAATTGTCATATTTCCCGTCTCCGGTGCATTATGCATAGATTTCAGCTATTAAGGACAAAATATTAATATTGATTTTAATTAATTTTTCCAGCTGAGGTACCTGATAGTTCAAATAGGAATGAATTGTTGAGCATATCAATATTTCTACGCAAATTACTTGCTCCACACATTGTTCCTGGAGAAATGTATAAAAAAAAAAAAGTTAACCTAAATAACAAAGTAAACAACTTTTGTTATGTGCATGTTTGTCGAAAAACAAATAGACAATGGATTATCGCGAATTTTTATTTCAGGTCTCCCTTATAACCCCCACACCCGTTCTAACCTAAACCTTTTAATATAGCTTATAATCACGGAAGAATTAATGCTAATTGACATACCGAGTTATTTTAAGTTCGGTTTAATCGTTAGCGCCCAATGATATAGTTGACTCCCGCTTTAGTTAATAGTGTATATCTCGTTTATACATTGTTAAAAGACAAAAATGAATATCACAAAAGTTACTCTAAATAACAAAATAAACAACTTTTGTTATGTTCATATTTGCCGAAAAACGAATAGAAAACGAAATACCGCTATTTTAAATTCAGGCCTTCCTTACAACCCCCACTCCTGCCCGTCCCTAGAAATTTTGGCATGGCTTATTATAATGAAAGTGTTAGTGCTAATACACATACCGAGTTTTATTTATTTCAGTTGAGTCTTTTGTCCCAAATAAAATTGTTCACTTCCGCTATAGGTTTTAGCGTATATCTCGTTTATAATTCGGTATGCAAAAAAAGTTTATATAACAAAAGTTACTCTAAATAACAATATAAACAACTTTTGTTATGTTCATATTTGCCGAAAAACCAATAGGAAACGAAATATCGCTATTTTTAATTTCATGCTTCCCCTATAACCCCCACTCCTGCTCGTCTCAGAGGATATTAATATAACCTAAAGTCTAAGTTGGGTTAGTAGTAATATACATACCAAGTTTCATAAAATTCGGTTCAGCCGTTTATGCGTGAAAAGGTAACAAACAAATAAACAAACACACACGAAAGAAACAAAATGCAGTTATGGTGTCTATGGCATGTGAAACGAAAATTTATCGTGAAAATTCACGAAAAAAATCAATGTACAGACAGAGGTTACAATTTTATATATATATAGATTATCATTACTTCAGATTTTCTAATAAATTAAAAAATATATAATTCTCATGTTTAATTCCTGTTTTCTTATTGATCACTTTTTTTTCTTATTCCTACTCACGTCATATTAACAATAAGCTGATATATCATGAGCGACTTTATTCTGAGCTTAATATCAATTATTGTATACAAGAAACATTTATTATACCAGGGATTTCAAAAATTTTATAATATTTCTGTTACTAGAAGTCGGATCGTAAAATATTATATAACCACTCTTGTTAAGCTATTGACATTCTACAATTCTGTTCTATGAATTTTTACGTATCTCACGTATTAAGGGAGTTATTCGTACGTCCATGTATTCAGCCTAATGTAACCCACCAACCCCCAACCCCCTTTCTTAGAGAATATTTGGCGAGATGAGATCTAAAGTATGTTATACCCGCAAGTGGAAAATCTTCTTACTTTACGCTATAACTAGATCTTATTTGTGTATAACGCAGTCATTCAATGTTCTTTTCGAAAATTCGCAGTTTTAATGCGATTCTGTACTTGTATTGGGGCATTATTCATTTTGATGCCCTTGCTTCTCACTAAAAGATATTACTTTTTCTTACGTGCGAAATGCGAATCGTTCCAATGAATCATTCGAAGTGTGATTGGGCGGAGTGTTCACTAGAGAACAGGCCAGAGGAATATTTCTCTACCATTTTCCAAAGCCGAATACAATGGGGCGAAGCGCACAAGTAGGGCTATTAGAGCTGAGGGGGATACTTTAAGGACTTGACATTAAGCATCGCCGTGAGAAACTTTACTGCCTCCGATAATGGGCCTAATTCCAGCCAGCTACTTATCGGGAGTCGTGCGATTAATGCTTCAACTTCACTTAAGCCCAACACTTATCGATTCCTGGCTCAGGTAGTTCTTAGAATGCTCACTCGTTACAGAACTGTCACAGACAAATTTTATTGGAGTGTAATTTTATGCTCATATAAGCTTAAATGCAAGTAGTATCCAAGGGTTTTAAGATTTTTTTAATAGAATCTTATTTTACGTTCATCCATGTGGCTACATAAATACTTGACCTAGACCAATAATCCTTCCCTATAAAATATATTTCTGTGCGTAGCGCATTCAGAGCAGGTTCTTCTCTGCTACAAAAAACAAATACATGGCCTGAACACTAAATAAGACTTTTTTTAAAAAATCTTAAAACCCTTGGATACTACTTGCATTTTGAGCTTATCGGTGTATAAAATTACACTCCAATAACATTTGTCAGATAGTTCTGGAACGAGTGAGCATTCTAAGAAGTACCTGAGCCAGGAATCGATAAGTGTTGGGCTTAGGATGAAGAAGAATAGTATAAGAACGATGATTGTTGGAAATTACTCGATTAACAGTGTTAGTTGTATACATGTTTTTGATGTTTTATATAGAACCTCCATACGGTTCTACCTGATTCATGAGAACAATATCAATGTCTGATTTTCTTTTAGGCTAATCTTCTCTCTAATTCAGCTACTCAAAACTCGACAAATCACTACTCAAAAAAGAACTCACGACACCACATATTGTACACACCAAGATTTTTAAGCCCAAGCAAACACATGATACTCAATTCATGGCAGAAATCTTGGTTTGCCACAACTGATAACAAACTCCGAGTACTGAAACATATACTTAGTGAATGGCCTACCGCAAAAAGCCTAATTAGAAGAGAAGACGTAGTTTTAACAAGGGTAAGAATTGGCCATTCACGACTGACTCGCACTTACTGGAGAAGACGACCCCTACTGCCAACACTGTAACTATAGACTTACTGTAAAACATATACTAACTGACTGCTATCTAAGGACTCACATAGACCTACCATACACTTTGACTGAATTACTACATGACCGAGGCCAGTATATAGACCGCGTATTACACTACTTGAAACATAACAACATTTTCAACAAATTATGATGTGGACAATACTGAAAATATTTGAAGAATCGAGCGTACTTACATAAATATAATAAAGTGATTATAGGAATTTAACTGATTCGCCACTAAATCGCCCCAGTCGCGAAATGCGATTGTAAGAATAAATAAATATTCTTCTTAAAACCTAATACATTCTTCTTTCTGGCCTCTTGATATAATTTTCACTAGTATTGATTCCTTGTGGAGACTGCTATCTGGAATGCAGACATTGTTGGCAACAGCATTGTTAATAAAAATGTCTCGAGAGCCTACCGGAAGGAAAAGAGCCCTATTAAGGGTTCTAAGGTGGCAGCCGAGTTAAAATTATATATGCCATTAAAGAGTTTATAGCTGACCCTAATGGGAATTATCCTGGGATAAAGGGCTCAGGGAAGCCTTCTTTCTTTGTAATAGCCAATCTGTTAGGACTTGTCTAATTTCGCTCTAACCAGTAATTCCCGCTCTTGGAGAAACGAATCCCTTCCTGAGATAATGTTGTGGTCACGGTGCGCCGATTTCAATGTCGTTTCAGCGTTTGTGCCATCTTGTAACATTGGGCGAGCCCATTGTATAAATTATCCATAAAAAAACTCAACTGTAAATTATTTGAATAGAAATGAATTGTGTCTAGAGCACGAACTCAACAGACACTTGACAAATTCTCGTCCACTTTATTAAACTAGCTTGACGTTTCATGAAAAAGGCCAAACGTAGACCATTTTGTATATAGACATTTTTGTCAAATGGTTTTCATTTTCATTTTACCAGCCACCAAGCAAACATCTTCCTATGTCACTATGGTGAATAAGTTCTCCTTGGTGACTCAACATTGAAATAATCACTGGCTTACAGCAGTGTTGTTGGAAACGAAGAATATTTTGTACTTGGAGAGTGAAAAAGACGTCCAATTCTTCACACATTTTTATTTCAGGTCTAAGCGCTTTCGAATATTAATCTCTTCATCTTCAGAGCTTCTTGCATGCACTCATAGGGAAAGAGAGAGTCACTTGAAGTCTTTCCGAATGAGCGCATGCAAGAGCTCTGAAGATGGAGACAATAGTCTTCGAAAGCACTTAGCGCTGTAATAAAAATTTGTGAAGAACCGGACGTCTTTTTCTCTCTCCAAGTAATATTTCTTGGAGCTCCTTGTAATTTCATAGAGCTGACGTCCAGTGTTTTCTGGGACTTTGCTCTACTGTTTTTGAATTCCGACAAAACTCAATTCTAATTAAGAATCATTAAAGCCAGCCGCACGTTATCCTAATATCTTGAGAACTCCTACCAATTGTCACCCACATGATATATCTTAGAACTGAATATGACATTACAAATGTATTGTTAAAGCAAGCGTTTAGAAAAAAATTGGATGATATGTTTGTAGCTCAATGGAAATCAGTTGTTCAGTTCTTGCTCTATCGTGATTTTCACACACCTCTCTCCGAACCCTCTTGTGGCTGCAATTTTAATTTTAACTGCATACGTAATAAATCGTTAATTTCATTAATGAAAGTAGGATGCAAAGATTGGAGGGAATGGGTACAGAAGGATTAAAACCCTATAATCTGTAAATATCATCTGTTAATATTGTGGTAATATAGAAAAATACTAAATATCTAAACTTTCATAAAAAGTCAATGCCTAAGTGGGTTTTATACTTTTTTTGGACTCAATAGTTTTCAGTACTGTGGGATCCCAACTTATTTGATTTTCAAAACTTCCTATCAAAATTATGACACACATTATTTCCAGCTTTAACACCACATATTGTTAGGATAGGTTCTCTATTAAAGAATTATTATAATAAATGGGATGTGTCAGCTATCTATATGTCAGTCAAATGTCGGAACTGCATTTTGATTTTGGGAAGGCCTTTATTAATATATGAAGTATAGTATTTATAGTTGGAATTTGGACAAGAACAGAATTTAATGTTGGAAATGAGCTCGCTTCACGAATAAGGTACGTGACGAATTTCAGGTTCTCCAGTTATATACCAAGGTATGTCATTATTCAAAGTATATAACGAGAGCTCTTATCAGAAAGTTGAAATTACAACTCGTAATTTCGCCAGCCTGGGGCCCTGCTATGCTCGTACAACCTTTGATACTAAGAAAGTCATCAGGATACAATAACCTTATGGGAGAAAGTTTCCCTTCCGTGTGCTAAATTTGAGGCTCGTTTGATGATTAATCCCTCCCCTCTTGGCCTTTGATGATTGCGCACCCTTTTCCATGTAAATAATCCAGGGGTACATACTCCCTCCGAGGGTTCGATCCTCATCTCTCTCCAGCCCAAGACCAATACAAAGATGATTTCCATTTCTTTGACCCTTCTTCTTCCTTAAACATCCTTCATTCCATACATAACTCATGAATGTATTCATCGACTATTGGTGGCTTAACCATACTCCAATATATATGCAAGTAGTTCTATAGTGTATAAGTTCAATATCACTTTTAAATCAGCTTCCAATCTGAAAAGAAAAATTGCTATGGGGTTCACCCGAGACCCCCAACATCTTGACTTGATATAAGCTAGGCCTCAGTATAATATGCGGAATGCTCCTCGTATCTTATATGAATTTTTTACTCATATCGCTGAATAAAAATTTAACGTTAAGACCATATTCAAGTTTAAAAGTAACTGAAGCAAACGTTAGTTTACTTTACTAATTGCATGAGTGGTGGTTAAAAATAGTGACCTGTTAATCAGAGAGAGATCAATAGATACACAGGCCAAACGATGTTAAGGCATGGAGTTACAGACAAACCGAGTCCCCTTCCACATTCTCGCAAAGTAAGAAATTCACCAGAAGTCTGTGTTGAAGAAAATTCTAGAGAAGAGATGCGTTTCGGGAATTAATTGTCAACTCTCTGGCCAGAATACACCTAGTAAAATAATGCACAGTAAAAGTCTATTTATTTTTATCTAGAGTGAAAATTAAAAGAGCTATTTTTTTATTTTTCATCTTCAGCTTTTAATAAACCTTCACTCCCCCTCATTTGAATTTAGCTTAAGCAGATATTTATATTGATTAATGTCACATACCTAAAGTTGTCTTATTTATTATAAATAGTCAAATTACTAAGGGGGGTATACAGATAATAATGCGCAAATGATGTCTGTCTGGGTCATCATTCTCATTCTTAAAAACGTCCTAAATTGATGCTGGCATTTCTTGAAGAAATTTTCATTTTATTTTTAAGTAAATGCAGTACTTACTGGTAATTATCGTTATCCATTATATATATATATATATATACATATATATTTTAACCCGTCTTTTTGGTCGGTCATTGCTTCGTAGTTTTGCAATTCTTCCATTACACACAGCAGTATATTTGCATTAATAATTTTAAACCATTAGGGCTAATGTTTGTTTAATATGCCCAACAAAATTTATTAGAAAATAAGATACATGGGAAAGCAGCATGTGTAGCTTCAGAATAAAGTTTTCTTGATTTATAAGAATATATTCGGACAAACAATTGTTTGGCATTAGTATTTCAGTAAGCTGTAAAAATAAAGGCACTCTGTTTGCGTTCTCAAACTTCTGGTCGGTCATCTGTATGGTTACTATACTTGGCTTCGAACATAAAATGACCTGTATTTATCTCCATTAAATGTTAACATAACATAATCATGACAAATATTTGTGTTTTCTGTAATAGATTTTCTAATATTTTGTCTCTTAATTTTTACTATATATCATTTATACCCCGTATAATGCATTTATTACAAAATTTGCTGAAATTCCATGAATAGATTTCTTTAAATCTATCTATTTAATAATGATATATATTGAATTTATTATATAATGTACAACCTTAATACCACTCTAAATAAATAACATACGTTTTTTAATTTATTGGCTTGCTTTGTTATTAGTCTTCAATTTATTAAGGCATGCTTTATAAATGATGAGAAACATGTCCCCAACTTAGTAACTCTATTAAAAGACTTTGTACCTTGTCATAAATTAATTGTTGGCCGATTTTTATGAGATATTTAACAATTGAATATTTTGGATTGTATTCATCTTGTGTACAAAAACGTCCTTTAGACATGAAACTCTCTAATTTATTTTAAAAATAAAGAATATTTTTTAATATATTTAACCCATTCGGGCAGAGCGTTAAAGAGTTTCACTCCTGAACATGATACCTTCTCAAAATATTTATGTCTGTGGTTAAGGGTTTGAAGCATATTCTTGTATCTTGTTTCGTGACTATGCACTATTTCTGTAAAATATGTTCATGTTTTGTTTCACAAACTGTATTGTTTGGTACATATATAATGTAGGAAAAGCCATTTTTTGACTCCTTAAAGAGGTTTTCTGTAGTCTCCCGATATATTGATCTCTTCTGGAAAATAAAATATGACTTCTTGAGGTACCTAAGTGCAAAACACCACAGGTTAACCGAGTATGGAGATAAACATAGAATATCAGTTTCCATCGGAAGACATTTCTTCACACGTTTTAATAATAAGAAACGAAACATTAGTTTCTTACTTAATTTTTCTATATAAGCAAACCAGTGAGTAATCATGGAATCCAGATAGTCATGAGCTTGGGGCAAGTTGGGGGAGTTGCAGATAGAGGGTGTTGAGTATTGTGGGAAGGGATGAATTAAATATTTACCCCTAGGGCCTCTATCTCCCTGGCAATGGATGCAAATTCATGATTGCAAATGAGTTTTTAAAACAATGGTAATAGGCTTAAGACGGGGAGTGGTTTCGGTAGGCTCAATACGAAACAAGCTCCCCCGACTGTTCTAAACTGTTGAAAAGGATCTGGACATGTCTGTCTTTTTCTTTTTTTCCCCCTCTTTTTTTTTTCTCTTTTTGTTTCCCAGTTTGCCTGAGAAAAATTAAATTGGTGTTTATATAATTATTAAAGAGAAACAAACTTGAAAAGAATGAAGACGAATATTATTTAACATCGAGGGGGCTCATGGTTCAATCAAATCGACTTTTTTATATTGATGGGTTGTTTCCTTCATTGTGAATTGGTTTTATTTGGTCATAGATAAAATATATGTCAATATTTAACTGTATTAAATATAAACAACGTCCGTCACTCAAGGGCTGAGCAAACTAAGCAGATTTCTCACGTGCTGGTATTACACACTTGTGATCTCATTCTCTATTTCTAAGGAAAATTCCGATGAGTAGAAGTGAGAACGAAGAAAGTAGGAATAACTGGCTTAATATTTGAGTTACGAGTGAATTAATGTAAACAGTTGTAGAACATCAACAGTTTAACAAGATTAGTTCTAGAATCTTTTCCAACCCCGACTTATAATAACTGGATATTATGAATTTAAAAAATCTGCCCTTTAAACAACCCCTATTACTTGTCTGATTTCAGACATTAACGAATATGTTCTTTAGTGTTCGTAATGAAAAGGTTAAATATCGAGTACGTTATAGATGAAATTAGTTATTTATTATACAAGTGACGAAAGTAGATCATTTTACAACTCGAGTGAAACGTTTACCGTAATTTCACGAGAGTTGTAAATTCTACTTTCGTCACGAGTGTAATATTAAATTTTTTCTTTAATCGTGTAATACATGATCAGATCTAACCAGAATATGAACAAAATTAGGATGTTGTGAAGATTATGGTATGTTGTTGGTAGGTTATAAGCATGGTTGTGAAAGGTTATAAGCATAGTTATAAAACAACTAGTGATGATTGTGAAGTAGTGCAGTTATAAACAATTGTAGGTTATAAACCAGGAAGGTAATTATTATTATATTTAAATTTTAAAATATATTGATTATTTCCACCAATAATTCATTCACATTTCAATTTATTTTGTTAAAATAAATTCTTACAATGTTAAGAAACATTTAAAAGCATTTAATTTCCAACTTCAAATTATTTTTTAATTTATACTTATTACTAATTAAGAAGGCAATTCACTTTCTTCAAGTGAAGAAAGTGATTACTTTCTTCACTCTATTGCAAAATGTTTCACTTTCTTCACTCATTTCAGTTTAGTAATGTTACCATTATTCAACGATTACAGAAAAAAATATTTTTGAGTCAAGAATGTAAAATCTTAATTGATGACCTCACAATAGTTGATACTTCAGCTTGGAATAACACGCTCAAGTACCATGCGATGACTAAAAGTGGAGGTTTGTTAAAAGCTAACAATTAAATAATGCAAATATCTCGGTTAATGTTTGAGTTGGAAAAAGAATGTACATGACAACATTTATAAACAGTTAACTTTATACTGAGAATGGTTCTGTATAATTTTTTGATCCGTCACATAACAAAGGAGATATTTTGAGTTTAACATAAAACGTTTAAATGTCTAATTTGGTAAAAATCAAATATAAACAACAGCGGTAAAAGACAAATATATATAATTTTGAATGGGCCTCATTTTCTTCATCTTCTAGGTCGGTTTATGGACATTTGAATATCACATATACATATATACATGATGATAATATATACATGAGTACAACCTGCTTTCTCGATATCTGCTAATAAAACTGGAAATCCTCATGTTCATATTCAGGAAAGAAGTTCATAATCCGTTTCTATTAGCATATAATCAGTGTCAAATGTTTAATTGTGTTGATTACAAAACAAAGTATACTAAAAATTGAATAAAAACCCATGGATACTATGTAACCATTCCTGCTTGGATAACAATAGCTTTCCATGCGCCTCTATACCGTCAGGCAAAACATTTAAAAAGGGTAATTGAATTTCTAATATGGAGCTTTTAGCAGCAATATAGGAGCCTTTCAGGAGAAATTTAGTTACTTTCAAGAAGAATGAAGTCAGAGCGCCTCATAATGAAAATGCCGTTATATTCTGTGAATAAACTCGATTTGGGCCGACCAGTCTGACCTCATTCTCTCACTATGTGTAATTGTTATTATATAAGAATAAGAAATAATGTTCTATTCATATAAAAGCTATCTATGTAAAGATGTAATACTAGGTACATCACTTCCTCTCTTTTATTTATAATTCCAGTTTCTTCCTTGATTAAAAGATAAATTTTAAAAGAATCTTACAAATACAAAGAAGTAAGAAATGAATGAATTAACTGAATTATTATTTTAATGTATACTTGAGAGTTAAAGGGTAAAAATACGTAAGGGTATATAAAATATAAAATAACACATGAATGTATCTAGACATACCTCTCCATGATAGTCGACAGAAGAAATAATAAACAGGTCATGCTATGATTGATGTATGAGTAAAATAAGGTAGAAGAAGCTTGTATTACTGAAAAATAATTGATACATTTATTTATTTAAATGAGTTCCGCAACGCAGGCGATTTACTCATTATTAAAGTGTCATTAAAAAAGCGAAATGCAAAAAAAAAAAAAAAAAACAGAAAAGAGTGAGCTATGGCAAACGGTAATTTATGACACGGATAATTGGCGTACCAGGGTCATATATGAAGCAAACGATATTGTACGATATGGAAATATCAGGATAATGAACATAATATAAATGAAAATGTAAGTATAGAAGGGGGGGGGGAGAAAAATTAAATAAATAAAAAAAAGCAGTCAGGGGACTGCCGGTAGAAGTGAAAACTCCTTTAGCTTTGATCGCTCAATTTTGGCATTGCTGAGAAATTTTTTTTACGAAGTCTTATTTTAAAAATATTTTTAGTTATTTATCAATAAGTAACAGTTATGTTCTATTTTACATGAAAAAATGAAATGACAAAAATAATAGTGATAAAAAAAATAATGTACCACGAATTGTTTTATTTATCAATATAAATACTATACATAATTATTTCAGTTATTTTACATTAAAGAAAAAAATTACATTTCAGAATTATTACAAATGCTTTACAAAAATAAGTTAAGTACACTCAGAAAAATCAATTTCTATCCATAATTTCAACAACTCTTGCACCATCATCACTGCCAGCATCATCACCAATTTCTAAAACTGATACAATCGGTATATGGTAGCTAAAGTAGGATACAAACAGTTTTGATTCGAATTTATTTAAATATCGGAATTTATTTAAATATTCGTATTTATTTATTTAAATATTCGAATTTTGTTTAAACTTCGGATTAAAATATCTATGAAAGTAAAAATGGTAGATATATAGTATCTGTGAACGAAATGATGCTGGTTTTGTCCTCTTTAAAATGGTATGCGAACGAAAACTCTAGCTAATTTGGTTCAGGAGTTATGAAGAAAAGAAGCTTCTTTAGCTTTGAGTTGAGTACTAGCGGTGGCGGTGGCGGTGTCGCGATTTCATACTTTTTTCCTCTCCCGCAAATGCTTCCTTACGGGGTGCACAACGTGCCTAAAGAAGTTTTCACTTCAATTGTAAATAAACTATCAAATGATTAGGTTATGAAATACCATATGATTTTATTTCTAAACCTTAGTGGTGGCGGTGGCGGTGTCGCGATTTCATACTTTTTTCCTCTTCCGCAAATGCTTCCTTACGGGGTGCACAACGTGCCTAAAGAAGTTTTCACTTCAAAAAAAATAAAATAAATAAATAGAAAGTAAATAAAATTAAAGTTTATACACCCTGCTAATGTAGGAAATAAGTGAAGAGTGGTGTGTAGAAAGTGTAGATTATAGTGTGTAATATATGTTGATGTCTTTTAGATGTTTAATGACTGAGTCTATGTAATCACTGTTATTGGTCAAAAGTTCCTGTAAGTCATGTGGAATGTCTAAATTGTCTCTTCGACGACAGTTAGTCAATATGTGTTGTACAGTTAAAGTTTCGTTGCAATGTCTACAAGTCGGTGTGTCCTTGTTTGTCATTAAGTGTCCGTGAGTTACCAAGGAATGGCCAATGCGTAATCTGGTCAGCACAACTTCCTCTCTTCGTGTGCTCCTGTTACTTGATGGCCATTCCTTAACTGTTTGTTTTATTTGTCTTAGTTTATTGATACATTTAGTCCATTACATAATGTTCACAGAAGACTATTAAAACTTCATGGCTTTTAGAACCTTCTTCGTATAGTTGGATTAAACATGTTGTTAGTCAGCTTCTGAAGGTTACGGGCTGCGGGGAGATGGCACTCCAACAACTCAGGTCACTGGAATTTTCCCATTCGTGCCTTCATTAGTATGAATGTAGGTTTTCCTGTGATGTCTTTATTGTTGCCATGGGAAACCACTGCATGTCCTTTTCACCTTCTTCTTTACCGTCGAAAACCGGATTCCCTGTCCATGGGAAAAATTAACCATCTGTAGCCTGTAAATACAAAAGTCTGTCACGCAGGGGATACGTAAACTAAGCAGTTTTCCAACGTGAAGTTTTGCAATAGAGAAATCTGCATACTAGTAACAGTAGTAGTAACAAGTCTCTAAACCAATTTCACGCGAGCCGAACACTTACGGAAACGCCCGAACTAGCTTCCGGAATCTCACAAATGGAACCGACGATTTAATCTCGCCCGTTATCCGCAAATACTTAATAAAAATACAGATATCTCGCTTAATATTCAAGATAGAGAATAAATGTATATGACAATATTTGTAGTAAATTTAATTTGCAATAAGATTGGGTCTGTACAAGTGTTCGGTCCAAAGTAAAGTAACGGAGATATTTCGAAAATCTCCCCTTTTAACCCCCCCCCCTCCTACTGGTCCGATTCCAGCCATTATTTTTCTCTATTTTAAATATTAATCGAGATTTATGTTGTTTTATATATTCAGTCTACAGTAAACCCCCACTTTTAGTTATACATCATGAAACCTTCCATTCTAAGCTTTAATGTCCAATATTTTTTTCAACAAATCTTTATTAGGTGAGACACCGGCAAACACGAGATAATATGAGATAATGTGGGATGATGTCATCAATAAAGATGTTATTTCTTCAATCAAAAATATTTATTTGATAAATACCATACTTGAGATTTATCCGTTTCAATCAGCAGTAATGGTCAAATGTTATAGAAACGATCTTGTTTAACTATTGATACTCCACAATTGTTGTTCGTTAAACCTTTTTTCGCAACTCAAATATTAAGGGACTTTTTCCTGCTTTCAGTCTTCAGTAAAACTCCACTTCTGTTAATCAGTATTATCCGGGAATATATAAGGTGAGGTATTGTGCCAATTTAATCGGTAGTGTGTCACCCCAGCAGGTGGAATATCTGCCAAGTTCACGCACTTCCTGTGTGACGGGCATGAAACTGCTGTTTGACAGTAAGGGAGCGTATTGGCGTCACGAAACCTAAAAAAGTCCGTCAGCCAGAGGCTGCGTAAACTAAGCAGATTTCCTTCTTGAAGGTTAAAAATAGATAAATCTATATAATGATTATTCAATAGCACAAGTGAATAAATACAAACGATAATAAGAAACCTCCAGACGGGAAGCGTCTGAAATGTAACCAAACAGGTCTACCAACGCCTCACCGAAAAGAAATATAATAACTGAAACATATCAGAATATAAAATATTAATTTTATTGAAAACTATTTAATATATATTATACTGTAATTTATAATGAATCAGAATAATTTTTATCTCAATCAAACAAATTTTAGTAGTCCAAGATTTAAGACGGAGAAGGGGCACAAGAATATATTTACATGTATCTTGTGTATCAAAAGTCTCTGGTAAACAATATTTTGTATTTAAGCTTCGAATAATGTGGTTTATTATATGACAGAGTATCGTTTATGTAACACGAATAGAAGTGGGGGTTTACTGGAGGCTAAAAACTGAAAAACGCAAATATTTCGGTTAATATTCAAGCTAGAGAATAAACGTATATAACAATATTTATAGTACATTTAATTTTCAATAAGATTTGTTTTATACACTTTTTCGATCCGGCTGATAGTAATGGAGATATTTAGAATTTTCAAAATTCTCCCCTCTAAACCCTCCTTCCCCTGGTCCGATTTCAGCCGTTAACACATTTGATCTTTCTTACTACATAAAATTCCTAAATATTGAGTTTGGTATCGATCAAACAAAAATTACAACCGCTTGAGCGGTAACAGACAAATATGTAGATAGATAAATATATATACATTGTATTCAATAGCTGATTTTTCTTAAGGGAAATCTGCTAGAAAACAGTATGGTTTTAGAAAGCAGGATCTTGTATACTCTTCTGAAAGCTCTATGCCACTAGAAAGACATATATGCCTGAAGCAAGCATCAGTTAGGTGAAATAGTCAAATTCCAATCTTTTAGCAGATTTCCCTTAGGGGAAATCAGCTATTGAGGTCGTACTCATGACGCGATTTTCAAAAAATGTCTTCAAATGTCCATCGATCCTACCCAGGAGATGACGAAAATGAGGTCCGTTCAAAACTATATATATATTTGTCTGTTAACACTCTAGCGGTCGCAATTTTTGTTTAATCGTCACCAAACTCAGTATTTAATCGTTTCATGTAAAAAGGAAGATCAAGTTCCTTAACGGCTGAAATCGGACCAGTGGGAGGGGGGGGGGTTTAGAGGGGGGATTTCCAAAAATTCGAAATATCTCCGTTATTATGCATCGGATCGAAAAATTGTATAGAACCAATCTTATTGTAAATTAACTTTACTATAAATATTGTTATATACATTTATTCTCTATCTTGAATATTAACCGAGATATTTGCATTTTTATGAAGTCTGTGGTCGGGTATAGTTCGGATTAGATCGGCCATTTTCGTCAGTACTCGGCTCAGGTGGAAGCTTCTTCTAACCTTACAGGTCGTTTATAACCATACCTTACCTTCATTGCTTTGTGTGATTTATGCAAATACGGTCTGTTCATCCGCCGCCCCCCCCTTCTTTAGTTCTTGCACTAATAACATTTGAGTTATTAAAATATAAATTATTTTTACAATTCAGAAGCCGTTTCAGTTTGGAATTTATTAAAATTAACTGAAGGTTTTCTTATTACCGTTTGTATTTATTCATGGTGGGCTTGTATTACCAGTATGCAGATTTCTCTATTGTAAAAATTCACATGGGAAATCTGCTTAGTTTACGCACCCCCTGGGTGACGGGCTTTATTTGAGGTTGCAACTTCTGAATCATATCAAATATGTGCCAATATGAGTATAGATTCTGTTAGGTACAATCTGGGAGACATCTTTCAAATTGCAGTGTAAGTTATGTGAATCTTGTAGAACCGAAATCAACTTTTTTTCGTTCAAATGTCGGGGTGGATTGCTGTAGTACTAAGATATAACATTAACCCCCTCCCCCTCACCCGACACATGGTAGGACGCCATTTTGTTCAGCAGAGGGGGGGAGTTAGGTTGAGATCCGACTTTATGGAGCAGGTACGGGCAGAGAGTAATAATATTAGGTATAATATTGGAAAGGGTATTAGAGATAAGCACTTTACAGGGACTTATACCCCCACTCCATCTATAATGACGGATTAGCTATCCGGAAACCCTTTGCAATCCGATACAGATGGCTACGGGAGGCCTGAAACGCTCTGATAGCCTCAATCATATTAATATGCTTGCCCACTTCTTGCACTGATATATGATGGAATTGCTGAAGCATTTCAAGAAACCAATATTCCCTGCTCGAAAGCCAGCATATAGGATGTGAAATGTTTGTTCTACTATTGTTTGGAGGTATTTTTCAACATTCTTTTAACATTTTGTTCCTTAAGAATGCATAATTGAGTTAGTGTTTCATGCCATTTGTAAACCATTTTAAAACTGGAGGACTTGCTTCATGATCTCCTTAGTCATTTCTGCTCCAATAATAATAACGCCTCACCTACAAATTATTGGAAAAATTATTAAAAGTTCATGTTATTAAAAATTTCAGTTTAATCGCATATATTTATTTATTTGCACCACATCAATGTTGGTTTGTTCTTTAATTATATTACCGACCTTGAGTGGGGATTTAATGAAGGCTAGAAACAACAAAAAACAAAGAACTCCCTTCATATTTAATTTATTAAACTTTCCAATCCTCCCTCTGAACCAGCCCCCCTCCCCCCACTATTCTGACACCGATTTTGGTCGCTAACGGCAATGAACTTTAGTGATGTATTAAACTGTTAAATACCGAATGTGCTATAGATCAAGTAATCACTTTCGCGTAAAAAACATAAAATCCATCATCACACAAAGTGTACGCAGGAATCTCACTAAGCAAAAGTTAAACAATTAATACAATATTAGGTGTTTAACTAATTTAATTAAAATAATATCATGAAACACTTTATTCGAATAAAGTGTTTCATGATATTATTTTAATTTTGATATGAGCAGGAGAGGTTGTTTTCAGAAGGTATCTAAGCAAATATCTCCGTTAATAATCAAGATAAAGAAAAAAAATGTATAGGTATAGGTATTGTAATGTAAGTGTATAGGTACATTTATATAATACGAAGATATTTTTAATTTTCGAAATTTCCTCCCCCTCCCCCTATTTCCCTTCTGCCACTAGTCCGATTTCACCTGCTAACGACCTTTTATCTTTAATTTTACATGAAACTGAAACGTTTGAATATCAAGTTTGGCAATGATCAAACAATACTGACTAGACAGCCATATATATATATATATATATATATGGGTAGGATTGGCATTTGGAAGAATTTTTTCGAAAATTGCATCATGAGGACAACCCCTTAAGGAAAATCTGCTAAATTCATTACTTTTTTTATAGATTTCTTGAACTTATTAATTAGTATTTATTGTTTTTTTTTTTTTTATGATTTAGTTTTATAAATAATTTTAAATTCAATTGCAATCTTAATTGCTGATTTCCCTTTCGGAAAAGTCGATAAGAAGTCAAACAGTGGTCCACTTTATAAATAAAAATAACAAGAACAATATTTACAATATATTAAACAATAAAATTGTAATATGAGGTGAGTGTGAGTGTCAGTTTAGTTACATTTTCGAGTATTAGTTTATGATGTTGCAGATTGAAGAAGTACTTCCGTGTCTGAAAGCTTTCTGTCAATAGTTGGTGCATGTCAAATGGTAGTTGTATCGTCGCCTGCATTCTGCCAGTTTATATTCCATTGATAACGTCATAATGCACCCTGACCATATATGCTCCTTCTTTCTATCTCTGCCGACGTATCCAATGTTGTTTATGAGAAGCTTTATGAGAAGCAAAGAACCACATAAACAGCTTGTGGCGTCAACTCCAAAAAGTCTAACTGTAGAACAGTGATTGTTAAAAAAAAAATAGCGTGTAATAAAGCCAAAGAAGATCTAAATAAAAATAATTAGTCATCTGATGCAGTTCTAAGTGGACTTATTTAAAATTCTGATGACGCTTATAGGCAATGGGTCAGAATTTTGGAAACACTATTTTCCTTCATTAAAACACAACTGGTGTCTTTTACAAATTCCTTTACTGATATTGGTTTATGTGTTAGCATTTGGTTCAAGGTTGTCTTGTATCAGATGCCGGTCCAAAGAAAAAACGATTTATCTAGACCAGGGGTCTCCAAACTTTCCAGCCTCAGGGCCATACTGATTACTCCAGTAAGTTCCGAGGGCCAAAACCTCGTGCTCGTGGGCTGTTTTCTGTTTTTGGTACTACTTATTTGTGTAAGAAGACCTTATCCAAAATGAAGTACACCAAAAATGTTTACAGATCTAAATTAACTGACGAGCATCTTAAATCTCTTTTAGCAGATTTCCCTCAAGGGAAATCAGCTATTGAGGTTGTACTCATGACGGAATTTTTGAAATTTTTCTTCAAATGTCCATCGATCCTACCTAGTAGATGACGAAAATGAGGTCCGTTCAAAACTGTATATATATATATATATATATATATATATATATATATATATATATTTGTCTGTTACCGCTCTAGCGGTGTCGCAATTTTTGTTTGATCGTTACCAAACTCGATATTTAGTCATTTTATGTAAAAAGAAAGATTAAGTTCGTTAACGGCTAAAATCGGACCAGTGGGAGGGGGGGTTTAGAGGGGAGGATTTTCAAAAATTCGAAATATCTCCGTGACTATACGTCGCATCGAAATATTGTACAGAATCAATCTTATTGCAAATTAAATTTACTATAAATATTGTTATATACATTTATTCTCTATCTTGAATATTAACCGAGATATTTGCATTTTTATTAAATCTGGGCCGCTAACGGCTGGGTGAC
Source organism: Riptortus pedestris (assembly GCA_019009955.1). Classification (NCBI taxonomy): domain Eukaryota; kingdom Metazoa; phylum Arthropoda; class Insecta; order Hemiptera; family Alydidae; genus Riptortus; species Riptortus pedestris. The sequence goes on from CM032228.1 coordinate 39,250,641, forward strand.
TATCCTGCCAAAAGCTAGTTCGGCCGTTTCCTTTACTACTCGACTCTCGTGAAATTTCTCTATTGTAAAACTTCACGTGGGAAATATGCTTAGTTTACGCAGCCCCTGCGTGACGGACTTTTAATAATTGGTACAAGTAAAATTAGTCCACTACAAACTATTGTCAGTGGAAAATCTCAATTACATAAATCTCATTAGTATTTCATATGTCATTATGCTTGTTATAAGTTATGTTTTTATTTAAAATGTATAAAATATTAGTTGGATTCATTTCAATAATTTTTTAGTTATTATATACTGAAGTTAAATTTTTCTGCATATTATACATGTCTTTACTCATTACAATTCTGTGTTTCTTTATCCAACTTATCACAAAAACAATAACAATAAGCCTACAACAATGTTATGAGTAGTTAGCCCATGACCATATCAATGTAGATGTCATATTAATAATTATTCAACATAAAATTAGAATACTTCAGTGAACTAAATTTAATTTGCTATAAAAAATATGTTCTCTAAAAGGAGTTTTCAAGTATGCTAGCTCTCCGCGGGCCGGACAAAATCTGTCCGCGGGCCGGATGTGGCCCTCGGGCCGTAGTTTGGAGACCCCTGATCTAGACTATGGGCTGTCTCCGTTTTAGTTTAACGTCTGAAATCGGTCCAGGGGGAGGGAGTGTTTAGAGGGAAAGAATTTTGAAAATTCGAAATATCTTCGTTACTATATGTCGGAGCAAAAAGAGATATAGAATCAATTTTATTGCAAATTAAATGTACTATAAAAATTCTTATATAACATTTATTCCCTAACTTCAATATTAATCAAGATATTTTTATTTTTCAGTTTTCAGCCTTCAGCAAACCCTCACTTCAACTCATGTTACATAAACAATACTCATGTAATTATGTAATCAACAATAATATATGTAATTAACCACATTATTCGAAGCATAAATACCAAATATTGTTTTCAAGAGACATTTATTATACGAGATACATGCAAATATGTTCTGGTGATCCCTCCCTTTCTCGTTTTAAGTTCTTGGAATACTAAAATTTGATTCATTGAGATAAAAATTATTCCGATTTATTATATATTTCAGTACCAGATATTGTACATAGGTTTAAATAAAATTAAAATCTTACATTCTGGTATATTTCAGTAATTGCTTTTCTTCCCGGTGTGAGGTAGGGAGACCTGTTTGTTTTTATATCAGACTCTTTCGTTCGTGGGGTTTCTTATTATCGTTTGTATTTATTCACATAATATTCACGGCGGTGTTTTGTTACCAGTATGTAGCTTTATCTATTGTTAAACTTCACGTTGGAAACCTGCTTAGTTTACACAGCCCCTGCGTGACGGAGTTTTTAGTACTAAGGATACAATATCCTCCTGATGAGGTGTTGAAGTAAATAACGTGAAACATGTAGGGTTTTAATAAAGCAAATGAAGAAGAAATAGTGTTTCCATAATTCTGACCTTTTTCCTACAAGTGTTTTCAATTTGTGTTGTTGTGTCATTGGTCGTTCATTATTGGTCATTGTTTTTGGGAATCGGTCTAGTCCTGTCTTTACTTTTAATTGAATTTTAAAGATTTGAAAATAAAATAGCGAGAGGGGATAAAATCGAATTTGCCATAATGAATTGAGGACACTGCAGTAGGCAGTCAGTTGAGAATCTTAAAGAAGTAATCTTACTTAAAGGAGATTTCACTTTCAAATGAAAAGTTTACGAACTTGGATTTTACGTCTGACAGAACTTCTTTAGCCGACTTTTAAAACTTTAAGCCTTTTAACCCACAGTTAAAAGTTTGAGAAGAGTGCTGTTCGCGGAAATTTTTAAGATTTTTAAAGTATTAATTATAAAGTCTTACTCGGGAAAGGAAATGGAATTTTCCAAACCTTCCACAGAGTGACTCCTAACTATTTAAGAAGGAAATATCACTAAGACTCAGTGGGTCATATTTTTCTTCGTTTCCCTTTATTAAAATTTCAAATGTTTCACATCTTTCATTTTAACCTCTCTTTAGTAGCACAGTAAAGTTAAAAACACAGTCTAGAAAAGGATATCCTGTTTTAAAAGCTCGAATCGATACTTTTTGTGAAACAATTCGTGACATCTTCCCAAAACAAAATAAATACGTTAATACTGACTAGGAAAAGTTTCTAAAATAGCGTTCAAACATTACTAAATATCTACTTGATGTGAATTTAATGCACAAATAGGTGGTATTTTATTAAGTTTTAGTTCAATTTAAAAATTCTTGGAAAAATAACATTAGCATTCGAAAACCTAATTGTTGATAAGCTAACATCCATTTCATGTAACGGTTCTATGGTTTTTGGTGGAACACAAAAATAAAAATTAGGTCCCACCATTTGTTGTAATTTAGTAATTACTAAGTTAGGAATATGTTAAAAAATTCCGGGAGTGGAGTACAGAAGGGGGTTGTTTTAGGAAATGAATTCATGGACGTTTTAAGTTAAATGTTTGGTGTAGAAAGTTTTGAAGGTATTCACAAAGTATTAAACATAGTTTATACATATAATATTGAGTTACTTTTTATTACCCATAACATTTTCCTTTGACTCTTTTGATTCCTTGGCATTCATATGTTTTATGTATAACTGAAAATTCGTAATATCTTCGTTATTTTTAGTCGGATCGATAAATGTTAAATAATCACTCTTGTTAATCATCTTATGTCCTACAAGATTTGTTCTTATGTTGTTTCTCTAATTTCAACTAATATTATTTTAATTTTCTCATCATTCAGTTAATCATGATAGAATCATTAATCATCTTAACTTTGAAGTTGTGGTTACATACAATTCTTACAACTCGGGAAATAGAAAATCGAATTTGAGATTACATCAACGAACCATTCTGGATGAATTTGTTTAGAACAATTTGGTTATACGATGTTTTAGACTTTGGCCTTTATTATCAAATAGATTTAAGCCAAACAACCTTTAAACTTTTTCGCATTCTCAACTTTCCCATGGGATATATAGCTGAAGGCATCAGAAAAATCGAAACGTAGTACATCATACATCACATTGTCTGCCTGCATTAAAAATGGGCTTTTAAAGAGCTTAGTTTTTGCAGCACATGTGTGATAGACGTTTTTATGTTAGTTCTTAATAACACCAAAGTTTTAGCAGATGTATGGAAGGATCAGCTATTGAGACATGACTCGAGTTTTGAAAAATGTCCACAAATCCCCATCGATCGTTCCTAGGAGATGTCTAAAATGAAGAGCGTTCAAAATTATATATATATATATATATATATATATATATATATATATATACTAGCTCAGATAGGTAAAATTTTGTTCAAAAAATCTATTCTAGATGAGATGAATGTAAATACATTCTAATGAATGATTGTTTTTGGATGTCTAAAATAAGAAAGATTGAGATTATTCCTGATCCATTATAAACTATAGTACTAGATATAATAAATAGTTTTCAATAAAATTAATTAATTAAATTCAGATATATTTCAGAATACTGTTTCCGATCAAGTATATTTCTGTCCATCTCTTCAGCTCTGAGAGGTTGGCTGACCCGTTTGCTTACAAGTCAGACGATTCCTGTTGTTATTAAAATGTAAATTGACTGACTCATTTCTCATTATCATTTGCATTTATTCAGTTAATATTCGTGGTGGTTGTTAAGTGTAACCAGTATGTAAATTTCTCTATTGTAAAACCTCACGTGGTAAATCTGCTTAGTTTACGCGGCACACTTTTCTTCTAAAAATTGAGGTACATCTCCAGACCAATAGATATAACCCAATAGAATTCTTATATATATATATATATATATATATATATATATATATATATATATATATATATAAAATTGTGACCTCTCTCTGTACAGTGATTTTTTTCTCGAGATTTCACGATACTTTTCGTTTCACATATCATAGACACCATATCTGCATTTTGTTTCTTTGATGTAAGTTTGCTTATTTGTTACCTTTTCACGCATAAACGGCTGAACCGAATTTTATGAAACTTTGTATGTATATTACTACTAACCCACCTTAGACTTTAGGCTATATTAATTTTCTTTGAGACGAACAGGAGTGGGGGTTATAAGGGAAGCCTGATATTAAAAACAACGATATTTCGTTTCCTATTGGTTTTTCGACAAATATGCACCAACAAAAGTTGTTTATTTTGTTATTTCGATTAACTTTTGTTATATACACTTTCGTCGTATTCCGGAGTGAAAATGTGTTATACGCTAAAAATTATAGCGGGAGTCAGCAATATTATTTCGCACAAAAGACCCAATTGAAAAAATAAAACTAGGTATGTGTATTAGCACTAACGCTTTCATTATAATAAGCCATACCATCATTTCTAGGGACGGGCAGGAGTGGGGGTTGTAAGGGAGGCCTGAATGTAAAATAGCGATATTTCGTTTCCTATTGGTTTTCCGCAAAGACGAAGATAACAAAAGTTGTTAATTTTGTTATTTAGAATAACTTTTGTAATATTCACTTTTGTCTTATAACAAAGTATAAACGAGATATACACTAAAACATTAGCGGGAGCCAATAATTTTATTGGGCACTAACGGTTGAACCGAACTTAACAAAACTCGGTATGTCAATTAGAATTAATTCTTCCATGATTATAAGCTATATTAAAATGTTTAGGTTCGAACGGGAGTGGGGGTTATAAGGGAGGCCTGTAATAAAAATTCACGATATTTCATAGTCCCTTTGTTTTTCGGCAAACGTGCACATAACAAAAGTGGTTTACTTTGTTATTTGGAGTATCTTTTGTTTTATACATTTTTTCGGAAACAATGTATGAAGCAAGCAATTTTCGTAGAAATATTGATATGCTCAACAATTCTTTCCAATATGAACTACCAGGTAACTCACCTGGAAAAATTAATTCAAATCTATTTTAATATTTTGACCTTAATAATTCAAAGCTATACATAATGCACAGGAGACGGGAAATAAGACAATATGGAGGACAGTGAAGTCTTACATAAAAAAATAATTTTATTATTAACAAATCCACCGCAACAACAGACATTGACCCTAAACACTGGGACGGGTAAATGTATAAATATTGTCCAAAGTAAAGCCTTGCCAAAAAAAATACCATCACCATTCAGCCTCAAATGAATTCCCGGGAAGCCGGGTATCTGAGCTAGTATGTATATATATATATATATATATATATATATATATATATATATATATATATATATATAAGCTACGTTAATGGCACAATTAAATGTAGATAGAGAGAGAGAGAGAGGTAGATAGATGAAGAGAGGACCATTATCCGTTAGTTGATAGATGGCCTGTAGATGGAGCCCCAGGGCACCCTCTATATCTTGGATTCCCTAGGGCCGATATATACACCAATTCCTACCAACACTGCTTCGCTACCAACCAATAAAAACGCCTTTAAACACCTTCGTTTACACTTCTCCTCTCTCTACAACTCTTACAAACATAAACGCATTTTTTCTATCGCGTAGCAGGGTGACTCGTACAAAACATGTCAACTTTAAGTGATAACTCATATAAAGTATATACATGTTTCACAAATTGTAAATGACTACTGGAATGGAACCAGTAAGCTAAATTAACTAGTATTTAATTTCTAAATAAAAAATTTCGAGATATATAAGCTTATTTCTAATATGGGATGAATTGAAATTGGAATCTACTGACTTCTAAAAGTCCGTCACGCAGGGGCTGCGTAAACTAAGCAGATTTCCCACGTGAAGCTAAACAATAGAGAAATCTCTATACGAGAGCCGGAAACGTTCGTTATCGGCCCACATTTAATGAAAATGCAAATATCTCGGTTAATATTCAAGATAGAGAATAAATGTATATAACAATATTTATAGTAAATTTAATTTGCAATAACATTGGTTCGGCGTATGGTAACGGATATATTTCGAATTTTCGAAAATCCTCCCCTCTAAACCCCCCCTCCCACTGGTCCGATTTCAGCCGTTAACGAACTTGATCTTTCTTTTTACATAAAACGACTAAATATCGAGTTTGGTAACGATTAAACAATAATTGCGACCGCTAGAGCGGTAACAGACAAATATATATATACAGTTTTGAACGGACCTCATTTTCGTCATCTCCTGGGTAGGATCGATGGACATTTGAAAAAAAATTTCGAAAATCGCGTCATAGAGTACAACCTTAATAGCTGATTTCCCTTCAGGGAAATCTGCTAAAACTGATAAATACAAATATGTCGGATAGTATTTCAGTTAGAAGAAAATAACATTTATACATAATAGCATGAGATACTTTTCGGTCATAGAAGTAGAAATATTTTGATTTTTGCGACGCCATGCTCCTCCTGATTCGGATTTATTCATTAACAAAGTTTATCTTTATTTTTCATAATTTGATTTATAGCTTTTGTCTAAACTTAACACCTTTTAGAACTAAAACTAGGACTGTTTTATGTTTCTATTTATTTTAATTATTTATATTTAATATGTTTAATATGGGGCATTGCAAGTTTTTTCGGTCAAAATCAATGTTATTTTTTAACGTCCAATTTGTCCCTTACTGGGACGGATTTTCTACAGGTTACTACCCTTTTCTAGCCAGGATGGGACTAAGGGTTTTTTTTATTATCTGAGACCCAGCTTCTTTATATGATGGAATTAAGGTAGTGTGACCTACCGGGGGGTGAGAGAAGATAGTTCCCCTTCTACTAAACTACAGTTCCATTTTAAGGGAGGTGGTAATGGTGGTGTGGTGTAATGGAACTAAGAAGGTAGATGTCCCGGTAGCTGGTGATACCGGCTGGGTTGAAGGGACTAAGGGTTTTATTTAATGAGTGCGTCACTAAATAAATTTCTATTGCCCTGGCGAGAATTGATCTTGGCCAAAATTGAAATTCTTTCCTGTCTGTCTAACCGGTTGTCATTCACTTAAAAGGCTTGAAGAATGTTGATCTACTTTGTTTATATATTGAATATATATATATATATATATATATATAAACTGCTCAAAAATGAATAGGGATATTGGTAGGTTGGTAGGTTTTGTGGTATTTATGGGGCCTAGCAATTTTTTTTTTAATTATATATATCATTAATATTTAATAGAAATTATTGTCTTTTCCCCCCATAAAAAAAGTTATTTAATTAAGGTCGATTTAATTACAATTAATAGGATAAGAAAAAAATAACAAATATCCCTATTCATTTTTGAGCAGTATATATATATATATATATATATATATATATATATATATATATATATATATATATATATATATATAATGATCTAAAGGCTACGCCTTGTAGTTGCGACCATTGTGTGCTATTGGAAGCTGATCTTTTCATATTACAACACTCACCGAAATCCATAAGATGCTTGATGTCTTAAAAATAGGATTTTCTAGGCCTTCCTCTTCCACTATGCCCAAGAACCTTACCTTCAAATAATATATATATATTATAAATAGAAAATATTTCCGTTATTATGAGTTGGACTCTTTTTAAACTATTGTTGCACTTCAATTATTGTTTTTTTTATTACATTTTTTTTTATTAACTCAATATGAGTTGTTTCTACAGTCATGTTTTTAGCCTTCAGTGTGCCCTCATTTCTACTCGTTAAATTTTTACTTAGATGATATAATGTGAAATGACTTAAGCGTATGACATGTGGAAACCGTCTTTGTTTAGCCCTGCTTGACGGACGTTTTTTGACATTTAAAAAGGTATATTGTGAAATTTTATGTAATAATAAAATGAAAATACTTGATGAACAACACCATGAAACACCAGGTAGTCCATGGACAATAACAAACCCATTAGGGGCACAAATAGAATTAATTATATGGAATTCCATAATTTCGCCCTAGGCACAGGCTGTACTGTAGCAAGTTCGGAAGACATTTTAGCCAGTTACAATCCAGGCATTGCGAGATTATCGTATTGTCAGCGCAAATGTTCCCCTCCCTGAATATTCATAATTAAAATGATATGTTAATGAGCTCCATTATTTATTCATTTAGTCATATATTACCATTTAGCTAACGGCCTTAAGAAATGCACCGGAAACTTTCTAAAAAAGGAGAGACGCTCTCTGCCCGTCATTTTAATTGACGAAGCAACACAAGGTTACCTTTGTAAGACTGCTAGTTGCATTTATGCTAATAAATGCGTTGACTGATGTACAATTTTTCCGATAATTTAGACTGAAATTGTCTTACCATAAGATAGATATATAATATATAGTAGTTACGAAATATTTTACTAAAAAAGAAAGCCAAATCAGCAGTTGTCCTCATTGTGATTTGAATTAAGACTCCTTAAAAAATATTCAAAATGTGTATATACGCATACAATCTTGCTATCAAACACATTTCAGTCTGAAGTTTAGGGGCTTTGAGTGAATCCAATAAGTTGCACACTCCTTTCCATGAATTTTCCTTTTGTTACCTCACTAAAAACTTCCAAATGGGATAAAATATTTTGAATCCCACTGGTTCTACACCATTCCCACATTTTCATCGAAATAATCGTTTTATTTCATAAGGCATGCTTAACTCTTGCTATTCTTTTATTAGTTTTAAGTTTGAATTTTTTTTTCAGCAATAAAACTTCCTAGGTAACAAAATTGCTTCACTTTTTCAGTTATGGTATTCCCAATTTGATATTCATTTTTTTTTTTATTTATTAACGTCCACTTTTTTTGCAACTTAGGCTAATCGGGACGGGTTATCTACAGGTTACCACCCTTTTCTAGCCAGGGTAGGATTTTAGGACGTTATTTAATGAATTTCGTCACTATATAATTTCCTTGGCCCAGGCGAGAATACAACTCGCCACTCTAGGTTTACCATGTGAGATAAAGGTCAACGCTTTAACTCGCATGGCTAACCTGAGCCCCATTTAATATTAATATTCATTTGATCCATATCTACCACTAAAACCTTCATTTAGTAGACCTTCATTTTCCCTTAAAGATATTATTTCATGAAATGTTCCATGACCAGTTTAAATTTCAGATCCATTCTTCTTTCTTTTACGAATTAAAGTATTCAGTTTTCGATGAAATAATCCATTTTGACCCTCACTGAATCAAATTTTATATCTGTATGCTTATCTTTTACTACTTAAAAATCACTATCCTTAAAGTGTCTAAATGTGGACCTCGTCTTTCGATCAATATCAACTAATAAGGAGAATTCTTTCCTAGAAGTGGGAAATCTGGTTAGTTTACACAGTTCCTGCGTGATATACTTTTATTATTATTCATGTCTCTCTAATATAAAATGTAACGCTAAAATGGCTTCCCATAACTTCTTCTAGATCGAAACGTAGATTCGGTTTTTACCACTTTATTTAGTATAATTACTGCAAACCCATTGTTTTGCCTTCTTTTTTTAGGTTAAACAGTTATTACGTTTCTAATGTACCTTGTTGAAATACTTTCCCCGTCATAGCAAGGTAACATTTACCTAAAAGTAAAAGAACCTTCTTGAGTTCAGCTGGTGTGTCATCACGAATCCTTGCCATTTACAGTAATTTGACAGGATTTCAACTTAACTTCATCAGTTTCCCTTTTGTCAGAAAAAAAAAATAAAATATTCAAGTTACTTAAATCAATATAGACGTATGTAATAGAAGTGTGGGGTACAGCAGAACCTTGAACATCGGACGCATTCAGACTTTCCAATCTAAAGTCCTGCGCCCCAAAGTTGTTGCTCCATATTATATTAGGATCTCAATGTCCCATTTGTAAAGGACCTAATTCCCTTAAGATTCAAAAACTTCCACAGCACGCTATCCAATCATCCTAATCCAGAAGTCCTAGCCCTTTCTAGTGCCACTCCCCGGCGGGATATTCCCCTCCACGGCGCCTCAAGAGACAATGGCCCAGAGATCTCCTATAGAAGTGTAAGTGGAGTGATAGCAGTGGCTAATTTCTTATCAAGTGCCATATTCCTCCTTAGTTCATAACTGGCCAGGCAAGAAGCTGCTCCTCTCATTGTGGTAAAGGGGTGTAGCTTCTGTCGAGAGTGATGGAGGACGATTGTATTTTACACTATCACATTACCAAACGCATTTTAATGCAAAATGTAATTTTCTTAATAAAAATAAAAAAGTTTCTCTTTAACCAGTTTAAAACTTGGCCTGAAAATGCCTTCTTTAAAACTGAAATGACTCCTACCCAACTTCCTTCATCTGAGATGCAGATCACCCTCATGGCATATGAATAGAAATGCCCTTTCTCTTGCCAGTGTCCCACATAAACCATTCTTACCTCCTCACTTTTTCTTGAGCCCCTCACCAGTGGCCTCAATACCCTGGTGTTGTTGCAGTTTTGCAAAATTCTCTCTGTGAGATGCCCAAAAACACTTAGATTCTCCTCCTGCCAGAATTTGGTGTCAATTATCGTCGTAGTCAGCGTAGACATTTATCTGTGCCCATTTATTTCTTAATTGAGTTGTTATAGTATAGTTGAGGCAAATTGTAAAGAAAAAAAAGTCTGTCACACAGGGGCTGCGTAAAGATTTCCCATATGCTGCATACTGGTAACACAACACTACCATGGTTAAATACAAACGGTAATGACAAATCTTTCAGTTAATTAAAATAAATTCCCAACTGAAACGGCTTCTGAACTGTAAGAATAATTTATATTTTAATAACTCAAATTTTAGTAGTCCAAGAACTACAGAAGGGGGGGGGGCGGATGAACAGAACGTAAATCTCACAAAGTAAGGAAGGTAAGGTAAGGTTAGAAGCTTCCACCTGAGCCGAGTAGTGACGAAAATGGCCGACCTAATCCGAACTAAACCCGACCACAGACTTCATAAAAATGCAAATATCTCGGTTGATATTCAAGATAGAGAATAAATGTATAGAGCAATATTTATAGTAAATTTAATTTGCAATAAGATTGGTTCTATACAATTTTTCGATCAAATGCATAATAACGGAGATATTTTGAATTTTCGAAAATCCCCCGTCTAAACCCCCCCTCCCTCTAGTCCGATTTCAGCCATTAACGAACTTGATCTGTATTTTTACATAAAACGGTTAAATATCGAGTTTCGTAACGATCAAACAAAAATTGCGACCGCTAGAGCGTTAACAGACACACACACACACACACACACACACACACACACACACACACATATATATATATATATATATATATATATATGTGTGTGTGTGTGTGTGTTTGTGTGTGAATGAAATGTACAAATAAAGAAGGCATAATCTCAACGGAACTAGGGAGAGAGACAGTACTCGAAGATACCTGAAGTGAAGCCTCTGAGATTGGTACATACACCAGAATAGGAGCACTTCAGTCTCAGAGAGAGAGGAGGATGATAGACATATGTTTAGCGAATCGCCGGCCAGAAACATGAACAAACGGTCAATACCTGGACACTTTGAATTAAATATTTATTACTTGCTTTTTTGAATCGTGGCAGTTTTAGCAGATTCCCCTTAAGGTCAGCTATTGAGGTCGTCCTCAAGACGCGTTTTCTAAAAATTCCCTCAAATATCGCAATTTTTGTTTGATCGTTACCAAACTAGATTTTCTTATGTAAAAAAATAAGACAAGTTCGTAAATTGCTAAAGTCGCACTAGTGGGAGGGGGGTTTAAAAGAGAGAATTTGAAATATCTCCGTAATCATAAGTCGGATCGAAAAAGTGTACATGAGAAATTCTATTGCAAATTAAATGGTCTATAAATATTGCTATATGTGATTTTTCATTATTTTGATTATTAACCAAGATATTTGCATTTTTAGTCTTCAGTATACCCCCACTTCTACTCACGTCATATTAACAATAGCCTGTAATATCATGAGGCTCTTAATTTGAAGCTTAAGTACAAAATATTGTTCTCATTGAACTTATACTTTTTGAGATAAATGCAGTTGCATGACGCACGAGGGAAATTTGCTTAGTTAACGCAGCCGCTGCGTGACATACTTTTTATTTTGCGAGAAGACCCAGCGTTCTGTGTAAGTACCTGTTGTCCAACAAATCCTATCGCAACCATTTCCTTCAGACTTTAGGTGCGGTACGTCCCGGTGCATGCAACCGGTCTATGCTTAGAGGTTTAGACCATACAGGTATCACGGGGTTGGCGGAGGAAGCCCTGTCTAACCATTAATTAGACCAGAAACTCCTGGCTGGTGTGCGGATCCGCTTTGCGGTTGTCAGTCACAGACTTATGGTCATCGTTTACACCCTCAGCCAGAGGTGTCAGAAATGATTGAACAAGGGGCTTCTCAACCTCTTCAGTCACATATTAAAATTATCTTCTCATTTACAGAATTATCAGACAATGAGTGTCTTTTCTAGTATTTGAGTTCTTCTTTCTCATATTAAGCCTCGGGGTTAAGAGAAGGTGAGAGAGGTTGAGGCCCGAAGGCTAGGTACCCTTTCATTCCGTTTCTGTCCTCTTGTGGCCCACACATTGCCCAAAAAATCCTGAAGGTTGTATGATCTTTATGTATTAGTAATATAGTTATAATCACACATAAAGCAAAAAGGAGCAGACGTTTAAGGTGGTATCGTCGTAAGTGAAAATTATTCATCATACTCTGGAAGCTCCAGCTGGGAATTTGATAAGAAGGACGGGAAAACTTCGAGGCCAAGTTGGAAGGAGCATTATCAAACTATCGGAAAACTTATTAATGAAATTCAAACTTTGCTCAGCCACTTGAGCTCATGACACCTTCGAGTAAGTACGAGATACGAGCAAACTTGGCAACGTGTGAATTTTTCATTGATGTTAGTTGTAATAATTTTGTGATATACAGACGCTGAAAATTTTGTTGTTGTCTTTAGAGTTTATTTAATGTTGCCGAAGAAAAGTAATTTCTTTATCTCAAAGTTTAAAACTTTAATGTATTTGTGACGAGGTAATTATTACTCTCTCACTGTCCTAATGTACTGTGTTGTGCCTCTGACGTCGTGTTAGCCCTTCGCGGTTTAATGCTTAGCTACAAAGACCCTCACTTCCGCAAGTCCTTCTAAGGACTGCTTCTCATCCTTTTCCTCCGACTCTGCTAATAACATATTCCAATAAGGCCTGCAGGGATCCATTTTCTTACTTCCCAAGCCACCCTGTTCTTATTTATAGCCCTAACTGTCAGGTTTAAAATACAGCACCGTTACTTCGGTGAAGCTTAACTTTACAAGGAGCCCTTTTTTTTCCCCTCCAGCTTTTGGAAATCTCCATCCGAGAAGAATCTGTTTCATTCTACTTTTTCAGTCCTGTAAAATTCTAACTAGAATTTTTAAACTTCTATGATTTTCATGATATCATACCTTACTCTATTTGAATTATTCCTTCTTTTTTCCACCTACTCCTTTGTATGTACAAATTTGTAGATTATTTTATCTCTGAATTTTCGTCCCCTTTTACTAGATTTCCCTTAAGGGAACGTAAACTGACTTATACAATTGCACGCTTCATTGCATTCATTTAGTTATAAAAATTCCAACCATCTTCTGTTGGTAAGTGCAACTATGCAACTAACATCACCACAACCACTCATCTCGTATATATTACACAAAATCCAGACATTAAAAAAAATAATATCTATGGGTTACCCGGACTTACGAACATTATTACTTTATTTATCTATACAGAAGCACCCGCATCTTGGCGATTTGGCTCAAAGTTTCACAATGCAAAATGAAAACAAAATTATATAAAAATAACAAAAACTGAAACAACAAATAAAAAATTAAATACAACAAATAATCATTAAATACTAGTAATAAAGACAATTAATAAACATTACACTAGTAATAAAGGCAAAAATATTATGTTATCCTATATACTAGTACATTTATATTATTATTTTTTATTTATTTAGTTTTGTACCCCATAGCGATTGTGATTTGCATTATTATGATGATATATTTACTCCTTCATGTGCTTACTATTTTTGTACTTTTATATTATGGAAAATATTTCTTTAATATCTAATTCTTTCTCATCCGTGCTTTGTCTAAAGAATATAATAAAAGTTAACCCTTTTAAATGTTTTTAGGTATGCTGTAGACCTATTCTATTTTGTATTTTATGTTTTTGTAAATGTTGATGTGTTTTAAATATGTTATTATTTGTGGAATATATTGGCTGCTGCAAACATTAAACAAAGCACAAATGTAGACGAACTCCGCGAAATCAGCAACTCACAAGAGAACTTACGACAACACATATTGTACACACCAAGGTATTCAAACCCAAGTAAACCATATTCAAACACATAATACTCAATTCATGGCTGAAATGGCCTTCCCCAAAAAGGCTATTTAGAAGAGAACAAGTAGTCTTAACGTAGTTAAGAATTAGCCATTCACACTGACATACTTACTGGAGAAGAAGGACTCTACTGCCAACACTGTAATAGTGCACTTTTCATACACTTTGAAGGTATGATTAGTAGATTCCCTTAAGGGTTGGTTGTATTCACTGAACTTTTACTGGATGAGATATGTGCAAATAATTTCGGTGTGGTGACATTATTTTATATTTTAGCTTCTACACTACATGTTTTTTATTTAATCAAGACCACACTCCATATTTCACCGCTTTGTGGAAAAGATTATGTAAGGTAGTAGCTGAAATCGGCCGGGGGGAGGAAGGTTTAGAAGGCGGATTAATGGAAAATTCGAAATATCTTGGTTTGATCGAAAAAGTTTACATAACCAGTGTTGTTGGAATTTTAATTCTCTTCAAATAATGTTAAACATACATATATATATATATATATATATATATATATATATATATATATATATTTCATGTCGAATATTATAGTTGTATGTATATTTATATTTTCAGCCTCAATAGATCCCCGCTTATTATCTACTGATTTTTATTACTATTAGTAACTCAGATAACATTTTGTTTACATAGTCTTCTCACTGCGGAATAAATAGGAAATAGATTGTGTGATGGAATGACTAGCGTTTCATACCAGCACTTCGGGAGTCTGCTTAGTTTACACAGCCCCTGCGTGACTGACTTTTTAATAAATAGGACAGACGAACAAACAGGATAGTACGACTCTTGGTCAAAGATTACAGAAAGTAAAAAGGTAGGAAATAGCCCAAGAAAAAGAATGGACGAGGTTTCTTCCCTTTTCCTCCTTCAAATAAAATAGTTTTAGGAGGAGGAAGGAGCCTGGGAATCCTCCCTTCGGGGAGAGATGTGAGTAGCCTAAATGAAGAGAAAAGGGTCCTGACCATCAAATAGGTCTCCCATGTCGTCTCCCATGCAGGCCAGTCTCCCTAGGGCTATCTCATCCCTCCCTTCATCTCCTCATCCAATCAGGATCTCTGGGAAAAACCTTCCACATCTCTTTCTACCTCGCTCCCCCCTCACCATCTTCTATACTACCTCCCTTCGACAAACATGTATTACTTCTTCTCCTTCTCTACCTCAGAATAATGTGGGATTTCGCTCCTCAAAATCGTTGTTTTGAAAGGACCCTTTGTTCGTACGTGTAGTAATACAAGCACCATTCTCTGGTTCGACATAAGTATTATCAACCCATAGCAAGTTTATTCCTTGTACTGCAGCCTCTCCGTAATCTGCAACAAGACAAGTCCGGACTTCCAGAAACCTGGACTTTAACAGAGAGTATTAACGACAATGTCTGTCCTCGTCTACAGTAATCATAGCTTCCTATACTTCCAGTTACGGCACCGACTCGTTGTATTTGCTACGCCACAGGTTCCATTATTATGGTTTAAGCCACTTTATTTGTTTTACCTGGATTAACCTATAAGACAAATCCAGTTCAGAGTATTTCAAATTCCCACCTACAGACCCAAAGATCTTTTACTAAAAGGTTAGGACCTTTGGCCAAAGGAATATGAATGGTAGGCGAGATGCAACTGCTACATGACGTCTGTGTTTCATGCCAGTGACGAGCGCCATTCTGTTGCATCTAGTAAATAAAGCCCTTATCTTATGTATAACTATCTAAGAAATCAGCTGTAATGTGTTTTTTTTTCATCTACCGTTTGCTACACGAACCACTCTAGTAGTCTTGTACAAGTATTGCTAGAAGAGCTTCATCTACTCTTAACCCAGTAATGATTTCTCCCTGAAAAATCAAATCAAACACGCTCAACTGGACTTCAAGTAATAGACACTCTAGAAGAGAAGAAATTGTACTTACACGCCTACGCACAGGACACACTAGACTAACACATTCATATTTAATGAGCAGACAAGATGAACCTATATGTTGCTACTGCAACAGAACGCTGACTGTAAAACACATACTAACTGACAGCACACAAGTAAAATCGTACCCATGGCCCACAAATGTATGCGAACTACTGGCCGACAGTAGCCAATTTATAGATGATGTTTTTTTAGGTATTTAAGAAATAATGGATTATTTGATGAAATATAAATATAGCTATTATCTACAATTATGAAAGTTATATATAGCAAGCACTGTGAAATATAAGTTTTGCCTTCTTCCAGTTTAACGATTTATAGATTTTCTTTTAGTTTTTTTTTTGTTTATTTTATTTTTATTTTGTTCTTTCCTCATATTGTAAATATAGTATTAGTAATTATAGTATATATTATAGTAAATATAGTATTTGTAATTATAGTATTTATATAATTTTGTGAAATTATATACTAGAATGTCAAAAGATGAATCGCTATTATAGCGGCATCTCAAATAAATAAATAAAAAAAAAATTTCTCCCTGAAGAAACAATTGCCTCTTTTAATTAAAATGTAATTTAATTACCACATGATAACATACTTTGAATATTAATAAGTCCTTTTTTTACAAGTATGTTTCAACCTTCTGTTTTCCCCTTCACACGGAGATAATGGTCTAACTTCTCGCTGGGGACGACCCTTCCCTACTGGGAAGCTGGGCTAGTATTCCAACTCGCAACGTCGGGCTTTACTGTCCAGCGCCCTAATCACTCACCTGCCATGATGTTTAAATAATAATTATTGTTCCAGGCTGTCTTTGTTGGTTTATTGTGATCTTACTCCTATAATGCAGAGCTATAATGCGCGGACATCGTCTTACAGTATGAGTTCCTTTACTGAAGACTTTATACTCCACTGAATTTTATTGAAATGGCAAAACGTTTCTTGTCTCATGAGATGAACCATGGTTAGATTTGATTGAACCGTCATCTTCCAGATCACTCGACTGGTCTTCCAGTTTTTCTAAAACGTGTTTAGTAATAGAATCCATTAAACCCCAAAAAGTTAACAGTCAGTAACCGACCTTGTTAAAAACAAGAATTCCTATAGGAACAAATGAGTTTTGTTTTGTCGACCCATTTGGTAATAATTTGGGGATTTTGTAATATATTTACTTCCTCGAATTAAAAAAAAAAAATCTGTTTTCAAATTTCGACAGAATAATTCGTTTTGGCCCTCATTGAATCCATCTTGATATCTCTGTGTACCTACTTAAGTTCAACATAAAAATGAACATTATTATTTGATATTTAAGACTGTTGTAACAACCAATTGTGTTTTATTCAAATCATCTAAGGAATAGGAGGTGCATAGAGGAGTGAAATTAAAGAATTGCTAATTTCTCGGTTCGTATTAGAAATACAGAAGAAATTATAGGACCTTCCTTCTTTGCCATAAAAATTGTGACACATGACATTTTTTATTCCGATACATTGGAATGGAGATGCCCACGTCACTTTCGAATGAAATTATTTTGAGTGAAGTGCAGCAAAACATTTTGTATTTATAACCTCTTATTGAAGAGGTTCAAGATATAACAGCTTATTGTTAATATGACGAGTAGGAGTTTAAGTAATGATGAAAACTAAAACATCTGAATTCACGATAGAGAAAATATGTGTATGACAACATTTATAGGTATATTAATTTGGAATAAAATTGGTCTTGCAGAATTTTTCGAACCGACTAATAGAGATCTCCGAGTAATGGAGATGTTTCGTAAATCGCGTCAAGAGTAGAACCTCAATATCTGATTTTCCAAAGGGATTTTCCTCTATTTTGCAATGCATAGGGGTGACATAATACAATTACCACTTGAGCCGTAAAATCCAGACCAGCATAAAATAGGGAAATAGAAAAAAAAAGATATTTGAAAGGAGGGAATAGGATGCGGGTAGGGGACCCCCTCAATGTCAGATAGCCATTGAAAATTTACAGTCCCTGAGGGCCTGCGGTAAGAGTGTCGAGTTATCGGACAAATGGGAGAAGGATGGTGATAGTTGGGGAACAGTAGCTCCCCCTGCTGATCTATGGGAGTACTAAAGCCTCAGGCTAGCACCTTCAACTTGTTTAATCCTTTACGCCACGCCGCCCTCTCTCCTTACTCCGACCCTCTAGGGGTGACGTCACCTCGCCCTAATCCAATAAGGGAGCACTTCCGTGGGTCAAGAGTCGCCTCCATTGTCCTATGGGGAGCCTCAAGGCACGTTAAGGAGGCGTGTGTGCACCCTAAAGCTTGGATGGCTACATCTCACAAGGGAGTACACATCCTGATTGAGTTAAATGAAACAGAAATGATTCTTAAATCCGTTAGAGTAATCACCCTCAATCGGCTATTTAATCGACTGGAAAACCGCAACAAAACTGGTTCTTGGAATGCAAATAGGAAAGTGCAAAAAATATAAGCCTCAAAGTTCGTTATTTCTCGAACTAATGGGCTAAGTGTCTGTAGT
This sequence comes from Riptortus pedestris, assembly GCA_019009955.1. Lineage (NCBI taxonomy): Eukaryota > Metazoa > Arthropoda > Insecta > Hemiptera > Alydidae > Riptortus > Riptortus pedestris. The sequence continues at coordinate 39,269,376 of CM032228.1, forward strand.
GCTATCTTTGTCACAACTTCTATACTTTGAACTGGTTTTTGTGTAGACCTAAATAAGGGCTTTATTGATTTTGATGTCTGACTGCCTTATGAATAAAATGCTTAAAATACTTACTCCGTAAGGAGACATGGCACTACCGCAACGTGACATTTGGTGCAAATAATCTTCTCTACAGTATTTTGCATACCTGACCTAAATTACTAGAAACAAGCAGGTTCTCTAAGAAGAACTTCTGTCGTATCCTAGGAATAGAATGCGGTCCAGTTAGTGGTCGGCTTGATGACCTGGAATAGGACTTCAAATCCAACTGAAAAAGCTTAGTCGAATCCGGAATTCTCTACAACTGAGGTGATACAGACTCATTTTTTTCACATTTCCGTCGGTTCTACTTTGGAAGATAACCCCTTATACATATAGTATTTACATGCTATACCTGGTAATTGGTTTCGGGGACAGGTAAACATGATTTTCACGCGACAGAACAGGGGGAAAAAAAGATCATAAGGACATGCAGTTGTTTCTCATTGCCTTCTGCACCAGAACATCCAGCAATAAAAGCATCATGAGGAAAATTCCATTCACACGAGTAAAGGCATGAGTGGACCAATTCTATTCAAGGCCAGAGCTGTTAGATAGCCATTCCTCCATAGCCTGTAACCTGCATAAGCTGACTAATGATAGGCATTAGCTAGTATGCGTATGCAAACTACAACTTTAATCTGCCCTCCAGTCTCTCCCTGGTAACATGTTGTATGCGAGAATGTAGACAAGGAGGGGATAATAAGCCCATACATGTATACAAAGGACCTCAATTTTTCTCACCTACCAGTTAGAATCTATAGATATAGTAATTCATGATAATTGGGGGGGGGTTTATAAATATGCAATTTTTTCGGTCCCCATTATGTACCTCAGAGATTTTTAACAACTCCACGAAGACTTCACAAACATTGTTTAAATTATGAGTTATCACTGGCTTACCCCAAATCAAGAAGGGTTTAGAACGAATTGTCTCTAGCAGTTCCAGAGGCCTCACTGGGGCCTCAGCGCCCAGCTGGGCTGTAACAGGATTTGGAGATTCAAAGTGCTCAGCCATAATGACTGGGCTGTCTAACCAATTTACATACTAGACTATTATTAAGACAGCAAACTGTTAAATTTCTCTCTTAGTGACGATTGATGCAGCATCCGATTTCCCCGCCAGCTTACAGAGGCCATGCACTCTCTCTTTCGAAGTCACTTTTATTCAATATTCATCTTTCTGAAAACATTTGCGGGATCGACAGTGACCTCCAGACACCGCATTTGTATATAATTTAATACTCTTATCCATTAAATATTTTTATAAATTTATTTTATTGTATGTAGGCACTCGTGAGAGGTATTTTGTGCCTAGGTGGTCGAAATTTGATTTTCATTTTCCTTCCTTTTGCTCAGCAGTCCCTCTCTTCACAGGTTCCGTCCACTGCTAGCCCTTCGTCATCCTTGTCTATGTTGCATCTCTCCTATTTTTCTCTATCCCCGATCCTGTGACAAATAACAAAAGCAGAGCAGTATTTTGTTATTACCAATTTGACATATGCTTATCTCGCTGACTTGTGTGCCCATATGTTGAAGTTCTATATTATATTTATTTATTTAGACAAGTAATTATTAAACATTTTAATAGTTTTTTATAGAGTGGATATCATCTCCTAGTATTTCAGATAGTACTTCTGACATACCAAGGGACTTTCTGATGTCCTTTTACTTACTCTTTAAGTAAGTGTGCAACTGTTAAATCTACTCCACAAACAATGCAGGTTGACAGAGCATGCTCCACAAGCACTAAAGGTTCGTTAGAGTTTCTTCTCTTTTCATTAGGTTCTGGCGTGTGAGCCTTGTGTGGCCAATTCTAAGGCGGCATATTAATACGTCATCCCTCCTTTTAGTAATTGTTGAAGTATCCCAGGGGTTGACAGTACTTTTTACTGTGCGGAGCTTATTGTCACACAACACATGCCCATGATTGATGGCTTCAGCGATTGGAACTTCTGTCAGTAGAGTGCCCTCGGTGATAGATTTTGCGGCTTATAATTTATAAGCTTTTATAAATTTAACTGCCATTAGAATCCAAAAAGCGCCAAGCAAATGTTAAATCCAAAAAGGATCCAAGATCGACGACAGATCTTGGCAGGGAATGCGGCCTCAAGGCATTTGCTGGGAGGTCAAGTGGTCAGCTTCTCGATGTAATGCAGTGGCGTTACAGATCAAAGGTTTGCCAAAATTGACGAATGCACGGCCAAAGTTAATTTAGAGTGTGATTCCGGGGTCTTGAACTTGGAAGTTCTAGCACTGGAATCCAAGGTTTATACCGCTGGGGCACTTCCGCATCATTTAATATAATAACGGGGTAAGAAAAATAAATATGTTTATTACCTAGTTTGTCCCTTACACGTAAACCTGACTCCAGCTTGCCTATCAGTGACGAATGGCACATCTTAGAATATTAAAGAATCCTGGGATGTGGTAATCTCCATACATGATAAATGCTATCTCGCATCCACACAGGAATTAAGATATCATCGGCAGAACCCTTGACAGCTCTCCTAATCCCAGGCGGGAGAGTGGAACGAGCTGGAGGTGTCGCCTGCTATTAGTGTGAGAGCAAGGTGGAGAGGTTGATTGGGAATTTGGTCCAAGAGAGGCGATTAGGACATCCTCCAGGGAGGAGGGTCACACAGCCAAGATTGAGTGCCCAACTTACGGGGTGTGCTCTTCTCGAGGGGAAGGAAGCACCTTGTAAAATGTCATTGCTCAGAAATACGGCTCGTTCCTTTGAGTCGTGAAATTACTGTATTGTTCCTACAATTTTCTGGGTTTTTTATTACGTTTCCTTTTTAAGATTTCTCATCTAGAAAAGGAGGTATTGCAGTCGGTCACCTGGCAAGAATCCCATCAAATCTTTGCGAATCGTTGAAGATGAACAAGTAAAAAAGTCCGTCACGCAGGGGCTGCGTAAACAAAGCGGATTTCCAATAGATAAATATACATACTGGTAACACAACACCACCGTGAATATTAAGTGAATAAATATAAACGGTAATTGAGAAATCTTTCAGTTACATCATAATAACTCTACAACGGAAAGCGTGTGAATTAAAAAAAAAAACAGGCCAGCTAACCTAAATACTAGACCGGAAAGAAACGCAATTACTGAAATATTTCAGAATATAACAAATTAATTTTATTGAAAACTTTACTATATCTAGTACTGTAATTTATAATGGATCAGAATAATGTTTATCGCAATCAATCAAATTTTAGTAGTCCAAGAACTTAAGAAGAGGGAGGGGGGTCACCTTAACATATTTGCAATTATCTCGTAAAATAAAGGTCTCATGAAAACAATATTTGGTATTTGAACTTCGAATAATATGATTTATTACATAACAAAGTATTTTTTACGTAACATGTGTAGAAGTGGGGGAGGGATGAAAACTGAAAAATACAAATATCTCGGTTAATATTGAAGATAAAGAACAATGGTATATAACAATATTTATAGTACATTTAAATTGCAATAAGATTGGTTCTATACAATTTTTTGATTCGACGTATAGTAACGAAGATATTTTAATTTTCGAAAATCCCCTCTAACCCCCCCCCTCCACTGGTCCAATTTCAGCAATTAACGAACTTGATCTGTCTTTTTACATAAAACGTTTAAATATCGAGTTTGGTCAACGATAAAACAAGAATCACGACCGCTAGAGCGTAACAGGCAAATATATATATATATATATATATATATATATATATATATATATATATATACAGTTTCGAATCTCATTTTCGTCATTTACTAGGTAGGATCGATGGACGTTTGAAGAAAAATTTCGATAATCGTGCCATGAGTACGACCTCAATAGCTCATATCCCCTTAGGGGAAATCTGCTAAAACCAAAACATGTTTGTACACTTAACGAAACATAGTCGATCTCGTTATTGATGAGTTGCCTCTCATTGGGAGAGGGTAGAAAATACACTAAATTCAAAATCAACTGGCTAAGCCAGTCCTAGAATTGTTATTTTGACTCCTGCAGATTAGGTACATATGTCCCACCTATCTTGGTTCATTTTATTAATCCTGAAATAATCTAAACTTTTTTTGGACTGATGAATACTTTAGAAATATCAGAAATATGGTCCAACGGTTGACTCAATACTTTGAGAAATAAAAACAATTAAAAGAATGATAATCATGACAGATTATCTCTCTCAATGACACAGAATAGACTGGACCATTAATGTTTGAAATAATTTCGCTTTAATGACTGTTTTTCCATTTAAAAGGGGTTGAAAACAAAATTCATCATTATTAAAGATGTTTGTTATTGCTTTTAACACAGAAAATAACAATTTAACTCAGAGATGTTTGTTATTGCACTGACGTAGAATATGTTATTTTAGTAATTTGTTGGCGGGATTAGGAAATAAAATGGTTTTTCGTCTTGAAAACAACTTTATTATAATTTAGCCTACAAGTTTCCTGTCACACTATCCCACCTCTTAAATCTTCACGATTTAAAAATTTAAATTTGTCAAATTTATCATGAATGATATACAGCTGATAATGTAAAAAAGCTCTCACCAATATATATAAAAACATTAAATAACAAGGCAATAAAAGTATAACTGTGATATGTTAGAAATAAATTGATCCAACGCATAATGATGGAGACAATCGTATAATATTATTCTCATTCTCAAATCCCAGACACCTTCCGGTCTGATTTCGTACATTAATTGGTTCCGTTGAATATAAAAAATGGTGTCGGTATAATAAACAACTGATCTGGGCCTCCTGCTACTCCTTATTAAATTAAATAATCAAAATCTTTGGTTTCATTTAAAATTATTTCATTTGAAAGTGATATTCACTATCTCCATTCCAATGCATCGGGCCAAGAAATGCTACAAAACATAATTTATAGATCTATTCATGTTAAACAAAAAAAAAAAGTCTGTTCAATACACTATTGGTTTCTGTACTACGGTTTGATAAATTGTTTTCCCTCCTTCCACTTGCCAAAAGGGGAGGTGCATAACCAGACGTCTCAACGATCCCAAATATGAAATTTCAACATTCTAAGCGTAGATATTTTTCAGTTATGCAAAATATATACAAATGTTCAAACGCCAAGCTGAAATGATTTCAGGGTGGGTCAAAATTGGATTAATCCGCAGAAATTTGAAAACCAAATATTTTTGCGGTAACAATACTTCCAATAATTCGTACAAGGAAGAAAAACATGGGGCTTCTACAGCTATAATTTGATTATATAAGGTTTTTCGTGTCAACTTGTAATAGGTATGATATTTCGAGAAGTTGTGCTTCCCTGTCTGCGTGCCCAAGAAATTCACCTTTAGTTAAAGGCTTAAATATAGAGTTAAATATGGATCGAAAAGGAACTGCGGTCGCTGGAGCGTTGATACGATTAAATTTAAGCTTTAATGGACCTCATTATCGTAATTTCTTAAATAGGATCAAAAGAGTCGTGTAGAAATATGTCGAAGATCGCCACCCTTAAGGGAAATCTGCTATAATCTTATGGCTCTTTTCACCCTCCTCAAGGAATTTAAGTAAATTGTACCGCCACTGCTTTCCACCAGGTCCCGGACCACTTATGCCCTCCTCTTATATTTTAAATTTATTAAGACATCTGGCTTGTGTCACCCCCGCTTAAAGGCGTGACGTCATCCCACTCCAGCACCCACTCAACGAGGAGAAAGGCCCACCCCTTTCGGAATGTCAGCTAAGTTTTGCATTCCACTCCCTTAAATTAGTTTTTCCCTTGAGGAGAGAATTTAACTACCTGTCTCAAGCCCGGATTACGAGCAAGCCAATTTTTCCTGTCCTTTGTTCTGTGATTAATTTATTTCGACATCCTTGGCATTTTCCAATTTATTTAAATTTGTTATGTGACCTGACGGACATTGGAAAATTCTTTTTAAGGCGGAGTCAACTATTTTGAATTTCATTAACATATATAATTCATGCAAATAATAAAATTTATAAAATAAACTTTTCAAATCTAAATTATATTGTTTTCAAAGTAAACTTCTAATCAAAGTTTAAAATAATATATCTCCATTTTTATATAATATATATTATTTTAATACACTACTGGGTTTTTGAGCTTGGATCCTCTAGCACAGAGATCCAGTGCTTCACACACGGACACGCAAACGCACGCACGCACAAGCTTAAGTTATGTAAACCATTTCAATGTTCTTTTTTTCCCCATTTTATAAAAGCGTTGCGTTCCCATTTATTTGACGTGCAAACCTTTTTTGGCCGTGACAAAAGAACAGGCTGTGGCAACTTTGATAGACACTTGTGTAGATTCATAGATTTATATCAAAGTGTGTTATTTATTAACGCCCACTTCATGCTACTATGGCTAATTGGGACGGGCTATCTACAGGTTACCACTCTTTCCTAGCCAGGGTGAGACTAAGGATTTTATTAAATGTAAATACTAATGCGTCGTAAAAAATTGTTCTTACCATATGATTAACTCCCATCTCAATAAAAAAAATGTCAAGATAACGATGATTATGTGCAAATATAGCTGTTAACTGCAGCAATCATTATAAATATTAAAAGACGTTTTCTTCAGTCCTGTAAAAATAACCATTTTAGAGTTACAATATTTATTAATTTATCTAGCAATAATCGTATTAAACATTTCGTTGTGCCTTATTCTGTTCCAATTAGAAAAGCGTTTCGTTTCCATTTGACTGGAGATGCTTGGCAAAATGGTCGTGACAGAAGCACAGCCTCCGACAATTTAAGACTTTTATTAAATTAAATTCCAGGCGCATTGCCTTAATTCCAGTTGTTCAGCTGTGCTGGAACAGAGAGAGAGAGAAAGAGTGAATTCCTAGAAGGGAAACGGATCTGTATAAAACGATACGGTGTTTCAGCTTACAGCACTCAGCTGCCAAGCTTCTCTCTCAGTGACGATTCTGCTCCAGCCGAGTTTGGAGTAACCTCCTAGCGAATGTAGTTCGACCAAGGTACGAAGTTGTACTACCTGTATTTCTCTAAGAACTTTCTGAAATGATCAGTCTTTAAAATCTTCTCGGACAGATGTTTTGTTGTACAATGGATAGTTGTCATCGTCATAAAAAAAGCGACCCCGTAGTTTTGAGGAGTTTTTCATTGTCTTCGTAAAGCTTACGCCTTCATACTGTGCCTGTCGTGAAATGTTTGACATCTTCCAATGGTTTTCTGGGCTCAGTATTTACCTCAGCCCATAATAAGCAGCTTCTTAGTCTCATTTCTGCAGCCTCCAACTTGGTATGCCCATTCTGAGGTATTTTCGGTTTATTAATCCTTCTGCAAAATAGAGGAAGTATTACAATCGCGAAAATTTTCTGTTTTCAACATTTTAACGGAGTTGCCCGTTTTACCTTTCCCCGGATCCATTTGGCTAGTTTCGGCTTGACGTCTGTGCGTATTCAACATAACTCAAAAACTATTAGCCTTTGAATGTTGAAATTAAATATCTAGGACTGCCCCACTATCTAGTTGTGTACCTCATTTTTAGATTAAATCGATTCAGGGAGGGGGCAGAAATAAAAAAGGTACAAACAATAATTGTATAGAGACACTTTTATTCCAACAAACAAAAATCTAGAAATTATGTTCCATGGCATTTGTTGACCCGATGTATCGGAGATACATACTACTTTCAAGAGAAATTATTATAAGTGCATCAAAATATTTTCTTTATTTAATTTAATTGGAGTATAAGGAAGTCGGTGGCACCACAACGGATTTTTAGTCCATCGTTGAATTTCACAAAAAATTACTACTTTTTAGTGGTTAGGGGGGGGGGGATTAGCATAGTGCTATCTCACACACCGAGTTTCGTTTAGTTCGGAACCATTTGTACCCATAAAATAGTCCTCTCCAGCTATAATTTTTAGTGAATATCTTGTTTATACTTCAATATACGACAGAAGTCTAAAACAAAAATTAGTCTAAATCAGGGCTTCTTAAACTTTTGTAATTTACGACCCCATTTATGATTGCGAGTTTCTTGACGACCCCATACAAATATAAAAGAAAAATAAATTAATATTTTTTGATGATTTATTAATTAGGTAACAACATACATACACATATGAAAATATATATAAGTTTAGAATTCGTTTTGAAACATACAAAAATCTAAAATTAAAAATTGCACAAAAAATTATAAAATTGTATTTATTATAGTTTCAAAAATAAAAGTGGATTCTGAACGTCTTAATTCTCTCGAATATATTCAAGTAGTTGCGTGGTAAGTATTAAATTAAAGTATAAGTTAAAAATTTAATGATTAGTTGTAACTGAAGATAAAACATAAATTGTTTTTTTTTATCTCTCGCGACCCCAGAATTTTGCTACGCGACCCCAAATGGGGTTGCGACCCATAGTTTAAGAAGCCCTGCTAAATGACAAGCTTGTTCCAACCCTGTCGAAGATGTGCCAGATTTTTTATAAGATAATGATTTTATTAAGTGTGAAATCTTTTTGCAGCCGATGTTGACCAAGGAAAGTGTTATACACACAGATCCAGACATTTATAATAAATATGTGTTTACTATATTACATTAACGACGGTATACAAAATCATAACATACCCCATAATATGCTTGTCAAAAATATTATTCATGGGGTGGAGAGGTGCACACATAAGTCATTTGAGTTAAGATGTCTTAAACTCATTAGAAAAACCTAGATTTCGATTCCCACCAGCTCAGTAGAAATTTATTTAGTGACAAACTCGCTAAATAAAGTTCTTACTACCTCCCTATCTAGAAAAGGGTGGTAACTTGTAGATAGTCCAATTAGAGTTTCTAAATAAAATTTGAAATATACGTGTTGGGAAAATATTTTTTTCATTTCTGTATATTTCACGCCCAAGTATATAATAAATTTACATTTTCACCTCTTGCTCATTTTTCGTAATATTGTCCACGAAAAGCCATTTTTATAGAACTAATTTTGTTTATTACAAGGCGTTTTCAATTTTAAAAGTTCAAGAATAAGTCTATTTTTTCACGAACCCTTCCTCCATTTGAATCCAATTTTGAAAATAACCTTGGTCCCGAGCCACATTTCATCGTGGTTCTCATCACATTACAGGCACATTACATCTCTAATTATGGGATTTCCGTCTGGTCATCAAGCTATTTTTGCCTGAGTCTACCTCATTTCTTACCATTCTAGTGGAGCACGTACGTCACATTACGCCACCTGATGGTCTCGTTGTACTTTATGCCTTAAAAGCTGTGGCAAATGATCTTTCTGCACATAATTAATTATATGCAGGCTCCACCTGTCCTAAGTTCATTAGCGCAATCCTTAATGTTCTGATCATTTCTCTTGTTGCGAACTATGCCCCTTTCATTGTATGTTGTTTGTAGATATTGATCGACTGGCTGAATTGGTGCTTACTTTAAAGTAGGTGTAGTGTCCATGGCAGTCATGATAGGCAGTAGAATTCTAGTGAGTGGGTTGCTCTGACTGCTCCGTATGGATAATTAAGTACTTCGTCCCTCTGTGTGTGTGTGTGTGTGTGTGTGTGTTTCGAAAGACACCCCCCCCCCGTTGCTGTTGTTGCAAGGAGATTGGAGGCAACCCCCCCCCCCCCCCAAAGTCTGATTCCCCCTTTATCTCCGTTCTTCACCATCCCTAGGCCATCTGCATACGTTCTATATCATCCAACCCCTTCTATTGTAATTCTCTGTTATACTGTGGCATCTGAGCCAGATTGCTTTCAGCCGAAACTACAAAAAAAAAAAAAAAAAAAAACATACACCCGCACGCACACAAGAGCCAGAGTGTTTTGGTTTATTTTCTTAGCTTTAAAACCCCTCATCGTTTTGTACAAATTCCATTAAATTTTCTTTCATCTTCATTTCAGCTGTTGAGGCTGTGCTTATTACGTGAAAGGCATTTTCAAATATCACTTAATCCTTTCCAGGAGATGACGAAAAGAAGTTCCGATTGAAATTATGTATACTTGGATGTTGCCGCTCTAGAAATTTAACACAGTTTGATCTTTCATGTAAAACTACAGATCGAGTTGTTTAACGACTGACATCGGCCCAGGAGGAGAAGGGGTAACATTCCAGCAAGCGGGAAATCTGTTTAAAAACGTTTACTCAAAAAAAAGGTTTACTCAACCATTGCTTTGCAGACTTTAAATTCTACTTCAGTCTTCCTTCTTTCTATTATTGGGAAAACAAACTGTCAATGTACCTCAGCAAAACAAATAAATCTTCCCAATTAGTAAATAAGCAAACGGATATTCTCAATGGGAAATGTGTCTGCTTAAAGTTAATATGACATTTTTTTTCTACCAACGTACTGTTATGCTATAATTTTTACACCTCCAGTGTTTTCGTTCTCTTCGTGACAATATCACTGGCATTATTTTCAATCACCCACTGCTGAAATAAGATTGACATATAGAAGAACGATATCCATCCCAAATGCAGATTATTTCTTATATCACACAGCAACGGACTTCTATGATGTATTGTGCTAAAAACATTTCTGTAGTATTAGCACTTATTTTGGAGCATTTTAGATCGTTTGGTAAATTAGGGAACATTGTTTTAGCAGATTTCCCTTAAGGGAAATCAGCTATTGAGGTTGTACTCATGACGGAATTTTCGAATTTTTTCTTCAAATGTCCATCGATCCTACCTAGTAGATGACGAAAATGAGATCCGTTCAAAACTGTATATATATATATATATATATATATATATATATATATATATATATATATATATATATACATATATATATATATATATACATATATATATATATATATAAATATATATAAAATTGTAACCTCTGTCTGTACATTGATTTTTTTCGCAAAATTTCACGATAACTTTTCGTTTCACATGTCATAGACACCATAACTGCATTTTGTTTCTTTCGTGTATGTTTGTTTGTTTGTTTGTTACCTTTTCACGCATAAACAGCTGAACCAAATTTTATGAAACTTGGTATGTATATTACTACTAGCCCAACTTAGACTTTAGGCTATATTAATATTCTCTAAGTCGAACAGGAGTGGGGGTTATAAGGGAGGCCTGGAATTAAAAATGGCGATATTTCGTTTCCTATTGCTTTTTCAGCAAATATGCCTATAACAAAAGTTGTTTAATTTGTTATTTAGAGTAACTTTTGTTATGTACACTTTTGTCGTATACCTAAGTTTAAAGGCGTTATACGCTAAAAATGATAGCGGAAGTCAACAATTTTATTTGGCACAAAAGACTCAACCGAACTAAACCCAACTCGGTATGTGAATTAGCACTCACGTTTTCCTTAAAATAAGCCATACTAACATTTCTAGGGACGGGCAGGAGTGGGGGTTATAAGGGAGGCCTGAAATAAAAAATAGTGATATTTCGTTTCCTATTGGGGTTTTGGCAAATATCCACATCACTAAAGTTGTTCATTTTGTTATTTCGAGTAACTTTTGTTATATGCATTTTTGCCGTATACGGAAGTATAAATGAGTTATACTCTAAAAACTATAGCGGGAGTCCACAATTTTATTTGGCACAAAAGACTCAACCGAACTAAACCAAGGATGACGGATGGCTAAAAGAAGAGATCTCTGAAGAGAGGGACTGCCAAACACAAGGAAAGAAAACGAAAATGGAATCTTGACCACCTAGGCACACAAATAAATCTCGCGAGTTCGGTGCCTATTTATAATAAAATAAATAAACCAAATTAATTAATAATAATGATTTCCTATTGGGGTTTCGGCAAATATGCACATAACAAAAGTTGTTTATTTTGTAATTTAGAGAAATTTGCTCAACACTTCTTTTCAATATGAACTACCAGGTACCTCAAATGAAAAAAATGATTCAAATCTATGTCAATATTTTCTCATTAATAATTCAAATCTATGCATAATGCACAGGAAACGGGAAACATGACAATATGCAGGACAGTGAAGTCTTACATAAAAAAATAATTTTATTATTAACAAATCCACAGAAACGATGGGTGTTAACCCTAAACACTGGGACGGGTAAATGTCAAAATATTGTGCAAAGTAAAGCCTTGCCAAAAATATACCATCACCATTCAGCCTCAAATGAATTCCCGAGCGAAGCCGGGTATCTGAGCTAGTATATATATATATATATATATATATATATATATATATATATATATATATATATATATATATATATATATATATAGATTTGTCTGTTAATTTTTGTTTGATCGTTACCAAACTCGGAATTTAATCGTTTTTTGTAAAAATGTCAAGTTCGTTATTGGCTGACCAGTGGGAGGGGGGGGGGGTTTAGAAGAGAGGATTTTCGAAAATTCAAAATACCTCCGTTAATATACGTCGGATCGAAAAGTTGTACAAAATCAATCTTATTGCAAATTACTTTTGCTATAAATATTGTTATATACATTTATTCTCTATCTTGAATATTAACCGAGATATTTGCATTTATATGAAGTCTGTGGGGCACGTGGCTTCTAACCTTACCTGTCGTTTCTAACCTTACCTTACCTTCGTTACTTTGTGAGATTTATGCAAATACGTTCTGTTCATCCACCCCCCCCCTTCTTTAGTTCTTGGACTACTAAAATTTGAGTTATTAAAATATAAATTGTTCTTACAATTCAGAAGCCGTTTCAGTTGGGAATTTATTCTAATTAACTGAAAGATTTCTCATTACCCTTTGTATTTAATCACGGTGGTGTTTAACTTCACATGGGAAATCTGCTTAGTTTACGCAGCCCGTGCGTGACGGACTTTTTACTTTTCTGTTCGGAATAAAGATATGCTTCCTGCTTCTAACCGGAATCGGATAAGACGAAGATGAATTTAGAACAAAGTGAAAATAAAGAATTTCAGTTTCTCCGAACCTATTTAGGATACGAAAGATTTACAGAAATCCTCTTTCTGCTTATCATAAAAATTAAGTTTTATTCAATTTTTCGTTTGTCACTTTTAAGCTAATGTATTTTGTAAATTTAATTTATTAGGAGTACAAGGAAGTCCAAATCGCATATTTTTAAAAATTGAGTTTGATTACTATTGAATATAAGCCAGGGAGCATTCAGAAATTAATAAATGGAGTGACTGGGAAATAAGAGAACACCAGTAATGTTTCCAGCTGGGTCGACCACAGCTCACCTAATGTTTATTGGATAGATACTGGATATATATCAAGTATGGTCACGATCTGCATCACTGCTACATGAAAATGGACAAGGAATGCCTGTGTAAAGCTGCTTTAGCCATTGAAGTCACCGGGAATGCTTTGCAAGCTTTTCCAGATTGTCGTAACTCAGGAATGGAACTCTTGAATGGTCGATCCAGAGTATACGTTTTTCATAGGTTTATTAGAACTAGGCCACATATATCAGCTTTACTATAAAATCTCCACCTAGAAGTCCTTAAAATAAGAATGGCTCCTAGTGCTGCTCTATGTAATTGGTCCACGCATACATCGTAATCCTGACAAAGGTAGTTCTAGGTGGAGTGTGCGGCATGTCTCCAGCGGTGTCTTTAACGTGGTAGCCCACGATATTTCGCCGGTTTTCCAACCGGCTTCTTCTGGTCTGTTGGGTGTGTGCTTGCGACAGCTCTTAATGCTAAAAGTATATTCGTTACAACACCGACAAAGAATTCTCAAAGCCTGCGTAACATCAGGAACCTAAAATAAGTATGGGGGAGCCGGAGTATATAATAATCTCTAGACAGGTGAGAGAGATTGGCTGTTATGTTTGAATGAGCATACGGTTTTAGCAGATTTCTCTTAAGCGGTTTCCAGCCTTCAGCAAACCCCACGTCTACTCATGTTAAACTAACAATACTCGGTTATGTAATACATCTCATTATTCGAACGTTAAATACCAAATATTGTTTTCCTTTATTAAGAGACCTTTATTATACGACATACATGCAAATATGCTCTGGTGACCCCTACCCCATCTTACGTTTTTGATTGAGATAAAAATTATTCTGATTTATTATAAATTACAGTATTGGATATAGTAAATAGTTTTTATCAAATTAATATGTTATATTCTATATATATCAGTAATTGTTTTTTTTTTCCTGTGAGAGTCGGGTTGGCAGACCTGTTTGTTTACAATTCATACGCTTTCCGCCTGGAGGGGAATGATTACCGTTTGCATTTATTTACTTAATATTCAAGCTGGTGTTGTGTTACCAGTAAGTAGATTTATCTATTATTAAATTATAGTTCCTTATTATTCACAAGGGAAATCTGCTTAGTTTACGCAGCCCCAGCGTGACGGACTTTTTTAGCTTCTTAGGAAATGTAGTTTATGAGAAGCGCCTTATTTCAGAAGCACCCTAGAGATAGCCCTCCATTTTAATACAGAAGGCGAAGCTACAGTTTTATTAAAGGCTATCAACAGTTACTTATTATTGTGAGAAGTGGTCCAAGGATACAGAAGAACCTTCCCGATCAACTGGAGAATAGACTTTAGGAAGATGCATCGTTAAAGAGCAACACAGTTGACCAGTGATGTGTGCCATATACTTCATATGTCGTAGCATACTTTACGTTAGTTCGCTACATCACAAGTTGTAATAAGTCACAATTGGCCGTGGACCTATCAAAACTTCCGTACTCGCACTAAGAGGCGTTACTGTATGGGATCAGGTGAATGAATACAGCGTGTTTCACATATGTGTTTGTTTCTTTTGAGGTGTAGGGAATATCCGCGGCCTATGTCTCGTTCTGCCAACTGGCGGCATTGAATGGAAACATAGAAAATGGGGAGGTATCTAAAATCGGCGCTCTAGAGACAAGGTCCCCTAATCCAGAGCGGTACACCCCTATTGTCCCAGCCAACAACAAAAGGATGAGCGGTATTAATCTACAGAACCCCCCCCCCAAACCCTTCCATCTCCTCTCTCTCTCTCTCTCTCTCTCTCATTCTCTCTCCTTCCCTATAGCTCTGTCTCTCCCGGGCGTGCTTTGCCATCCCTCGTTTCAAACTCCGCTGCACACTTCCTCCCGGCGCTATATCCGCGGCGTTTTTTCTCTCCCAGTTTCACCATCAATCCTCCATTCACCTGTCATCATTAGTGTTCCCTCGTGTCCTCTTCCCTGTCGGGAGCTGGCCATTGTTCCCCGAATATTGCCCTCAATGACGAACATCCAGCTCACAATGAGAGTGCACTTTAAGAGTCCCTATTCGATTGAATGTATAATATTCTGAATTCCCAATATGTGAACTGATTTCCACTGTTTCTAAACTCATAAAGGCTTGTACAAGTAAAGCATCAGATACAGCCTGATTCTGATTTGTTCAGTTCAAGCAACACTCCAATGGTAGAACGGACATATCTTAATTTGAAACCTAATTCCATGCTAGACAGACTCAATAGTTTCAAAGTTTCGGAGTGTACTGAATATTTACGTAAATGTGATTTCAGAGGATTATAATACCAAATCCAACACATGGGGGCCTCAGTTGTTCCCAGAAAAATATAAGTTCCTCTTCCGACAATTAGGTGTACTTCATGAAATATTATTAATATCCCTTCCCGAAATGGCATATCCCGACCAAAGAGGTTTACATCTGCATCTAGATTGCAAAGGACATCCAAGACTTGATAAGGTAGCCCTGATAAGAGGAGTGTCGACTACATAAAGATTCATTCACTACTGAGCGCTATAGTTCATGAATGGCTTCACTCTCTCCCAAGCACAGACCCTCAACTCCCCACATACTTAAGACTTGGTACCTCTAACACCAGTGTCTGGGACTCGCTCTTGTCGTGATTAATATTTCCAACGTGCCCTTAACACAGCTCTACTCCTTTCAACACAACCTATATATGATTCTTGGTACGAGCCTACAGCCAAGGATTTTACTCAATGAATTCCGTCACTAAATAAATTCCCATTCCCCAGGCGGGAATCGAACTCGCCACTCTAGGTTTACTATGTGAGATTAAGGTCAACGCATTAACTCACATGGCTAACCTGAGCCCCTGCCCAAAAAAAAGCTTCATAAATTAATTACTATTATTATTATTTATCGACGTTCACTTTTTCCTACTATGGCTAGTTGGGACGGGTTATCTATAGGTTACCATTCGTTTCTACCCAGGGTGGAAATAAGGATTTTATATAATGAGCATAAATTACATAACAAACAAACTTAATTTAAACGAAAGTTAACTTAAAAACAAAAGTGGAACACAACGAAAAACCAAATACATAACAGGGTAATAAATAATAGGCAAAATCAAAATAATAAAAGTCCGTCACGCAGGGGCTGCGTAAACTAAGCAGATTTCCCACGTGAAGTTTTACACTAGAGAAATCTGCCCAATAACAACTGTAATAGTAAGGGATTTCTAAACCTGTTCACGAAGGACGAACAGTTACAGAAACGGCCGCTAGAGCTCTCGGCGGAAGGACCCGAAAAAAGCCGACTCCTGCCGACCACACACAGAATACAAATGCAAATATCTCGGTTAATATTCAAGATAAAGAATAAATGTATAGAACAATATTTATAGTAAATTTAATTTGCAATAAGATTGATTCTATACAATTTTTCGATCCGACGCATAATAACGGAAATATTTTGAATTTTCAAACATCCCCTCCTCCCACTGGTCCGATTTCAGCCATTAACGAACTTGATCTTCCTTTTTACATAAAACGATTTAATTCCGAGTTTGGTAACGATCAAACAAAAATTGCGACCGCTAGAGCGTTAACAGACAAATATATATATATATATATATATATATATATATATATATATATATATATATATATAATTTTGAACGGACCTCATTTTCGTCCTCTCCTTGGTAGGATCGATGGACATTTGAAGAAATTTTTCGAAACTCGCGTCATGAGTACGACCTCAATAGCTGATTTCCCTTAAGGGAAATCTACTAAAACTAGGAACAGCAACTGAAACATAATAACTCAAACACGATACATGAGTCACAATAGACCATAGGGAAATCGTATTTAAAAAAATAAAATAATTTTTAATTTTTAAAAAATAAATATAAAATATTTAAAATTTAGATAAAATATTAAGTATTATGGGTGAGTATTTACATAAAACTCGTACACACTCACGAGCGCCGCTGCACTACATATTAAATTTCAATATCCATTTTAAAATGCTAAGATAAATTTTAAAATTGTATGTATTAATTAGGTTTTGGTGTCTATGTTAATCTTGGAGAATATGAAATATACTCTCCTCCATTCTTCAGAATATATATACATCATCCGAAAGCAATCCACAAGTGCTCCTTTATTCAGATCATTTGGAACTGAAATTAATGAATCAGATTGAAATCTTCTAAATTATTGTGGATATACTATTTTTTTTTTAAATAATACTGATTTTATACTAAACATTATTGTAAACAATGCAAAACAAAATGTATATTTTGCTGTCATTAATACGTCTTAGTTTAATAGGCAGCAAACCCCCACTTCTACTCTTGTTACATAAACAATGCCCTTTACGTAATAAACTAATTTATTTGAAGCTTAAATACCAAATAATTTTTTCAAGAGACCTTTATTATACGAGATACATGCAAATGAGTTCTGGTTATCCCCAGAACAGGACAGTTACAGGACTAGATATAGTAAATAGTTTTCAACAAAATGAATATGTTATATTCTGATATATTTCAGTAATTGTTTTGTGTCGTTGGACCTGTTTCTTTACATTTCAGACGCTTCCCGTTTGTATTTATTCACTTAATATTAACGGTGGTGTTGTGCTACCAGTATGTAGATTTATGTACTGTTAAACTTCACGAGGGAAATCTGCTTAGTGTACGCAGTCCTTGAGTGACGGGGTTTTAGTAAAGGGACATTGGTTGGAAAACGTTGAATAAATAAGAGGGAACAAAAAAAAAAACATTTAAAATAACTTGAGCCAGACGTGAGGTAAGATAAGTCATGTGTATGACATGTATAGAAAAGGGGAACGTGGAGGCGCAGTTGAAAAATCGTCCCTTGGCTCGAGTTACTTGAATAAAAAAATATAGTCCCTGAGAAAGAAGGACAGCGAAAAGTAGAAAGGAGAAAGGAAAAAAAAAAACTTCTCATTTACATTTGAATATTTCCCGGAGTTCTTTACGACTTTTATGGGAATTTGCAAACCGGGTGAAAAAAAAAATAAAGAGCTGCTTTGTATTCTTTGCATTTAAGCCTATAAACAAAAAGACCGAGAGGTGGCGCTCTGGACACCTTTTGTTTTAAAAAGGAAACCATGGACAGATTACAGAAGCTGGCGAATTATACAATTGAGACCGCCTTTGTAGAATTATGAAAAAAATACGCTTCTAGCTCAATAGTATTAATTCAATAATTATACTTACAGATCCAGCTGTTTTATTCTTCATAGAACATGCGCACCCATTGTTGAGAAACATGTAATATATATATATATATATATATATATATATATATATATATATATATATATATAAAGTACCAACGGGCTTACACTTCACTGAATGCTATTGGCAACAGCCAATACATTGGCACAATAATTAAACCAGAGCTCAACAGTGACATGCTTTAAATAAAGTTTAACAGCATAATAAAAGAGCCGGCTTTCTTCTCCTATTGTTCCACTATAGAAAGGCCCGTCACGCAGGGGCGGAGTTAATTAAGCAGATTTCCCATGTGCGTCACGTATTTGCATTTATCTCAAAATTTAAAGGTTCCCGGAGAAAAAAAATTGGGGGTTTAGCCTATAAAATAACAGCTTATTCTTATTATGGCATGAGTTGGAGTGGAGGATTACTGGAGACCGAAAACTAATAAATGCAAATACCTCGGTTTATAATCAAGATAGTGAAAAAAATGTACATAACAACATTTCATATTGGTTCTATATAATTTTTTGATCCGACACATAATAACGAAGATATTAAGAATTTTCGAGATTCTCCTCCCCCTGTCCGATTTCAATATAATTTTGAATGGACCTCATTTTCGTCTTCAACTAGGTAGGGTCAATGGACGTTTGAGGAAATTTTTCGAAAACCGCGTTATGAGTACGACTTCAATAGCTGATTTCCCTTAAGGAAAATCTACTAAAAGATAACGGAGCTTTTATTATTTCTATGACTGTAGATATTTTATTACATATTTTGGAATAAGGTAACTTTAAAGCGGCAAGCAAAACAAAAATGTGAATCGCTAAAACAAAGGAGTAAACAAAATAATGATAACGTGAGGAAATAACTTATATAAACTTAATAAGTGATGAAAGTATGTGCAACATTGTACCTTAAATTCTCAAACTTCGGAATGAGTTTTAAATAACGAAGAAAGAAGGTCAACATGCTTTTAATTTGTTGGCCCAAAAAAAAATAAAAAATAAAAATAAAAAATGCAGTAGTTAAAATTACTTATTTAATTTTTCATGCGTCAATCAATACGAAAATTTATGGACTATTGGCGAAAACATTTCACTACAACTTCTTCTTCATTTAAATACAATAGTACTGGCACAGTGTGTGGACTCGTTTTTACATTAGTACACGAGTAGAGCGCGCTTTGTCGCAGCGTCTGCGGATCACCGGGAGTCTAACGAGTAAATACGTCTAACAGCGTCTCAAGATGATTAACGATTATGATTCTCATACATCCCGTCCCTAGGCAGATTGAAAAAGTGTGAATTGGTCATAATCCCACAGGTACAATGGGGGGGGTGTTAGTATACTGGAGACCATTCACTCCAAGTCCTCCGTGGTTAACGGGGGCTGTACGTCGCGTTGATCACTAAAAAATTCTGATCACGAATCCCTCGGCTAAAGATCTCTAGGTCTATAATGCCAAACGAAAAAAAAAATGCATTACTCTTTTAGCAGATTTCCCCTAAGGGAAATCAGCTATTGAGGTCGTACTCATGACGCGATTTTCGAAAATTTTCTTCAAATGTCCATCGATCCTACCCAGGAGATGACGAAAATGAGGTCCGTTCAAAATTATATACATATATATCTATATATATATATATCTATATATATATATATATATATATATATATATATATATTTGTCTGTTAACGCTCTAGCGGTCGCAATTTTTGTTTGATCGTTACGAAACTCGATATTTAACCGTTTTATGTAAAAAGACAGATCAAGTTCGTTAATGGCTGAAATCGGACCAGAGGGAGGAGGGGGGTTTATTTGTTTGTTTTTTCGAAAATTCAAAATATCTCCGTTATTATTCAGAGGATCGATAAATTGTTAAGAAACAGTATTATTGCAAATTAAATTTACTATAAATTTTGTTATATACATTTATTCTCTATCTTGAATATTAACCGAGATATTTGCATTTTTATGAAGTCTGTGGTGGGGTATAGTTCGGATTATGTCGGCCATCTTCGTCATTTCTCGGCTCAGGTGGAAGCTTCTTCTAACCTGGCGTTTTTAACCTTACCTTCCTTGCTTCATGAGATTTATGCAAATACGTTTTGTTCATCCGCCCCCCCCCCCTTCTTTAGTTCTTGGACTACTAAAATTTGAGTTATTAAAATGTAAATTATTCTTACAATTCAGAAGCCGTTTCAGTTGGGAATTTATTTTAATTAACTGAAAGATTTCTTATTATCTAATCACGGTGGTATTGTGATACCAGTATGCAGATTTCTCTATTATAAAACTTCACAGGGGAAATCTGCTTAGTTTACGCAGCCCCTGCGTGACGGACTTTTTATATAACTTGTACTTATTAATTAGTATTTATTGTTGTTTTTTTTATGATTTTGTTTTACAAATAATTTTGAATTAAAGTTCGCTCATTTATTTTTTATCTGTTTATTGAAGGTAGTCGCTGACTGCAAGTCAGCCAGTGTGATCTTCTAGACTCGGACGGATCAACAGGTGACTCGTGGAATAGGTTCCAGTGTTACTTTCGTCTTAGGTGAGTACCTCATGAAGCACATTATGCAGTAATAAATTGCTGAAATCACTAATTTTTCATAAGGCTTTAATATATTAACATCGAATCATAGACTTTTAATCATATATACCGGTTTCCTTGCTCGTATATCAGCTTCTTAAGTTGCCCCTTCTAATAAAATATCATCGGAGTACATTCAAGATGGATTGCTAGTCATTGCAGAGTTGAAGGAAATGAAATCCCTCGCGTTGCTGGATAAACTAAGCCGTTTTCCCAATTTGCTTCTTCGCCACGCTGATTTAGAGCAATTATGTTTATGCTATAAACATGCTGTTTTATAACAGCAATTACTGCACACATTTCCAACAAGATTGATTATATACTATTTTTCGAGTCATAAAAAAATGAAAGTTTATATTTATTTTAGGTTATTCAGAACACAGTTATTGTTATTTCTCACAATTCATTTTTAAAAACGCTTAGCGCTTTCAGGAATTAACATTCCCATTATCAGAGCTAAAAATAATAAAGAACTTTAAATGAGGAGTTTGGTAAAAAAGTATTTTCAAAATGTACATAACTGTTCATTCATATAAAAACAATCAATATAACTATGAAAGTTACAACAATACAATATTTCAATTACAGCATATTTATAATTAAAATGGAATAAATTTAAATTTACTTATTTATTATCTAAACATTAAAATTACAAAAGCATAAAATTTACCGTAAATAATTTTAGAACTTTTTCCACTCTTACGGTTTGATTTTAAGTATTAAGACCTTTAGTTTTTACATAATTGATTAAGTACTAAGTATAGTCGTGAAAACAAAAAAGTCCGTCACGCAGGGGCTGCGTAAACTAAGCAGATTTCCCACGTGAAGGTTTACAATAGATAAATATACATACAGGTAACACAGCCGTGAATGCTCAGTAAATGTACAATACAAAGCTGAATTGTTAACAATAGGCAAGCCAACCTCGTAGTGCTGCATAGATAGACCGGAAAGACAAACAATTAATGGAATATATTTGAATATATCATATTAATTTTATTGAAAACAATTTACTAAAGCTAGTGGTGTAATTTGTAATGAATCAGAATCAGTTTTAGCAGATTTCCCTAAAGGGAAATCAGCTATTGAGGTCGTACTCATGACGCGATATTCGAAAAATTTCTTCAAATGTCAATCTATCCTACCCAGGAGATGACGAAAATTCGAAATATTTCCGTTATTATGCATCGGATAATAGATGGATACGGCTTGGCATCTGAAATCGAATCGGATGGGGGGGGGGGTTAGAGGAGAAGAACATCGAAAATTCAAAATATAGCCTTTACCCGGATTGGACCGGAAAAAACACATTTAACCTACCGTGTTGAAAATATAATTTTCTATACATGTTGTTCCATACCCTTGTTCTTGAATATTAAACGAGATTTTTGTATTTACTTAAATAAACAATAATCGAATATATCATGAATTGCCTTATTCCAAGCTTAATGCAAGAGTTATCGTAAATGATAAAGTGATTTTTGTCATTCAAATAAATTGTAGAAGAGTCAACGTAAATAATAAAGTGATTTTTGTCATTCAAATAAATTGTAGAAGAGTCAACGTAAATAATAAAGCGATTTTTGCCTTTCAAATAAATTGTAGAAGAGTTAGTGTAAATAATAAAGTGATTTTTGTCATTCAAATAAATTTATATATATATAGTTCGTCTGTTAACAATCTAGCGGTCGCTTAACAATTTCAGGGTTTAATTGTTACCAAACTCGGAATTTAATCGTTTTATGTAAAAAGAAAGATCAATTTCGTTAATGGCTGAAATCGGATCAGTGGGAGGGGGGTTTAGAGGGAGGGAATTTCGAAATATCGCCCGTACTATGCGTCGGATCGAAAAGTTGTAAAGAAGCAATCTTATTGCACGTTAAATTTACAATAAATATTGTTATGTACATTTATTTTCTATCTTGAATATTAACCGAGATATTTGCATTTATATTAAGTTTTCGCGGGTAACTGACGAGATGAGATCGGCTAATGTCGGGCCTATTCTGACTTTCCGCCGAAAACTAGTCGGCCGTTTCCGTAACTGTTTGGCTCTCGGGAAATTGGTTCAGTGACTCGTTACTGTTACTAGTATGCAGATTTCTCTATTGTAAAACTTCACTTGGGAAATCTGCTTAGTTTACTCAGCCCCTGCGTGACGGACTTTCTTAAAAATGTGACTCATAAAGTTGACGTGAGTATGGAAGGAAGTGTCCCCTGCCGTTGAGGGGTCAAGTGGCTATAGGGACAGCCGACAGTGACGTTTCGACGAAGTGTGTTTCTACGTCAGAGGACTAAACCAACTCCATTAGGAGGAGGTTGTTTATAAAGATGGCCAACAGATTTACTTTTGTAAGGAGGTTGGAGCTGAGTGTGTTTATTGAATAAGCTGGATGGGTTGCGAAAATCAACACAAGTCCCCAGTATACCCCCCGGAGGAATGTCTTCTATCTAGTTAGCTTTGGCTCCCATCCTCTACAAACAACACTGAATGCTCCACGTAGTTTCTCATAAGTTTAAGATGTTAGATTTTCGTTAAACGATTCAAAAGGCTTTACATATATCTCTCGTCTTATTGTACAGAACGAAATCATTCTTTAAAATAAGAAGAAGAATGGCTTAAGAGTCATGTCGGAATGATCATAACTCAAAATGAAAATTTAGAATGAACCAGAATAATTTTGATCTCAATCAATCAAATTTAAGTAGTCCAAAAACTTAAGATAGGAGGGGGGAGCACTAGAACATATTTACATGTATCTCGTATAACAAATATCTCTTGAAAACAATATTTGGTATTTAAGCTTCGAATGATGTGGTTTATTAAATAACCGGGTATCGTTTATGTGACATGAGTAGGAGTGGGGCTTTGCTGAAGTCCGAAAACTAAAAAAATGCAAATATCTCGGTTAATATTCAAGATAGGGAATAAATTTATATAACAATATTTATAGTACATTTAGTTTTCCATACGATTGATTCTATGCATTGTTTCGATCCAACGTATACTAACGGAGATATTTCGATTTTTCAAAATTCTCCCCTCTAAACCCCCCTCCCCCTGGTCCGATTTCAGCCGTTAACGAACTAGATCTTTCCTTTTACATAAAACGACTAAATATCGAGTTTGGTGACGATTAGACAATAATTGCGACCGCTAGAGCGATAACAGACAAATTGTTTAGGTTCCAGACCAACAAAGTCATTTATCTAATATAGGGGTGGATGGAAGCACCAACATTCAAAGGGAGCTGCGGTAAAACGGGACTTCCAATCTTGTGGGATGTCAGACACCCAATCAAGTTGCTTCCATAATCATTCCTGTGTAAACAAAAGTCCCTCACGCAGGTGCTGCGTTAACTAAGCAGATTTCCCACGTATTTGCATTTATCATAAAAAGTAAAAGTTTAATGAGAACAACTTTTGGTATTTTGGCTTCAAATAATGATTCATGATATAACAGCTTATTGTTAATATGGCATGCTCCTACTCAGGGGTTTACTGAAGTCCGAAAACTAAAAAAGTCCGTCACGCAGGGGCTGCGTAAACTAAGCAGATTTCCCACGTGAAGTTTTACAATAGAGAAATCTGCATACTGGTAATACAATACCACCTGATTAAATACAAACGGTAATGAGAAATCTTTCAGTTAATTAAAATAAATTCCCAACTGAAACGGCTTCTGAATTGTAAGAATAATTTATATTTTAATAACTCAAATTTTAGTAGTCCAAGAACTAAAGAAAGGGGGGGGGGCGGATGAACAGAACGTATTTGCATAAATCTCACAAAGTAACGAAGGAAGGTAAGGTTAGAGATGACAGGTAAGGTTAGAAGAAGCTTCCACCAGAGCCGGGTAGTTACGAAAACGGCCGAACTAATCCGAACCATACCCGACCACATGTCCCAGAGACTTCATAAAAATGCAAATATCTCGGTTAATATTCAAGATAGAGAATAAATGTATAACAATATTTATAGTAAATTTAATTTGCAATAAGATTGGTTTTATACAATTTTTCGATCCGATGCATAATAACGGAGATATTTAGAATTTTCGAAAATCTCCTCCTCCCTCTGGTCCGATTTCAGCCATTAACGAACTTGATCTGTCTTTTTACATAAAACGGTTAAATACCGAGTTTCGTAACGATTAAACAAAAATTGCGACCGCTAGAACGTTAACAGACAAATATATATATATATATATATATATATATATATATATATATATATATATATATATATATATATATAATTTTGAACGGACCTCATTTTCGTCTTCTCCTGGGTAGGATCGATGGACATTTGAAGAAATTTTTCGAAAATCGCGTCATGAGTACGACCTCAATAGCTGATTTCCCTAAAGGGAAATCTGCTAATAAGTGCAAATATCTCGGTTAATAATAACGTTAGTGAAAAAACATGCATACGAACATTTATGAAGCATTACATTTGCAATAACATCCAACAAGATTGGTTCTATATAATTTTTCGATCCAACACATAATAACGAAGATATTAAGAATTTTGGAAATTCCCCTTCCCCTGTCCGATTTCAGGACGAAACTGGACCTTTATTATTATATAAAACGTTTAAATATTGAGTTTGGTAAAGATTAAACAAAAGTTGCGACCGGCAACAAAAGTGGCTACATCGGATCAGTGGGAGGGGGGTTTAGAGGGGAGAATTTTGAAAAGTCAAAATTTCTCCGTTAATATAAGTCGTATCGAAAAATTCTATAGATCCAATCTTATTGCAAAATAAATTTACTATATCTGTATCTTGAATATTAACCGAGATATTTGCAGTTTTATTAAGTGTGTGCAGATAACGGACGAGATGAGATCGGCTAAGGTCGGTTCTATTCGTTTCCGCCGAAAGCTAGTTCGGTCGTTTCCGTAACTGATCGGCTCTAGTGTGGAGATTTCTCTATTGTATAACTTCACTTAGGAAATCTGCTTTGTCTACGCAGCCCCTGCATGACCGACTATTTTTTTATTAATTGGGTTTTCCAAAATGTCTCGCAGGCCGAATGAAATCTTACAGTGGGCCGGTTGTTGCCCACATATGGTGTAAAGAGTTCTTCGGATATCCTAATGGAAGCTAAATAAATAAGTTAATTTCTTACGGCTTCATTTATTGTTGCTCTTGCAGCTGTTGGATATTTATTATCTCAGTTTGTTAAAGAAATTAATAACTTTTCCTTTATTTTTCAGGAGTAGGATGTAATCCAATGGAGAGGAAATAATAGAGAAGAAGGAGAAGAGAGAAGAGGATTGAGAGAGACAGAGAGTGGAGTGAGAAAAAGGAGGAATGGAAGCAAGACGGGTGGAACTGTGAGTGTGCATGGGGAGCGGGGGATAAGGAGGGATGTTTGGAACCAGGATACGCTCTTGGATGGAAACGCACATTGTGCGAACCAGGAAGAAACAGACACGCTCCAAGAACAAACTAAAGGGCATTGAGGCTCAACAGCCACCCGTAAGTATTTGTGTTTACTTGAAACATCAAATAAGAGTAATTATTTAGCCCTACTTCTCTTTCTTCCCTTGTTGTTGAATTATAAACGTAGAAGTAGCTTAGAGCTTAAATAACATTTCTCTGTTTTCATTAGAAGTTCCAGAACAACCCTCCTATTTAATCGGTTTATTATATTCTCTGGAATAACATTGAGCTAATTCAATAATTAGACATGTTTCGCTTCATTTATTTTTCCCTACCCCAGATGTTCCTTTCTCCCATCTCTTCAAAAATGTCTTTATTGTGAAGAGCACATCATTGTCAGTACTGTAACATCCAGAGTGTTAGGGCATTGACAACGATGCACTTTGTCAGATAGCAGGCAAGAGTTGACCTTGTAAAGGATGTAGAAATTTATTGTGTTTAGGATTTTCTTGATGAGAATTTGCACTAGAAAGAGTAATTGGCCAAACTCGTGAAAAAATAAATAGGCCAAACTCTACAATTGCACAGAGATCTCCTGTAGAAGTGTAAAGTGAACTGATAGCAGTGGCTATTTTCTTATCAAGTGCCATTCTTCCTTAGCTCTTGACTTCCTTGCCAGGCAGAGAGATGATGCTCCTCTCATTGTGGTGGAAGAGGTGTAGCTACTACGAGTGTTGGAGGATGATATTATTGTACATATCACATTACAAAATGCATTTAAATGCAGACTGTAATATTCTTAATAAAATAAAATATAATGTATAAACTCTAATGACCACCAAACACAACTCTTCTGATGTGCTCTGCACAAAGCAAGAGGGTAGGGGCCAGGGAACTGACTGTGGGTCAGACTATTACTTGGTTTTGGTTAGTTACAAGCAGTAGTAAATGTTTGAAGAATTGGTGTTTTTAAAGAGATGGCACTTTGCATGTGGAATGCAGGGGTAACACTAGTTGAAGGAAATTGGCCCTTGGTTTGATAGTGAATGTGACTAATCTAGTCTATCCTTTGAATATTTTGGTACTATTTATAATAACTAAAGACTCCCTCAACCCCCATTACCCAATAATTAAGTCATTTTTTATATTCCTTCCCACTGAATTACCAATAAATATGCTCATTAATCAATATATCAAGAAAAGATATTCAATCTTCTTACTGAGTAACCAAATAGATTTTTCAGCAGTCCCCTTCGCTACAGAAGAGAAAGCTAATATAAGTACCATCAAGTATGCAATAACCAGCTTGGCCCTTTTCTCTTGTTTACATTAGGGTGACCCTTTCTCTGTTAGTAGGATATTGAAGGTTCTTGGCCTTCTTATTCTTATATGACTTTCAGTAACATTTTACTTTTCTAATTCCTATCCCTAAAAGCTCATTTTTTTCTGTGAAAAATCTTCATATTGAACTGTAGTGTATTACCGTTATTGTTGTATCTGCAGTCTATGCCTGGTAATTATTCCAGTGAACAAGAAATCCTCCTTTTCTGGGAAAAGAATAATGGAAAGAAGAGGGCCTCAAGGACATGTAGAGGTTTCCCATTGTCTTCTGTGTGTTACTATCCATCAATAAAAGCATCTGGAAAACAGAGGAAACTTCATGCAACGACAAAATTATTCTAATCTCTCAGCAGCCAGAATAAGTTGAATAATCGATATGCAAACTGCATTTTTGTATTTTGACTTGGAGGTATAGCTGTTTCTACCTGTAACATTTCCATTTTTTAATATTCAGAAGAATAAACACAAAACCTAAAAATAATTATTTAGACAAACAACTCATGAAAATCTTTAGAAAAGAACTATTTGTGAATACTCAATAAGTGGCTAACAGACGACTTTTGTAAAATATAGGAAATTTCAGTCAGTTTTTAAATAAATATTTTCGGAATTTGTCAAATTACTTATGGTTTAATGTTACAACATGGTTAGTAATAAAATGTTGTTTTACTTGTCAAATTAGCTCTATGCATTTGTTAAATTATACTTTATTTCAATATTCCCATTCAGTAAGAGTATGTATTGGAACAGTTTTACCATAATTAACTTGTTTTAGTTAGGAAATATTTAAAAAATAGCAACTATAAACCAAAATTAAGAACTCTAAGACCCTTATACGTAACCTCCCACCCCATCTTGGATATGTTGATTGGAGGGCTATTAGGAGAATGTCCCAATCACTATGTATCCTAGAGAAATGTTAAGCAAACAATACCTTATTTGATGGACTCAAGTTTATTAGAATATTTTGTCAATGGCATTGTGGCAATTGTTGCTAAGCTTCTGTGAAGTTTTAAATTTGTCTTAAGCTAAGTAATTTGCTTCTATAAAAGTAAGGTTGCACAAAATAGCAAAGGCAAATTTGAATTACATTAATGTAATGTGCACAATGAGGCTATTTAACACACTAAATTTGAATGTTGAATTCAAGTAGATCATATACAGTTGCATGAATTATTACAAACTTTTGTTCAAAAGTAAATAATTGCCACTTTATATATCTTAAAATTTAATTTCTGTCTAATATGATATTGAATACTATCTTTGGCAAATATATTTCAACTTAAATAAATACTCTCATCTTGAAGGGTTTGGGAAAATGATTAAACAGATGACTTTGGATAAAAACTTCTATTTGAAAAAAAAGCAGCTAAAACTCAAGATAACATGTTGTGATAGATTACAAAAATCCCCGCCAGAGTGCTCTCTGTTCCCAGCTGTTTTTCCAGGACCCGGTACATTTGATTGGAAATATTGATCACAAAATAACCAACACTTCCCCTTGAGCGATATTTCCAAAAACAATACAATTTACTTTGTAAAACAATACAATTTACTTTATAAGTCCAAAACACTTGAAAAAATATTCATGTTTTTCCCTACTTAAAGGTTTCGTCAAAATATCAGGGAGCATTTCTTCAGTGGGCATATGCTCCAGCACAATATTTTTATTGTTGACATGTGTTCTCAAAAAATGATGTCTAACATCTATATGTTTAGACCTTTGACTCGTAACTGAATTTCTTGCTAGATGAATTGCACCCATATTATCACAAAAAATCTTTGTTGGAAAGTTGTAACAATTTGGCTCAATTTCATTCATTAAAACTTTTAACCATAAAGCTTCCTGAACCGTAAATGACAATGCAATATACTCACTTTCAACAGTTGAAAGTGAGACTGTACTCTGTTTCTTAGTACTCCAAGAAATTAAACCATTCATAAATTTAAAACAACTTCCAGTTATTGAATGTCTGTCATTAACTTGATTTGCCCAATCCGCATCACTATAACATTCCAATTCTTGATTTCCATGTTTAGAAAATTCCAATTTACAATTTTGAGTCCCTCTCAAATACCTAAAAATCCTTTTAACTTTAATCCAATGACTCTTTTTAGGTTTTTTACAAAATCTACTCACATGATTGACTGCAAAACATATGTCGGGCCTCGAAATTTGGCAAAGATAAAGTAAACTTCCTACCGCCTCCAGGTATGGCACAGATGCAGGGCAGTCCTCATCATCCTCGGGGTCCTTCTGTCCATGTTCCATCGGAGTAGACACAGGCTTCGCTTCAGCCATGTTGAAGCGCTGTAGGATTTTCTCAGTATAGGCAGATTGGTCAATCCACAGTTTCCCAGTGGCTTCGTCTCTTGTAAGGTTCATGCCAAGGCAGTTCTTCGCCTCACCCAAGTCAGTCATACCATACTTTGTTTGAAGTTCTCTCTTCAACTTGGTTTTCAATTCCTCTTTATTAGTAAAAATCAACAAATCGTCGACATATACTGCTACAACAATATAGTCGCTATCAACAATCCTGTAGTAGATGCAGGGGTCGGCCTCTGACTGTGTGAGTGACAGCTCTGTCAAGGATTGATGAAGAGTTTGATTCCAACACCTTCCACTCTGTTTTAGTCCATACATGGACTTCTTTAGTCGCCAAACACGATTCTTGTGCTGCTCTGCTGCTTCTGGAGGTGTAACATAAATCTCCTCCTCCAAATCACCGTGTAGATATGCGGTTTTAACGTCCATGTGAAAGACCTTCAAATTTTTCTTCACAGCAAGCGCGAACAAATATCTTAGTGATGTGTACTTGAGAACGGGGGAGAAAGTTTCTTCGTAGTCTATGCCAGCACGCTGAGCACACCCCTTCACCACTAATCGAGCTTTGAATTTAGGGTTTTTGCTATCTGGATTTTTCACTTTGAATACCCATTTGGCTTGTAAGGGTTTCTTCCCTGTAGGTAACTTTACCCAGTCATATGTTTTGTTTTTCTTAAACGAATTCAGTTCGTCTTCCATCGCCAATCTCCATTGCTTGGAGTACGGACCTTTGAGCGCCTCATCTGCGGTCAATGGTTCTTCAATGGGGTTCAGTGCAGCTAGATATGTGACGAAATCACTCATATCTTTTGGTTTCGGCACACGACTGGATCGTCGAACCTGAGGTGAGTTCTCCTCCTGGATATCTGGCTCGCTAGAGACAGATCCTGGCACTGAATCATCAGAATCAGTCTGATGGTCGTATCCTGATTCCGTATTCTCATCAGAAACGTCCTCTTGTGAATTGGTTGTATCCTGGAGAGCAGGCGGCTCATCCACATCTAAAAATACTGACGTAGTAGGCAGCTGTCGAGGCTTATGTCTTTCTTGGTTTGAAGTTTCAAGAAAAACAACATCTCGACTCATAGTAACCTTCTTCGTTTCAGGATCAATTAATCGATACCCTTTGATTTCCTCTGAGTATCCGACAAAAATGTATTTTGCCGATTTAGGATCCCATTTTCTTCGGATTTCCTTGGGAACCTGTG
This sequence comes from Riptortus pedestris, assembly GCA_019009955.1. Classification (NCBI taxonomy): domain Eukaryota; kingdom Metazoa; phylum Arthropoda; class Insecta; order Hemiptera; family Alydidae; genus Riptortus; species Riptortus pedestris. The sequence goes on from CM032228.1 coordinate 39,300,706, forward strand.
CCATAGCCGGACATCCAAAAATCCTCAAGTGAGACATATCAGGCCTCTTACCATACCACGCTTCATATGGAGTCCTCCCGACAACAGCCTTTGTCGGTGCGCGATTGTTGAGGTAAACGGCTGTAGAAACAGCTTCTGCCCAATAGCTTTTGGGCAAACCAGCATCCTGTAACATAGTGCGAGCCTTCTCCACAATGGATCTGTTGGCTCGTTCAGCCACTCCGTTACTCTGTGGCGAGTACCTAACGGTCAGTTGATGCCTGATTCCTGCAGAAATAAGTCCAGCTTTGAACTTTGAGTTGACGAACTCAGTCCCATTGTCAGACCTCACACACTTGATTTTCTTTCCTGTCTGAGTTTCAACCAGAGCCCGAAATTCAGCAAAAATATCACTCACTTTGTTCTTTTCTGAAAGAAAATACACGAATGTGTAACGAGAGAAGTCGTCAATTAAGGTGAAAAAATATTTACTTCCACCTATGAATAAATTTTCCATGGGTCCACATAAATCCATATGTAGAACTTCCAAGATCTCCTTTGCTCGACTCTTACTGGCTCTGAAGGGTTGTCGAGCATGCTTCCCTAATAAGCAGACTTCACATGGATCATCATTAGGTGTTATTTTATCAATACCTGTACACATGTCTTGAAGTAGGTTCATCCTCTTCCTGGAAAGATGTCCTAAACGTTGATGCATTAGGGAACCTGCATCTTCAGCGAAATAGGTAGGTAATATTCTGTCCTTCATGGTATCAAGCTTGTAGATCCCATTCTTCCTTTTAGCTGTGGCTAATACTTCACCATTAGGGTCAATGACCTTTCCCATTTCTTTGGTGAATATGACCGAATGTCCCTTATCAGTAATTTTGCTGACTGATAATAGGTTAGCACCTATACCTGGCACGTAATGTACATCATCCGCTACAACGCTATCAGCCTGTCCATTAACTATCAGTGAAATGTTGGTTGTACCAACAGCCTGAGCAGATAAATTTACATTATTTATTGTCGAAATTTTTAAATCTGAATCACCAGATACATTGTCTAGTATATCTATGTCATTGACTAGGTGAGAACTGCAACCCGAGTCAAGAAAAAAATCTACACTTTTGCTAGTGTCATTAGGTCTAGACATGTAAGCAAAAAATGCTTTACCTTTGGGTTTTCCTTGATTTGAATTTTCAGTAGAATCTTGTTTCTTACGATCTTGGGTCTCCATCTTCTTGGTACAGCACTGTGAAGCATAATGTCCCCTTTTGTGACATGCATAACACTCAATTTTATGTTTTCCTTTGCCTTTGGAACCCTTCCCCTGGGAGAACAATGCTGTCTCACTACTGGGTGTATGTGAATGTGCGGGAGTCTTCACATCCTGGAGAATTTTTACTTTAATCGAGTCTCCTGTGATTTTCAGTCCCGAGCTCTCTAAACCCATGATCATTGGCTTGTATTCATCAGACAAGCCCGCAAATAAAATTGTCCCGAGCCACTCATCATCCACTTTGAAGCCAATATCAGTGAGCCTCTGTGATGTTGACATAATTTTATTGACATATTCTTCAACTGAAGAACAGTTTTCTAGTCTGGTCGTTATCAATGATCTCAAAAGACCTACCTTCCTGGTAAGACCATTGTCCTCGAATGCAGTCTTCAAGTTGTCCCAAGCCTCCTTGGCTGTAGATGCACTTTCTATGTGTGGGAACACAATTGGATCGATAATAAGTACTATTTTTGAAAAAGCTTTCCGATCTTTTACTAAAATGTTCTCTTCTTTCTGCGTCGTAGCAGCGCCTTCTAACTTGGGAACAACGATTGATCCATCGACCACACGCCACAAATCGTCAAGATTCAAATATGCCTTAGCTGCAAATTTCCACGAAGCGTAATTTTGTCTGCCGAGAAGTTTCTCAACCGGTGGAGGGTGGTTTGATGCCATGATGAACGAAATTCAGCGAAATAATCAACTGTTCACAACCTAACCTCACTGCACATGGGGACAACACACGATATTTACACTTTTCATGAAGTTTTTCGATCGAATCTATACTTTTTCTCGATAGGAAACGATTTAAGCAATCACTGGGCCCATAACCTGAAGGGTTTGGGAAAATGATTAAACAGATGACTTTGGATAAAAACTTCTATTTGAAAAAAAAACAGCTACAACTCAAGATAACATGTTGTGGTAGATAGATTACAAAAATCCCGGCCAGAGTGCTCTCTGTTCCCAGCTGTTTTCCCAGGACCCGGTACATTTGATTGGAAATATTGATCACAAAATAACCAACACATCTAATCATATGCAAATGTGATAATTGTTTCATATTTGCTGGTACCTACTCAAGACATTAGTAACTGATATATTCTTAAATAAACAGTTTATGTTATATGCTTAATTATTTGAATCGAATGCAATTTCTGATATTGGATGCCTAATAAGAAAAAAACTCTATTTTAACCAACTTTTCAGGAAATATGAAGAAAAGAACCCTTTCAAGTTTTTATTTTTATAATATGAATTTACAATACTTTAACATCTCCTAACATAATTAATAATAATATATCTCACAAAGAAAATTTTCAATAAAAACAATACTCCTTATTTAACCTTGCAATGAAGTGGTTAATGATATAACACCTTATTATTAATATAACATGAGAAGGAGTGGGGGTTTATGAAAGCGAAAAACTATAGAATCCAAATATCTTGGTTAATATTCATGATACAGAAAATATGTATAGATCATTTAATTTGTAATAAGATTGGTTTTTTACGATGTTTCGATTCAATGTATAGTAACGGAGACATTTCAAATTTTCAATATCCCCCTCCCACTAGTCTGATTTCAGCATTTTGGTAATGATCAAACAAAAATTGCGAGCGTTAACAGACATATATATAATTTTGAATGGAACTCATTTTCATCATCTCCTGGATAGGATCAATGGACATTTAAGAAAATTTTTCAAAATCGTGTCCTGAGTACGACCTCAATATCTGATTTCCCTAATGGGAAATTTGCTAACAACTTAAGCATAATAATAATTTTATTTTTAAGTAAAAAGCAATCAAATTATTACACATTTAAGTTAAATAAAAAGCAAGATTTAATTTAGAACTAAAACTAAAAACCTGTTAGATATCCCCAAATTAGTCCATATCATTAATTAATTATTGTAGGCGTATTTGTAGCTACAGTATTTTTGGATCTAGACATTGTTATTAAATATTCAAGTTGATTATAAGCAGAGTAAATTTATAGCTTCTCAAAGTATTTTGATCCACACTTATATTCTTAAAATGCACTTAAGCACTGTGTGTCCAGTGTTTGTACTAATTATAAATTGTGAATTAATTAATCAAAAGTGTACATTTTTTTTAATTTTTACTTTCCATTTCCATTGGTATCACATAGATGTTAACAACAGTGTTAAAGTAATTATTGTTATCGTCAAAATATAAATAGACACGTGCCGAGCATCACAATGAAACTGTCTGCACTGCTTAAGCACTCTGGTACTTTAAAGCTTTGAATATGGGCTATTGCTTTTTATTTCTCTACTGTTACAATTGGAAGTGAAAGACCTCGAGACACCAAAAATAAGGGAGTATAAAAACATGTATATATTTCATTATTGTACTTTCACTAAAAATTAAAAAAAAAAGAAGAAGAAATCAACAAGTGTTTTTTTTATAGTGCAATACATTAGTTTAAGTGGTACACATGAAAACCAATCTTCACAATCATCAGTCTAGTTGAGGTTATTTATCTTTTTACTTATGTTTGTATAATGGTTATATTATTATTTTAGTGAAATATATAAAGCTTGTAAGTCCTGGGAATCAGCTAATCATGTTTTACACGTGAACTGATTCCTCTCCAATGAAAGTGAGATTTATTTTCCACTTTTAATGTTCAAGAAACCATAATTTGAATATTTCCAAACTCACTGTTTATCAGTGTAAAGTAAAATTAAGGGTCAAGTTCATTAAAAGTCACAATCAGATCAGGCAAGGTGGGGGAGGGGTTTAGAGAAAATGAAATATATAAAATCATAAATATTTATTACGTCCTCTTTTTGCAACTAAGGCTAATTGGGATGGGTTATCTACAGGTTACCACCCTCTTCTAGCCAGGGTGGGACTAAGGATTTTATTTAATTTATTCCGTCACTAAATAAATTCCTTTGTCCAGGCAAGAATCAAACTCGCCACTCTAGGTTTACCATGTGAGAATAAAGGCAAGGCTTTAACTCACATGGCTAACCTGAGCCTTAAACAATGCCCCCCCCCAAAAAAAAAAATCATAAATATACCTGTTATCTATCACATCTTACAAATTTATGCAACCAATCTCAAGGTTTTTAGTACAGTTGTTCTATACATATTATCAGATTTCCCTCAAGGAAAATCAGCTATTGAGTTTATACTCATTGAGGTTGTACTGATGACGTGAGTTTTGAAATATTTCATCAAATGTCCATCAATCCTACATAAGAGATGACAAAAACGAGGCCCATTCGAAATGGTTTAAATACATACACATATATATATTTGAATTATGACAAATATATATTTCATGTAAAAACTAGTTGAAATAGGTTCAGGGAGATTCCCATGGTCTTAAGTTAGTAAAACCTTAATACGAGATAAGAAAACGAGTTTGTCATTGTTGAATAACCAATTATTTGTTGTAGTTTAAACAATTTCTGCTCATTGTGCCCTAGGAAGAGTGGTAACCTTAAGAAAGAATTTATTTGCATAAAGTTGGCTTAAAATTAAATAAATAATTGCCATATTTGATGTTCAAAAAGCTATTCATATTTCCTTTCCCAGTAATGTAGATATCATGAATATAGCTTGAAAAATTTTATTTTCAGTTTTAAAGGACTTTTTTTTTTTTTAATTTAAGGAGGAAAAACCAGAGGATGTTAAGAGTTCTGTGCCGAAAGATAATTCAGCATACAGTGTAGGGAAAACAGAAGTAAACGGTGTGAGTCTTTCGTCCCCCGAGTCTGCCTATTCAACTGGGTATTCAACTGACGGCACTTCACCTGGAGCATCTGTTCCACCTGAGTACTACATCAATCTTAGAACCGGCAAGCACTACGTCCAGGCAAGAATTATATTATATCTAGAATTATGATGTCATATAGAAATGAATTGAATTAACATCATTTGAATTTAAATTGCTTATACTGTATATTTGTTGTAATGAACTGATATTATTTGCTATTTAGAATATTTTTTTAATGACTTCTGTAATATATGAATCCTGTGGTACTTGAAATGTTTCACCTAGACCACTGAAAGTCAAAAAGCTTAAAATAATGAAAGTTATTAGAAACTTATATTTCAGGTCTAATGTGCGGTTTTATAATTTCTTATTTAAGAAATTTTGCACATTAAACCATGTCTATATATATTTTTAAATACTTTATTTTTTTTGTTGGCTTGTTTTACAGACTTTATGATCTTTAACGACAATCATCAGCCATATCCATTTACTGGGCAATGTCTTTCTAATCCATCATTTAGAACTCCTTTATTCGTGTCATCCCATTTTCCCTTGTGGCATAGCAAACTATCTGAATCAAATATCTCAAATCTATTTGCCAATTCTATTTTATGCTGTGTTTGAGATCAAGCATCTTAACATTTAGACTTTATATCTTATTCTCTTTGGCGAGCTCTGTCTTTTTAAATATTTTTTTCAATGTTTGGTTGAATTTCATTCTATTGAATAAGTGATGAGAATTGCAGTGTGCTCCCCTGAAGCTCTGAATATCTTTTACTGAGCTTCAGTGCTTTTTATAAGCTTATGATCTATCTGGTGTTTTCACCTGTCTCCGGAACTAGTACATTTTATATTTATGGATGCCCTTTTGTAAGAACAAGGTTCTACTAACAACGATTTTTAGTAGCAGCAAAGCTTATGCATCTTATTCCATTAATGCTGCTTGTGTCTTGTATATTCCAAAAAATACTATTGTCTGAAAAAAAGGCTCTACCCCAATCTCAGCATTGAAATCTCCTATTACTATCTTCAAGTCATGCCATTGAATGTCTTATTATTACTTAATTACTTAGATATACTTTTTTGTTTTTTCAAATTAGTTTGAGAATCTTTCATTTATATTCTGAGAATATGAGTTCCTCATTTTTCTCTTTGACTGATTGGTGAAGCTTCTTTGAATGCCCCTCGAAACAAAGTCATATTAATTTTATTTTACAGAATAAAGAATAATTTAAGCCATTTATTAGAACATGTTACATTTGAAAGCGGCATTCATAAATAGTTGGCCATAGTGGCAAAAATATTGAAAAAAATACAATTTCCCATAACAAGAAGCCAGTTGATAGAGAAATAAAAAGAGGAAATTAAGTTTATGAATAAAAAAAAAAAAAATAGTTTCATCTCTTGACGAAACTTAATTTTCATTATGAAATAATCATGATACAAGTATGAGTAAGATCTGTATATGGATCGACTATTAAGAAGATGATTTCTCTTGGAAGAGGGATAATTCCAAACTTTAACAAAAAAAAAGTAAATCTAAATATATCTAGTATTTGGAACATTCTTAAATAATTCTTTAAATTAAACTAAAAAATCTTATATATTATAGCCACAACGAAATGAATTTTGCAGGCCACGGGGAACACAGCGGGCAGTGGAGGAGTGGGACCGGAGGGTAGGAGTACCCCAGGTCGGAGAAGGAGAGAGGAGACTAAACGGAGGAGAGGGGAAGATGGATTGCCTGGCTCGTCAACGGAAGAAGATATTGCAGACAGGGTTGCAAAAGCAACTCAACAACAAAAGGTTGTCTCACCTAAGGTTTGTAGAAAGTTTTTATAGAAGTGTGATTTTTCAAAAAAATTCCTTTAGAGTTGAAAATGGAAGTAATAATAATAATATGGGAATATTTTTGCAGTTCCAGTTTCTTGAAATATCTTTTAATTTGAATAATTCTGAAAATATATATTTATTGAAATCTTCTTCAATAAAAAATATTACTTTTGAATGTAATTCTAATTATTATGTCCTCTATTAATGTTGATGCCCAGATTTGATTACTCACCCAATTATTTTAGACATCAAAAGTGGATTTCATAAAAAAATAAAATAAAAATTTGAAAGTATGTTTATGCAAATAAAATTAATATTCGCCAATTTGTTATCCAACCACTTAAAAATTAGCTCATAGGATTTCACTGATTTTTTGTATTTGTGAGTGGACTATCCCAAAATGCAGCAAGACAAAGTATAGGAGTTATTTTCCTAACAGAAGTGGGGGTTTACATAAAAGACAAAACATGCATTCACCAATATCTTCATTATACTTGATTTTAGTGAAAAAGCAAATGGCTAATTGTATTAGTAGCTTATCTTTTCAGTATTTAACCATTTTTTTTTTAAGTATGGATTTACTAATTTTGACTTTGTGCTTTCAGCTTGAGAATAGTACTTTTCCTAGTGTGACATATCAATATTAAATAATAAGGACTTATTTCCTAACACTTCTTAGGAATATAAAAACAAATTGATTTTTGAACAATGTAACATTCTGTTCACTTCGATTGAATTGAATAAAAAGTATTAGGTAATAAAATGTTTTCTCCAATAAAAAAATATACAGAAGAAAAATATTCACAGTGGAGGAAATCGGGGAGGTGGTTAAAGTTGATCCAGATTATGAGAAAGAGACAAATACTGAAGAGGATCTTGAAGAGATTGAAGAATATATACAACCATTCATAACTATATCAGGAATAATAATTCCATGAGAAAATAAAATATGGAAGAGAAAAAGGCATGCTGAAATCAACTACTGAGGTTGTTCTCATGACACAACTTTCAACAAATTTCTTCAAATGCCAATCGAGGCTTCCTAGGAGATGATGAAATATATATATATATATATATATATATATATATATATATATATATATATTAATGGTGCAATTTTTGTTTGATCTTTTCTGAACTCGATATATAAGTTTTTCATGTAAAACTAAAGATCTAGCTAGTTAACGGCTGAAATTGGACTATGGGGAAGATGGGTTTAAGAGGTGGTGAAAATCAGAAATGTTACTATGAGTTGGATTGAAAACTTGTAAAATAACATCTTGCAAATATAATTTTCTATAAATGTTGTTCTGTATAATTTTTCTCTATTTGAAATATTACTAAAGATTTTCAGCCTTCAGTAAACCCCCACTTCCAGTCATTGCACTTTAACAATAGGCGAATATAACATGAAATGTCTTATTTCAAGCTTAAATACCAAATCTTGATTTCAACAAATCTTTATTAGATGTGATACATGCAAAAATGTTATGTGTTAATGACATCAATTAAGACTTTAATTCTTCCCTCGAAAATGTTTATTTGGCCTTTATGATATTGGATATTAAGCCATTTCATTCAATACTAAAGATCATATTCATTAAAGGCTGCAATCGAGCCAGGAATAAGGGGGAGGGGGGTTAGAGGGAGAATGAAATAGAAAATTCAAAATATCTCCAAGTAGTGATGTTCTACAATTGATGTTCTATATATGCTTTTGGAACTCAAATACTAAAAGAGTTTTCCAAACTTTCTTATTTTGCAGCCTTCAGTAAACCCTCACTTGTACAAATTGGATTTTTTTATTAAAAAATAGAGAATAAATGGTGAGATGAGATCATTACTGTGTCAAACCAGCACGTGGAAATCTGTTAAGTTTACACAGCCCCTGCATGTCGAGCTTTTTTATTTTAATATATTACACACAAAGAAATGTATTTGAATTATATCTGTTTCAGACTCAGAGGAAAGTAATAAATGAATTGACAACTTATCATCGGCGTACAGAATCGTACGATGAAAGCCAGAGACAGAACTTTATTCAGACTGAGAGAGATTCAGAAGGATCATCCTCAACTCAAACTACCGGTCCCAGCTTACAGTGCGGGTCGCCTTTTCTCTCCGCCTCTCCTAGGCAGAGGAACAGAATTCGGACAAACCCCTGGCTTGGAGCTGACAAGAGCAAGGCTTACAATTCGCAAGGGGAGACGTCATCGACTGTTGGGAGTAGTTCAACTTTATCATCAAGTGGCTGTAAAGAAAGACCTCCACCAAGAATTCCTGAAGAGGTGAAAAATGTGAATCTTCTCCGAAATGGAACGTATATTGCCAGCCCGTAAGTACCTAATAGTGTACAAGTCAGCTACTTTATTTGTGCTTCTTTTGTTAAAACAAATTTTTTATTCATGATTTTAATCATTAGAAATAATTTTGCCTCTTGTGAAAGGCTAATGATTTTAAAATAAATAAACATGTATTAAGGAATGAAAGCCATTGTGAGGATTGCATACTTTGGTCTTATCATCTAGACACCATAACTGCATTTTGTTTCTTTCGTGTCTGTTTGTTTATTTGTTTGTTTGTTACCTTTTCGAACTAAACTACTTATAATAAGCCATACTAACATTTCTAATTGTTCTAATATGCACATAACAAAAGTTGTTTATTTTGTTATTTAGAGAAAGTTTTGTTATATACACTATCGTCGAATACCGAACTATAAAGGCATCTAAAAATTATAGTGGGAGAATTTTATATGGCAAAATACTCCTTATAATAAGCCATACTAACACTTCTAGGGACGGGCAGGAATACGGGTTATAAGGGAGGACTGAAATTAATAATAGTGATATTTCGTTTCTTATTGGTGTTTCGGCAAATATGCACATAACAAAAGTTGTTTATTTTGTTATTTAGAGAAATTTGCTCAACAATTCTTTTCAATAGGAATTACCAGGTACCTCACCTGGAAAAATTAATTCAAATGTATGTTAATATTTTGTCCTTAATTATTCAAATCTATGCATAATGCACAGGAAACGGGAAATATGACAATATGGAGGACAGTGAAGTCTTACATAAAAAATTAATATTATTATTACCAAATCCATAGAAACGACGGGTATTAACCCTAAACACTGGGATGGGTAAATGTCAAAATATTGTGCAAAGTAAAGCCTTGCCAAAAAAATACCACCACCATTCAGCCTTAAATGAATTCCCGGGCAAAGCCGGGTATCTAAACTAGTCATCATTAATATAATTGATGAACATTTTTTTCATGTGTAAAGTAATCAAGAAATTCAAATTTATTTTAAAATTACAACCCTTCAAGTAGTACAGAGAAAGGAACCATGCTGATAAAACCTCAAAAACATGAGTAGTTTTAATACATGGTAAGTATAAAAAATATATTTTCTTCATAAAGGCCTAAAACCAAAATACTGAAAATGAATAATAACAACATGTAAAATTCAATTTACTAAGTACGAGTAGATCTCATGGAGCACAAATAATTTTAAAAGTGGTGACACTAATATAAAATATTGTTATGAAAAAATGATGGTGGTTTCCCCTATTTTCTTGTAGTAGTGAGAAAAGTTTTTAACCCTGAACTCGGAAATAGTTCTGTTAAAGTTCTAAATATTTTGCTGCTACACTCACCTATTCAAAAGCATACGTACAGTAACTTAATAAAATGAATTTTTTATTTTTACAATTGGTACAATATATTGATGGTAACTTGTTATGCTTGATAATAATCATTATTTTGATTATTTTTCTTTTATAAAAATAAGTATGTTTGTTTCAGATTGGCAAATGGTAGACGAATGTTAAATACAGTAACTACATGTTCTCCTCAACCAAATAGGCCATGCAGGCACATACGCCCACCAACATCATCATCATCAACATCTGCTAGAAGCTCTGGCTCAGACGATAACCACCACGGAAATACTAGCGATTTCTCTGATGACGATGTAACACTCAATGAAATGTTAGGAAAATATGATGAGAGTTACGTCTATGAGAAAGAAACAGATATTCTGAGCGATAGTGATCCTACTGACTGCGAAGAACAGCCCGATTATAACGGTAAAAATATTTGTTCTCACCCAGCTACTAATTCATTTAATCTCCTTATACTTCATTATCACGAGGCAATTCGGTAATCATTTTGTGCAGATAATTCGAGTCGCCAAGCAAGCGAGCGACAGGATGATCTTGATTTTATTGACACAGGCTCAATTGCAGAATTAGCTAACTCTGATTCTGAAGAGACAGGTATTCAGCATGGCATTCGATTGGTGTTTAAGAAGACTTTTATTTTTAAATGTGACTTCTTTCTTATAAATTTCTCTAAAACTGTTCTCTGTGAAACTCTTGATTGCTCTTATGTTGTTCTTAACAGTGCCTATATAATTAAATAAATTAAATCAAAAATAGTGACATGACATTTAGTAAACATTTGGTAATTTCATTTTTAGTTAAAACAAAGTAAGACTTTAGATACATTTGATAACATGTTGGTATGCTTTGCAAAAACTACTTTAGGGTTTTCCAAGTTACTAACTCCCCTTTCTTTATCTAGTGTTCTCTTGCCTACTATTAATAACTGCTATAAATTTCAATAAAGTACAGATAAATAATGAAATAAATGGGTAAAATGTCATTAATACTCATGAGCCTAACGCCTGAATGAAATAAGATGATAATTTATATTGATTAGTATCACTTGATTAATGTCTTCTAATTACGTAAAATGAGTTTATATCAGTATTGAAATGTGATCATGTGAGCCCAGTTTCTCAAAATCTAGGAATTGCTTCGCCTTTTGCTCACACTTCCATAGTCTGCTATAGGCTTAATATTTTGTGCTCTTATTCCACTTCTGAATATACACAGATCTCAATAAAACAAACCCACTAGAACGAAATAACTCAGTATTAATATTGTTATGTTTATTACAAAAATAATAAATGTTGATTATTAGGGTTCTTTTGATTGCAAAATTAAGTACACCAATTTTAATGTTTTTATCAGTACAGAATTTATTTGACGACACACTACACACTTGGTAATCTATTTTTCACATCTAACCACAATATAGACTGTTAACTTCGTGCAGTAATTATACAGCACAGTAACTCAAAAATCGATCATTCGATTCACTGGTCAAATCGCTGATTCTGAACTAAACTAACTGCCGAGTGATCTGGCTGAGTTTATATTAGCCTGCTGACCACTCTAACAGGTTCAAGGCCCCAACTTACCCACTGATTGGTCATCGGTTTTAGTTTTCTGTCCTGGCTCAATCTACGCCAATTATTGCAGGAATGCTTTCATTTTCCTTATACTTTTTAAATACATGATTAAATAGGAGAGTGTTTGCATTTGAAGTAGCAACAATATCCCTCAAGTAGACCAATGGATGTATATTTTCGAAACAATATATTTGACAGCTTAATGTTCAATAATTCCATAAAATGAGATTGGTTGTGGTCAAGTTTAGTTTGGTTTCTAAAAATCTAGGAATTTTGCCATATTTTTATTAGACAAATATACTGCATTATGTAGGCGGTTTATTATTTTATATTGCTAGTCCACTACTGAACATATACAAATGTCTATGTGTTTTACCAGGCTCCAAAAATGTAATAAGATCCACCCAGTCTATCTGTAAGCTGTGGGTTGCATATCTTTCCCACTATTAAAAGGCAGATTTTGTTATTTTGAATTAATTGTCTTCCCCCCCCCTTTTTTTATTTTGATTAGTCCATTTAGATCCCTGGAAAAAAAATGTTTCATCATTATGAAATGAACAATTCAAAATAATCATTCTAGCAGAAAACAAAAGTCTGTAAAATCGGAATTTGTTACAAAGTAATGACTTAAAATAATAATAATTAAATTTTTATATATATCTGCCCTATAAGGATAAAAATAAGAATGTGTTTCTATTTTCATTTTATAATTCAAACCTTTTAAATTCAAGGAAAAATCATGATTTATAGCTAAATAAATTTAAATGCAAACTTTTTAATTATAGGAATATCATTGCAGTAATCTGATGATGAAATTTGTCTAGTCTAGAATTCGTAATCATTTCTATGAGGAAACAAGGCTCTAAAATGAACCTTCAGGCTATTTGGTGGATGTCAAAAATTTGAGTTTGGACTCTACCAAAAAAAGTAGTGGATTAGTCAGGTGGAGCGCATTATTTCTAGAGAGAAAATTTTTCTGTTCTTTGATATAGAGTGTTATTCATTGATTTTTGAATGAATATAGGTTATTAGCAGCATTTCTGAATAAGTGGATTCGTGTTCGAATTCTAATGTTCTTCACTTAGAAAAATGTTCAAACTAGGGCATGTTATTAATTCATAATTCAAAGTATATTGGAGGTTGAAACAAAGAGATTGCTGGAGGATTGTGTATACTACTCCTTAATTAATTCCCCTTTGAATTTGCATTTGATCTTCGACCTTAAAAGACACATACTAAGTATACTAATGCCAATTAGAGATTTGTGTTTTGTGTATAAACAGTCATAGATTGTTAGATAGTTTTTACACTGTGGTTAACTGTAACTCAACTAAACTAATCTGATGAACTGAAAAAGAAACAATATAAAGAAGCAAATTTAAATTATTTCTCTGACATTTTGTGCTGTAAAGACAATGTTTTAATACAGAAATAAAAAATAAACTACCAGACTTTTTTCCACAAAGATTGTATTTCGGCAGAATGTTTTAGAGAGCAATGCGTATTTTTACAGGATGTAAAACTAGAGTGAGGATGTGAAACTGTTCGGCTCTCGTATGGAGATTTCTATATTGTATAACTTCACATGGGAAATCTGCTTAGTTTACGCAGCCCCTCCGTGATGGACTTTTTGCAGTCCTGCTTGACAGACTTTTTAATTACTGGAGTGAGAACAGTCGCTTGGTGCCAACGCTCTCTCAACTACTCTTCAGTAGTTTATTGGCAATGCATCATTTCTAACAGCAGAGTATGTTCTTCTCTGTATTATGAATGTTGTTCCCAACATGTAGCTCCTTGTTTCCATGGAGGCTACAGAGGTATCTCAAATTACCTCAATTTAATGACAGACTCCCTGCTTGCCCAATGTTGACTAATAACAGAGGAATGTATTAAATTCCACACTTAGTTGCTTGTTCCTCAACTGGATACAGAGATTTCTACAATCATAATTATTAGGAAAGCATAAAAAACTAAATTATTAAAGTAACTGAGCATTCAACTGCCAGACCCTTCTGATGGACGATAGTCAGGTAGATGAGGTAAAATAGAGCTACAAAAATAATAAGTCATTCTGAATTTGAGTCAGAAATATTCATTCATCCATTTCAGGTTATTATGGCTTATACTCTACATGACACAAAATTATATAGTCTGACACCTTCAAAAATATTCTGCTTAAATATTACCTATGTGGAAGCCTGGTATTGTGTTTTGTAATCCTAAAAATTGAAATATTCTAATAACATTTAAAATAAATAAATACAATTAAAACTAACAACTAATTAAAACTGAAAAAAATAATAAATGAGATATTTAATAAAATTATATTTAAATGAATACACGTAGTAGATAATAAATAATTCCGCTGCAATACAACAGCTGATAAATGTACATTTCCTTCGGCTTCTCATCTATAAGCATGCTTCTTTGTTTTGCATCTTCCCCTGTTTATTTCGATGTGACATACCAAATTAAAGTGATTATTTTATTGATTCATTATACAATAATGTTTCATAGAAAGCTGCTAATTTTGTAAAACATTGCGTTTTGTGAGTTTTTGAATTTTTAATTATTAGTATTAATTATGCCATCGAAAAATATTACTTTTTTTTCTTTTCTTTTTTATTTATTTCTGAAAGTTTGATTGATTGCCTTGCTGTTAACTATTAGCTCCAGTGAAAACTAAAAGCTACTTAAGTGTGTGTTACTTCTTTCAGCCTTTTGGAGAGAATAATTTAAAGTTCCGTTAGAAGCTTTCTGTTTCTTAGGCTTATACTTTTTAGATGAACTTCTACTTATAATTGTCTTGCATGGCTCCATTTGTCAGTTGTGATTTCACTTGTTTGAGACAATTGGGATAAGTGTCTGCCGTTCTTGAAATTCTTCTAATTATTCATTCTTTTTTTCTTCTTGCAGGTAAATTTGTTAACAGAGGACATTGCACATTTGTAAGTAGTGCGAATCACACTCCAGAAATGTGTAAGAGACAGTGCTCGCGTTTACGAAGGCAGAGAGGTGATGGCAGTACACATTCTTCAAGAGGCTCAAGCCTGAGTAATAGACGAGTTAGGCGAAGCAGCTCCAAAAGAAGTGATGACTTCAATGTTGATGTTACTCCTAAAAGATATCGTAAAAAGCGGCAGTCTTCAAAGGAAAGCAGGAAATCTGTCGAATCTCTCCCAAAAGAACCCCCTCCTGTTCCTTTGAGAACATTCAAAGTTCCTCAGATCTCCGAACCAGACAGAAAAGCTTTAGAGCAAGGAAGGCATTTAAATTTGAATCGAGTTTTGATGGAAAGATTAATACAAAATCAGCGGAGTGGGACGCGCAGTGCTGATGGCACACCAGTTTCATTGAGAAGAAATGGTGCTGAGTACAATGGAAAATATTTGAGAAACCCCCATGTTTCAAAATTGATTAATTCTAATAATATAGTTGAAAGGAGGACTAGCATTGACGAAAAGCGTGTAGATGTGAAAGACACGTCAACTATGAAGAAGAGAACAAATCCTGTCACTGGAAGCTGTGCTACTCCTCCCCCAGTTCCACCTAGACCATTTATGAGGGACAACAATGAAATCGATAAAGAAGGTGATATGAAATACAGGAAATTAATACAAGAGGCCGAACACATTTTTGAAGATTTCCAAATAAGGACATGCCAACCTGATTACCTTTCACCTACTCTAAGTACTAGGTCAGCAATATTTCCTGCTCCTAGAATTCCCCAAGTCTATCCCCCTTTCAACAGAATTCCAAATGAGGCTGAAATAAATTCTCAAATAGATCTTCTTCAAGAAACAATAAATAACAATTCAGTTCCTAAGATTGAAAATGAGGAAGGTATATTTAAGACAATATCGAAAACTCTCGAAAAAATTATTATACGGAACAATAATGGCGATATAAAGAAGAGTGATAAAAATAGTGATACAATAAAATCGAAGAAAAAGGGTCATGGCAAAGCTACATCTTTCAATGGCTGTCCATTGTCCATATTTAATAACTCAGAACCAGTTAGGGTAACTCGAGAGAATGACTATGTCAATAACCCTATTCCAATCACAATTGAAACTTTACCTGATTCAAATGACAATCTTTATAAAGATTATTCATACAGCCCAACATTTAGTGAAGAAAAAGCTGTAGCTTTCAACCAAAATACGAATAGCAATTATGAGCGAAGTTATAAGATGAAAAAGAGTATGGATGTAATTAAGGACAGTGACGAAATCTATCCACGCTACCCCACTTCACCTAAGGTTGTACCTATTAACAGGAATAATAAAACAAAAGATTTGAGTTCAAGCTGGCATGGGAGGCGAACAATGGCGGAAATTCATAACAGCCAAAATGGCAATGAGATACCTCAAGTGAAAACTCCTTTGACTTCATTTAAATCATTTGATTTAGGGAATCAAGTAGATTCAAATGCCAAGTACTGCCCTCAGAGTGAACCTGTGAAAAGAAAAGTTTATGTTTGTAGTTCAACATTCGAAAAACTTCAAAAATCTTTGATGAGAAATTCACCAGACAAGCATTATGAAGTCCCTGATCTACCAACAGAAGCATTAAGAGGTAAGAATATCACAAATTTTAGAGCTAATTTATAAAAAGAACTGAAGTTATCAAGACAAAAACTTAAAAAATAAGTCAATTTATAAATTCAATTTAAGTATAATATAATAATTATTCCCTTTATTAATTTTATATATTCTTATAAAATTACTAAGAAATGTCTAAAATGTCACATTTTGTTAGAACCATCCTAAATAAATGGCAATATATTAGTTTAAAATCAATACAAAAAATATAATTTTATATGTGAAAGACTCGAAAACCTAGATTGGAGAGTTCTATTCTTTCCTGGGCAATAGAAATATATTTAGTACCAAACTCATTAAATAAAATCCGCAATCCACCCTGATTAGAAAAGGATGGTAACCTGTAGATAACCAATCCCAATTACCCATAGTAACACAAAATGGATGTAAATAAATAACACAACATATGTAAAAGAATTAATATTTCCCATCAAACTGTGATCAATCTGTAAAATCGTTAATAAAAAATTTATTATACACACATTATGGAAAAAAAAAGAAATATTGTATGGATATGTGATATCTCGAGCATTATCTCATATCTAATGAAAAATCTCACATTTTATTTGTTTATTAAAATCCACTTTATGCTGCTATGGTGGTGCCCCTTTCTAGCTAGGGTGGTGCTAAGGATTCGATTTAGTATTTGTCACTAAATAAAGTTCCCCTTAGGAATCAAGCCCTCTTAGATTACCAAGTGTATTAATTCAAATGCCTTAACTCTCATGGTTAACCTGTGTGTCTCTCTCATTTTAAAATATTGTTTCAGATGAAAACACTTCATTAAAAGAAAAAGTCGAGCAACTTAGGAGGGAGAGACTTCAAGTTGAAGCTAGAGTGAGAGAAACACAGGAACAGATAGACAGACTAAGACTTGCAGAAGCCTCCAGTCACTGTTGAATGTCAAGGAATTATATAAATAATTTGTATTAAATAATTATTGCAGAAATATTGTAAATAATTATTATGTATATTGAAAGCATGTATCATATCTCATCTTTCAGTCAATGACTGCTTAAATATGAATATAAAAATTTATAAATTATATATTTATAATGGGCATAAAATCTCATGAACTTTTTAATGGAACAAATTTATGTGTAATACTCTAAAAATAAAAAAAAACCCTAAATTAACTAAATATATTACAATTGGTACACCCTTCTACTATTTTATATTTAATACTCCTATATATCATCAATATGAAGTATAAAAAGTGTAATCATATATTTTTCATTTTTGATTTCTATAGGTTTGCTTTAAGAGTGTTGTGTAACAAACTTTTTAACCGGAATTCACTTTGTAATGTGATAGGACTTCAGTGTTTTCCACATCTTGTTGCTCCTAAAGTATAACCAGCTAAATATGAAAAATATATTCATTTTCTTATTTGATACTTTAGTTGGAAACAATCATCAATTAATTGTTTCGCACACTTCTCGCTATTTTATTCTTGTGTTCTTCGGAGAAATGCCAATATAAATATTCAGATATTTATTTAGTGCTCCAAAACTAATTTAATATTTATATATATAATATTGTATTATATTTGTACCGAGAGTTCAGCTGGCAGCAAATCATTACTTGTGACTGATTAAAACGTGGGGCTCATGTTGTTTGTGTGTCATTGAGAAGAAATGATGACAGCCTTATCTCCCTCCCCCTCTCTTAACAAACTCAAAACAATTATTTTACCAGAAGCTATAAGATAATTTTAAATTTTATTACTCTCTAAATTTGATCAGCTTATTTAAAAAATAATACATTTTCATTTAAATTTGTCTTCACATGATTTCACAACCTTAGATGATAGCTCAGCAATATTTGATTTGTTTTGTTTTTTTCCAGACATTGCCAGTTGTCATGGCTCTCATTTTGCCAATTCCAACTTACCCCACTCCGCTGGTTGTCATGTATAAAGTTTGGCGTTAATGTTTCAAATATCTTAAAACTATGCCTATAAACCTTCCCCTAATTATATTTACTTTGAGCTATATATTCATGTGATATTTTATTAAATTTATTGACTATCACATATTTATATACATAAAAATAATTCCTTTATCATTTGTAGTACATTTAAGGTGATAGGTAATTTTCTTGAAAATGTTATCTTAATTAATTTTTAGTCATTCAGAAAGTTAATATTCCAATTTACCACAATAATTTACACTACAATTTTTCTAAATTTTATTACAATAGGAACAAGGCAAATGATTTAAACAGCATAAAAAAATAGTTCAACTTAAGAAAATGGTGATAGTTAATAAATTAACATTTTGAGTGTAATACTAGAAATATGTCTAAGGCAAAACATCATTGCATTATCTCATTGGTCTTTATAAATGAAATAAGACCAGTTATTTTTATATAAATTTGGCTTCCCTTGTAAAAGTTTTTATTATTATTCATTAAAATCCACTTTTCCTATTATGGCTACTTGGGACAAGTTATCTACAGGTTACCCTCCTTTTCTCATCAGGGTGGGACTAGGGATTTTATTTAATGAGTTTTTCACTGAATAAATTCCTATTTCCCAGGCGAGAATAAAACTCTAGGTTTACCATTTGAGATTAAGGCCAATGCTTTAATTCACATGGCTAACCTGAGCCCCAAAAAAACTTTTAGATAAAAGTTATTTAGTCACTTTCAATCTAAGTTTATAAAAGTAATTTCCAAAAAACTAGAACATTCAATTGAGTTTTTTTTTCATAAATAACTTTTTTTACTTATTCATTTTAACATAAGTACTCATCAATCTAACTGTGACACATGAATCGTAGCTACCATTGTTCAGCTATTTAAAGACTATGAAGATATTTAATTGGTGTGTTAAATACAGGGTATTCTAGATTAATTTAATGGATATTCAATAACAGAGAATATTTTTTAAAGGACTTGTTTGAAGGATCTCCTGTAAGAGACAATTAAGGAATTATAATAATATTATTTTTATTACATGTTACATTTACACTTTAATTTAACAAGTGGCAACTACAAAATTTGAGGAATTTTAATTAAAGAACAGAATTTATTTACATAGCCAACAGCATGTACTTAAATTGATTATACATATGGCCATTTTTTGTCTGCAAAATGATATCAAATACCAAGAATTGAGCCATTCTTCCTGCCAGCTGTGAGACTATTTAATAATCATCCTTATTATTGAAGCCCACCAAAGCTTGTACGACCCTTGTTGTAATCATATTATTTTAAATAATCGTCTATGTAACTAAATTTATCATTTATAATTAATCTGTTTAAAAGCATTACCTCAAGTTATTTTATGAAAGTATATGAGTTTAATAAAACTCAAGAAAGACTAATTTTCATTAAAGAATCAATTACTGGCATAACACCAACCTACAATAAAGAGTAACATTCAAACATGTCTAAATGGAATAGCAATGACAGCAGTCTTTCAACAATTACAAGAGTTACAATTAATTGTGAAAAGTAATTTGACCAAACATATTAAAGCTCTCTTTTGATAGGCTATTATCACAGACGATCATTTAATGAATATTGTAAAAGGTTACTAAAAACCTTTTTACAACAAGATTTCTGAAATAAAAATGCATGTTACTAAGGTGATTTAATTGCTATTGACAATTGACTGAATATGTTGTGATAAATACAAAAAGGTTTATGATGCATTAACAGGATATCCAAAAATATTTGACGGTTGTCTAGAAAATGATATATGCTTATGTTTTTATTGATGTAAAATTATAGGAATCTATGTTGATATATTTAATGTTATTTTTACAGTATTTGTGATATATATTGAAGAAATGTTTAAGCCATTGCAATTATTCCCCCAATGAATCAATGTTCATTTCTACTATTCATTTTTGTATTTAACTACGTAAAATAATAATAAAACTGTAATGAGTAATATATACATTTTGTTCTAGCTGTAGTTCATTTGAAATTACTGGTCTGTTATATTATTTAGAATTAAATTATACATGTGTATGTGAAGAAACTTCCTAGTAGAATTGATAGATATATATAAATATATTTAACTAACTGGTAAAAAGTAAGTAGAAGTAGTGCAGACAACTATGTGAACCAAAATATTTCCTTCATTTGTTTAATCTTTAAAAAGAGAGTAAAGTATTGAATAAAATAAGTATCTGTAAAAAGATGTGTATATTTAATTTAAAAAATTAGGAATCACTGCTCCAAAATGATTTAAATGAAGCTAAATTTATTAATATGGCCTCTTATTTTTGCTGAACTTGAAACCAATTTTGAGTCTAGGAACTGAAATTAGTGTCCGCTTTCATCAGTGTCCTTTAATTCCTTTTCATAGGGAAACATTTTTGGAATAGCCACAAGTAAATCAGAAAGAATCGTATTGAAAATGGTAAATAAATTTGTGAATAAGTATTTACTATATCTGGTGACAGGATAATATGGCCTTCAGGTTGTTGACTTCACTTCTTAAATTTTGGTTCAAGAAACAAGGCATCACAATGACAACCACCACTTTCATATTATATTTTTGTTTTCATGGAACTCATGATATGATTGTATATTGTTATTCAAATAATGAATACTATAAAGTATTTTTTAAAAAAAAAGTGCCCATTGTGATAACAGAAGTGACTAATAATGGCATTACTAAGAACCCTAATCAATGGTATATGTTGCAAGATTTAAATGCAAATAGTGAAGTCATGTAACAGGAGCCATGATTCTATCTACTAAAAACAATCAAAATGATTAGACCTTAGTTGTTAGCTATAAGAAAAACTAAGCATCTTAATGTGATATATAAACACTGCCTAAAAATGCATTCAAGAATCAAAAAGTATAATAAGTTTGTTTATATTATTTGATTATAATCTCAGGAATTGATTATCATACTAGTATATCTAAGTAAATGACTCCAAATAACTTTTTTCATTAGAGTGGTAAAATATGAAAACTACAGGCTGGAATATACCATCTTTCACACCTTGTATATGACTTTTCATTTTAATGAAAAAACTAAAACTTGGTCTGCCTCAAACTTGGTATATTTGGGTTGACAAGCATTGTAACTGAAATATAATATTTTTTCTAATTTATTTTCATAATTTTATTCCTATTCAGCATGAAATATATGCTGTTTACTGATTCTTTAGTCTGGACGAGGAAGACCTAGTTTAATAAGATCACTACCAAATATGAATCTGTTCTGGGTTGAAACTCAAACCCAGTCATAAGTCCAATGACCTAACATTTTTTGGTGTAATAATGACATGCTGTCATTAAGGCAGATTTTTCCTGCTTGATATTAATAAGCTTCCATTTCATTATTGACTTTTACATCACCATTTTTACAGAAAAGCAGCTCATTTTATCTCCCTTAGCAACACAAGTTGGAACCTAAAGAGAAAATGTATGACCACATGAGAAAAATGATAGCTTTAACTTTTATAGTGTTAGAAATGAAGGACCTCATTCAAAGTCTGATTAAATAAGTCTATCTCCATCGCATTGGCATGCAATGAAGTTTCTACACGGTTTTCAAATCAAGAGACATTGAGTAACAAAAAACAAATGGTTCCACGCTTTCTCTCTTTTGAAAAGAGTGTTGGAGCTCTGAATACCTGATTTTCTGAAAGTACATAGCGCTTAAAATGAAATACTGTGAATGAGATAGACTTCAGTATAATGATGGTAATTGACGTTATGCTACAAGGGCTAATTGGGGTGGATTATCTACCGGTTAGCATCGTTTTCTAGCCAGGATGGGGCTAAGCATTTTATTCAATGAATTCACCACTAAAGTCAATATAATGAGACATTATTAAAATGTAGTGGTTCACTCCACTACATTGCCTTACAACTTTAAGGCCCTATCTTCATTCGCTTTGATACTAAAAACTTTACATGGTTCTTCTATCTGACCCAGATTTTATTCTAAAGTTATCAGATCAGGAAGTGACTGAAGTAAAAACTGAGTCCCATTGTGTACTTAAGCATCTGCAGTTTAGTACACCAATCTCTCTTCGACTCCATTTTCCACCAATAAAGATATTATTCCATTCAAAAATATTCCTAGGGCTGAGAATGCTTTAATAAAACAATAATTAGCCATTTTCTGCTTGACCCCCATATTTTCCAGTCGAACCCGCTGTTATAGTTTTATAAAATATTTAGAGAAGAGATAATTTAATTGTTTTAGTGAAAAAACAAAATAGCATTCCATATAAAATGCAAGAGAAAAATAAAACTAGTATTTTCAAGTATACTCAGAGCTCATTATAATTTATAAGTATACCACAAAATTTAAGTATGAAGTAGTTGAGAAAAAATACAAACAAGTAGTATAAAAATAATTAATAATACCGACTTCTTATATACATAGAAATAAATTTCTTACACCTAGATCTCAAAAAATGATTTTTAATAGTAAAACTATTTGTAAATATCAAGCTTCAAGGAATAGTTTCAAAACATTAATTGTTCATAAGCTAGCCAATGAAGTTACTTCAATACATTTTATCTTATAAAATGAAGAGATAAACTAAAATAACCAACATGTATGAAATAATTAGTTGTTTAGCTTAGAAACTGTGATTGCAATTTTATATTATTTATTACTAGATTTATAGTAATATCATGGTTTGATCATCTGAAGGAATATTTTGGTGAGAAGTATATTACCATTAGAAGGATAGATCACTTGTTATATAGTGCACTTAAGAGATCTGTTGAGTGTTTATTCCCTTTAGGGTTGTGTAGAATATTCTTTTTTTATTGTTTGTGAATTAGAAAGATTGAAACTGTCGAGTAATAGCCAAAGAAAATGGTAGAGATTTTTAAAATTAGAACTGGAATTTAGAATAGTTTTAGACCTACCTTCACTTCATATTATAAAATAACAAGACACTTAATTTTTTTAATTTTTTTTTTTTTTTAATTTTATACTGTGTTGATGAAATCTGTGAAGCAGAATTATGCCGAACAAATGTAATAAAAATACTTATTGGAAATCCATGTAATTTATATTTTATATTTATTATTTATACCAGCAATATAAATATATATATTTATAAATATGAGTGATGTACATTCAATGTACGTAGGGTAACTAGTGTAAATATTAGTTGTTACTGATTTTATTAAAAAAAAAAAAAAAAAATTGAGATGAGCCCAAAGTTATACTTTTAACCTAAAAAGCACTGAGAATTGTTATTAAATGTTTATGTATAACTGAGTTATTTACTTTTCTCCCCTCTCTTAATATCTATATATATAAAAATGTAACCTCTGTCTGTACATTGATTTTTTTCGCGAAATTTCACGATAACTTTTCGTTTCACATGTCATAGACACCATAACTGCATTTTGTTTCTTTGGTTGTCTGTTTGTTTGTTTGTTACTTTTTCACGCATAAACGGCTGAACCGAATTTTATGAAACTTGGTATGTATATTACTACTAACCCAACTTAGACTTTAGGCTATATCAATATCCTCTGAGACGAACAGGAGTGGGGGTTATAAGGGAAGCCAAAAATTAAAAATAGCAATATTTCGTTTCCTATTGGTTTTTCAGCAAATATGAACATAACAAATGTTGTTTATTTTGTTATATACACTTTTTTCGTATACTGAATTATAAACGAGATATACGCTAAAACCTATAAACGAAGTGAACAATTTTATTTGGGACAAAAGACCCAACCAAAATAAATAAAACTCGGTATATGTATTAGCACTAACACTTTCATTATAACAAGCCATACCAACATTTCTAGGAACGGGCAGGAGTGGAGGTTGTAAGGGATGCCTGAATTTAAAAATAGCGGTATTTCGTTTTCTATTTGTTTTTTGGCAAATATGAACATAACAAAAGTTGTTTATTTTGTTATTTAGAGTAACTTTTGTCATATTCATTTTTGTCTTTTAACAAAGTATAAACGAGATATACACTCTAAACTAAAGCGGGAGTCAACTATTTTAGTTTATTTCATTGGGCGCTAACAATTAAACCGAACTTAAAAAAAACTTAGTATGTCAATTAGCTTTAATTCTTCCATGATTATAAGCTATATTAAAATTTTTAGGTTAGAACGGGAGTGAGGGTTATAAGGTAGGCCTGAAATCAAAATTCACGAAATTTCATTGTCTATTTGTTTTTCGACATACATGCACATAACAAAAGTTGTTTACTTTGATATTTAGATTAACTTTTGTTTTATACATTTCTCCAGGAACAATGTGTGGAGCAAGTTATTTGCGTAGGAATATTGATATGCTCAACAATTCATTCCAATTTGAACTATGAGGTACCTCACCTGGAAAAATTAATTCAAATCTATGTTAATATTTTGTCCTTAATAACTGAAATCTGTGCATAATGCACAGGAGACGGGAAATATGACAAATTGGAGGACAGTGAAGACGTACATAAAAAATTAATTTTATTATTAACAAATACCAACAATGGGTATTAACCCTAATCACTGGGATGGGTAAATGTCAAAATATTGTGCAAAGTAAAGCCTTGCCAAAAAAATACAATCACCATTCAGCCTCAAATTAATTCCCGGGCGAAGCCGGGTATCTGAGCTAGTTTATATATAAAAATAGAAAGAAAGTGAGTAAGAAACAGATGTCTATCTCCCTTATCATTAGCTAGTCCATCTCTAATAAGGCTATTGGCTTTGGTGATATTCACGATCTCGTATTCTTTAGGGCAGAAATGTTTATGTATTAGCATCAGCATTAAGCTACAATGACCGTTCAATGGAATCAGATATTGAGGTTGTACAAATGATGCGATTTTCAACAAATTTTCTCAAATGTCCATTGATCCTACCCAGGAGATGTTGAAAATGAGGTCTGTATTATATATATATATATATATATATATATATATATATATTTTTTTTTTTTTTCTGTTAATGCTCTAGCAGTCGCAATGACTGTTTATCATTACCAAACTCAATATTTACAAGATTTATGTAACAATTTTTTTTGGAAATAGAGAATATATGCTGAGATGAGGTCAGTAGTGTGACATTACAATATGTGGAAAATCATCTTAGTTTATGAAGTCCCTGCGTGACGAACTATTTTTGAAACACTTCTTTAATTGTCCATCGACCTACCTAGGAGATGAAGAAAATGTGACCCATTCAAAACTATATATACACAGTTAATACTGTCATGGTTGGAATTTCTTGTGTGATCGATGCTGAACTCAATATTTAAATATTTTAATGAAAACTAAAGAAGATTTTTAATGGCTAAATTGGACCAAAGAGAGGAAGTTATTTATAGAGGAAAAAGCAAAAGTTTAAAAAAGTAATATCTCCATTATTATCATACATCATTTTCAATGGGTGTTGTTTCATACATTTCTTCTCTTTCTCGAATATTAACTAAGATATTTACAATTTTATTTTCCAGCCATTAGTAAACCCACAATACTAATCATATTATATTTACAGTAAGCTGATATCCCATGAAACATGTACTTCCAAGCTAAAATAACAAATACAGTTTTTATTGGTCTTTTACTATATAAAAAAATGTTTGGTATAGCATCATCATTAAAGATTTATGTTCTTGATCAAATTATTTTTACTCAATATTTAACTGAATCCTTCAAAACTAAATATTATATTCAGTAATTGCTGGAACTGGCATAGTAAATATCTCAGTAGATACTGCATGTAATTGGTTTAGAACTATAAAGAGATAAAGAACTACCTAATAAAGTGAGATCCTCACCACTCATTGATCTAGTTATTCTCATTTTCATTATTGATAATGAATTCTGCAGTATCTGTTGGCATCTCGATATTATGTGGATGAAGATTAGGTCACCTTGGTCTTCCTCACCTCCATTTTTGTTTCAATGAAGTTCTTTGAAATATAATTCTTTCACTTGTGGAAATTGAAAATCCAAAGCAAGAATACATTCTCTCTTGGATAGACTAAAATCATTCATTGGCTTATTATTAAATAAGTTATTAATTTGTCATAAAATTTGAAGTCAGAAACCATATAAAATATTTTTTAATTATTAATTAAAATTAATTAATTATTTTTTTTACACCTTTCTGGTAGCGTAAAACAACTCATTTCTAGCTGGTATTTTGATGGATCTAAAAGCAATAACAAAGTCAACTGTGTACCAGTCAACAAAAAATTAATTTATTCCCCGAAATTTGCCTTCCCAATGCAACGTACAAAGAATATATAAACAACAAATAAATGGAAACACTATTACTCTATATTGGCTGTAAGGTCACAAGGAAATCTTAGAAAAGTGGCAGTCGAATGGATGAATTTTAACAATTACCTCCAGGGTACTGCAAGTACAACCAAAGAGTGGTCATGCCATAGGAGCAATAGTCAGGGAAGATCAGACACACTCACTTAACACATAGATAGTAAATGATAAGAGTAGAAACCCATTTCAGTAAAACCCACACAAATACCTAACTATAAAACTCATATTAAGAGGGGTAAATATGTACTCGTATAAAATTGTAACCCCTGTCTGTGCATTGGTCTTTTTTCTCTAAATTTCATGATACTTTTTCATTTCACATGCCATAGACACGAATTTGCAATTTGTGGCTCTGATCTCTGTTTAGGTGTTACCTTTTCACTCCCAAGTTACTGAACTTAGATAACAGGCTATACTAATATTCTCAGAAACGAAAAGGAGTGGGGTTATAAGGAAGACGTGAAATGAAATATTAGGTACTTCATTTTCTATTGACTTTTCACCCAAATATATACATTATAAAATTTGTTTATTTTGTTATTTTAAGTAACTTTTATTATATATTCTTTTGTCGTATACCGATCTATAAATGAGATGTACGCTAAAAACTATAGTGGGTGTCAATGATTTTATTGGTCAGTAATGACTAAACAAAATATGGCGTGTGAATTAGCATTAACTCTTCTATGTTTATAAGCTGCACTGACCCAAAAAAAAGTCTCCATACACACTGTCCTGAAGTGTTTAAATTGGTTTACTTTTGATTATATTTCCATTCTTGAATTAGTTATTTGTTATTGTTATTTATATGAGCCATAGAAAGAAATATATACAGAAGCAAATTTTCATTTGCAACTCTTTGTTAAGAAATTCTGATGTGAAAAAAATATTGCAGGATCATAAGTCAAAAAAGTTTCCATACACTCTTTTGTCTGTGAATGTTTACAATTACTAAATGGAATTGAGAATATGAAAGGATGGAATAATAAGTTCTCCTTTGATACGTCAAGACCATTTTTCAATGTTAAAAAGTAATGTTTGAATTCCAAATGGAGGTGTTAAAAGATATTCGTGCTTTGATAACTAGTATGAAAGAAAAGATCATTCATTGCGAGAAATTGGAAAAATAGTCAACAAGTCCCACGCAACTGTTCAGTACATTATTAATCATTATAAAGAAAATAAAAACTTAGGGAATAGATCTCGATTAGGACGCTGAAGAAAATTACTTGGCATTCATAAAAGAGCGATTTTGAAAGAAGAAAGGATAACCCAATGACTAGTGATCCTAAGTTAACACGTATGCTTTCAAGTCTTCATAATTTGAGTGCTGTGTCAGAAACAGTGAGAAATGTTCTAAGATCAAATAATAATGGTCCTGTGCCAAGAAAAAAAACACCACTGATCAGCAAAGTAAACCAGAAGAAACGCTTAGAATTTTCAAGAGCTTATTTGCACAAGCCACAAACGTTTTGGGATTCCATTATTTTCAGTGACCAATCAAAATTCAATATATTCTCATCAGATGGGAGGACTTGTGTCTGGAGGAAATTTGGAGAACATTTAAAACTGAAAAACATTATTAGAACTGTCAAACATGGGGGAGGAAGCATGCTAGTGTGGGGGTGCATGAGTGCTTCAGTAGGAAACTTAGTATTTATAGATGATAAAATGGATCAACATGTTTATTTATACATAATGAAAACAAATTTGAAAGCCAAAGCTCGTAATCTGGGGTTTAGAGGTGCATTTCTCTTTCAACAGGATAATGATCCCAAACATACAGCAAAGCTTGTCAAGGAATGGCTTATTTTTAATATCCCGAAACAACTTTATACACTCCCTCAGAGTCTCGAACTTAATCCAATTGTACATCTATAGCAGGGGTCTCCAAACTACGGCCCGAGGGCCACATCCGGCCCGCGGACAGATTTTGTCCGGCCCGCGGAGAGCTAGCATACTTGAAAACTCCTTTTAGAGAACCTATTTTTTATAGCAAATTAAATTTAGTTTACTGAAGTATTCTAATTTTATGTTGAATAATTATTAATATGACATCTACATTGATATGGTCATGGGCTAACTACTCGTAACATTGTTATAGGCTTATTGTTATTGTTTTTGTGATAAGTTGGATAAAGAAACACAAAATTGTAATGAGTAAAGACATGTATAATATGCAGAAAATTTAACTTCAGAATATAATAACTAACAAATTATTGAAATGAATACAGCTAACATTTTATACATTTTAAATAAAAACATAACTTATAACAAGCATAATGACACATGAAATACTAATGAGATTTATGTAATTGAGATTTTCCACTGACAATAGTTTGTAGTTGTGGACTAATTTTACTTGTACCAATTATTAAAAGATATTTAAGATGCTCATCAGTTAATTTAGAACTGTAAACATTTTCCGTGTACTTCATTTTGGAGAAGGTCTTCTCACACAAATAAGTAGTACCAAAAACAGAAAACAGCCCACGAGCAAATTTATGCAAATTATCAAATTGTGTCAGTAGAGGACTCTTATAAAATTCCAACAAAGATGAGTTTTGATATTTGTTCTTAATTATATCACTGCACTGTAGATCAATCATTTCCATTTGAAGTTCCGGGGCTAGAGTGGACTATTTCACTTTTTACCACCGGCAACAATGATAATATGGTTTTGGCCCTCGGAACTTACTGGAGTAATCAGTATGGCCCTAAGGCTGGAAAGTTTGGAGACCCCTGATCTATAGGATGAAATAGGAAGAATAATCTGAAAACGAGATGTTAAAAATCAAAATGAGCTTAAAAATGAACGATTTTATTGGTCACTAATGACTAAACCTAAATTTATTTAGTGGGGGACTCATTAAATAAACTCCTGAGCCCACCTTGGCTAGAAAAGCGTGGTAACCTGTAGATAACCCGTTCCGATTAGCCTAGTAGCATAAAGTGGACGTAAATAATAATAATAATGATAATGACTAAACCGGACCACACAAAATACGGCATGTGAATTAGCATTAACTCCTCTATGTTTATAAGCAATATCAAAATTTCTAGAGATGGCGAGTAGTGGGGGCAGTGAGGAAGGCATTACATGAAAAATCGCTGTATTTAGTTTCCATTGGTTTTTCTGCTTACATACACATAGATGTTTATTTTGAGTAACTTTTGTTATATTCACTTTTGTCCTAGTATACACGAGATATACACTAAAAACTAAGGCGGAAATCAACAATTTTAGTAGAACTTATTAAAGTGTTTTTAGTATACGAAATTTATGACAAATGATGTTATGTTTTTAGACTTATACTAGCTCAGATACCCGGCTTCGCCCGGGAATTGATTTGAGGATGAATGGTGATGGTATTTTTTTGGTAAGGCTTTACTTTGCACAATATTTTGACATTTACCCGCCCCAGTGTTTAGGGTTAATACCCGTTGTTGGCATTTGTTAATAATAAAATTAATTTTTTATGTCTTCACTCTCCTCCAAATTGTCATATTTCCTGTCTCCTGTGCATTATGCATAAATTTCATCTATTAAGGACAAAATATTAACATTGATTTGAATTACTTTTTCCAGCTGAGGTACCTGATAGTTCAAATAGGAATGAATTGTTGAGGATATCAATATTTCTACGCAAATTACTTGCTCCACGCACTGTTCCTGGAGAAATGTATAAAAAAAAAAAAAAAAAAAAAAAAAAAAAAAAAAAAAAAAAAGTTTATCTAAATAACAAAGTAAACAACTTTTGTTATATGCATGTTTGTCGAAAAACAAATAGACAATGAAATATC
Organism: Riptortus pedestris; assembly: GCA_019009955.1. Lineage (NCBI taxonomy): Eukaryota > Metazoa > Arthropoda > Insecta > Hemiptera > Alydidae > Riptortus > Riptortus pedestris. Next base: position 39,331,476 of record CM032228.1, read on the forward strand.
GCGAATTTTTATTTCAGGCCTCTCTTATAACCCCCACTCCCGTTCTAACCTAAACATTTTAATATAGCTTATAATCATGGAGGAATTAATGATAATTGACATACCGAGTTTTGTTAAGTTCGGTTCAATTGTTAGCGCCCAATAAAATAGTTGACTCCCGCTTTAGTTTATAGTGTATATCTCGTTTATACATTGTCAAAAGTCAAAAATGAATATCAAAAAAGTTACTCTAAATAACAAAATAAATAACTTTTGTTATGTTCATATTTGCCGAAAAACGAATAGAAAACCAAATACCGCTATTTTAAATTCAGGCCTCCCTTAAAACCCCCACTCCTGTCCGTCTCAGAGGATATTAATATAGCCTAAAGTCTAAGTTGGGTTAGTAGTAATATACCTACATACCAAGTTTTATGAAATTCGGTTCAGCCGTTTATGCGTGAAAATGTAACAAACAAACAAACAGACACCAAAGAAACAAAATGCAGCTATGGTGTCTATGAAATGTGAAACGAAAAGTTATCGTGAAATTTCACGAAAAAAATCAATGTACAGAGAGAGGTTACAATTTTATATATATATAGATGATAGTTCTAAGTATGATTCGGATTAGGGAGGCGATTAATCTCCGCCCCCTGATGGAGGGGTTCTCATTTGTTATTTATTTTAATTAGAATATAACTTCGTTATTTATTTCACATAGAAATTTAAACTATGAGAGTACTTTGATTATTTAATTTGTATAACGTATTATTCAAACAAAGTCATGCTGAATTTGCGCGTAAATCGGCAGAATCAAGCTCTTATTGTGGTATAAATTATCATACTTCCTCCAATATGTTGATGGTATTGAAATGACTATGCATAACTATTATATTAAACGTCACTTGGTAATTAAATTATAACAAAACACAATGTGCGTTCAAACTCAATATGATTTGAAGTTGCAGCTAGGATTAATATCTCTTTCCCTCAGCTTGCTTTTAGAACATAAATTAAATTATTTTTAGGGTAACACTGTTATTTATTTACACCAGGAATATAAATTACTAGAATATTCGAATATTTCATGTTTTGGATAAATAATTTAAGTAAAGCTCGCTCAAGCGGGAGTTGACTAAACTTATTTCCTGTGAAATGTTGTAATTGCTTTCTACTCTCATTTACAGTGGCGGCTCATCTATAGGCACTGTGGAACTACAGCACCCCCCAATTTCCACTTGATATTATCTATAAAATTTAATATAATGAGCCTTTTTTTCTTTAATTCTTTCTTTATACTTTTATAATATATAATCCTTAAGTTTAATGCATTAACCTTCCCCCAGTTTATGGACAAAGATACAAAAATCTTAGTATGGAACTGTGCGCTTCACAGTTCCAGCTGAGAGGTGTTTGGCTCAGAGGAAGCTCCACAAGGGATAGAGCACTGTCTTTCCCGCAGTGCCGACCGAATAGATTAAGCTTGAACTGTAACAATTTAGGTTAAAGTAAGTAAAAAATGTTTGATTTTGTTCTATTAGGATTTTATCAAGTTTCTGAATAAATTTTCTTTTTATACATGTTTTTTTTCCTTTTACAAATTTTAAAACAAAGGCTAAAACTTTTCTGGAGCAGCATCCCCGCTAATTTCAGCTACGAGCCGCCACTGCTCATTTATGTAATGTTATGTATATAACTAAGCTCCAAAATATGCACACGGAATGGTTTTTAAAAGGAGAAATATACATTTGAGATGATATTTAGTTATAATAAATGCAATCCATGATTATGATTTGAATTATTCACGACGTGCCAAACAGTGGAGAGGGATTGATTAGGGAATTATTTTCATTTATTCTTCAAATTAAAATTTCTATTCTATAAGTCTCCTACCTGACCCTTACGGCAAAACTATTAGCCCAGACAGGGGAAAAGTAGTTGTACACATTGAATCTTTGCAAAAAAAAAACAAAAAAAAAACACATTCAGCCTGAAATTATTTCCCGAGCGAGGCGGGTACTTTGCTTGTATTGTACACACACACACACACACACATATATATTTGTTTGTTTGTTAACGTTCTAGCTGTCGCAGTTTTTATTTGATCGTTAACATACTCGTTATTTATTCGTTTCATTCAAAAATAAAGATCAAGTTCGTTAATGGCATAAATAGGCCCAGAGGGAGGGGGGAATTTCAAAAATTTGAAATATCTCCGTTACTATACGTCAAATTGAAAAATTGTATAGTATCAATATTATTGCAAATTTAATGTTCTAGAAATGTTGTTATATGCGTGTGTTCTATCTTCAATATTAACCGAGAAATTGACATTTTTTTAGATTTCAGCCTTCAGTTGACCCCACTTTTAGTCATCGCAAGTTAAAAATAAGCCGACCCGGATGAGGAGGTGAGCGAAAAGTAGTTAATTAAATGTGTGGTACACCTTGAGGGTTGAGGTACCGTTTTCTGTAGAAATATAATTAAGGTTACTCCAAGTAAAATCCTCTCTTTTCTGTCCACGGCAGAACATCACAAAATGAATAGCGCATGCTCGCAAAGTCATTCCCTAAATAAGTGTAAATAAAATTTAACATTTTGCTTGAACCGAAAATTTGATTGAGATACAAATTATTCTGATCCATTATAAATTACAGTACTAGATGTAGTAAACAGTTTACAATAAAATTAATATATTATATTCTGTTATATTTCAGTAATTGTTTTTCTTTCCGGTGAGAGGTTAGCAGACCTGTTTGTTTGCATTTCAGACATTTCCCGTGGGGAGGGGAAAGATTTCTTATTACCGCTTATATTTGTTCACTTAATATTCCCGGTTGTATTGTGTTACCATTATGTAGATTTATCTATTCTTAAACTTCACGAGGGAAATTTGCTTAGTTTACGCAACCCCTGCGTGAAGGACTTTTTATTTCTGCAGAAACTATTTGTATTGCAACCCACCACGACAGATAATAAAGTAATCTAATTACTTCCGACTTTCTGCCAACACTTCATATATCCGTGACGTAACAACAGAATATCAACTTATTAATTGCTATCCATGATTATAAATTATATAGCTAAGGTGCTCGGCGATGCAGCAGTAAGACGAAATATCGACCTTACTAATATAAATATAATTGAGAAATGAAAAATTTTCAAATACCAAACAGTATGACATTCAAAATTAGAAATGAACCCAATCCCTTTAAAGATGCTATTACTGCCCCGGAAAAATTATATTTTATCAATTTAATCCAAGAGAGAAAAAGGGATAAAATAAAAATACAAAAAAGATGCCAACGGCACGTGGTTTTCCCAGGCGGTCACCCATCCAAGTACTAACCACGCCCGACGTTGCTTAACTTCGGTGATCGGACGAGAACCGGTGTATTCAACGTGGTATGGCCGTTGGCAGTAGTTCTCAGTCGCCTGGAGTACATGACTCCAATTTTTATGCTTTAGCCACTGTATGCTTTATTTGCATAATGTGGCTAAAGGAAAGTCCGTCACGTAGGGGCTATGCAAATTAAGCAGATTTCCTTCATGCTGATGTGGCACCATCTCTTACCTATTTCTCATGTAGTAAGAAGCAGTATGTAAAAAGAATGTGATATGTACTAAGTTACTTATAGCAAAACTCAGACGATTATAAGAGGGAGTCTACTGAGGCTGAAATCATAAAAATTCATATAATTTCCTTAATATTCAAAATAAGTAAAAAACGTATCTAACAACAATTGTTGAGGGGAGAAAATCGAAAATTCAAAATATCTCTGTTACTATGATTTATTCTATACATTTCTTCTTTATCTTGAATAATAATCCAGATTTTTTTTTTTTAATTTTCAGTCTTTTGTAACCCTCCCTTTTAGTTATCACACTCAAACAATAAGGAAATATTTCACAAAATATCTTATCCCAAGCTTAAATAACAAATAGTGTTTTCAAGGGCCTTAATTATGAGATACATGCAAATATGTTGTGTGATGACATCTTCCATTAAGAGTTTATGTTCATCACTGCAAAATATTTATTTGATCTACATATATCCAACTAGATATTTAATTGTTCCATTCAAAATATCAGTATTATGATTATTCTAATAAAAAAAATAGACCCAATCTTGTTAAACTATTGATGCTCTACAATTGTTCTATTCATCCTCTTTTGTCTCAAATATTATGTATCTTTGTTAGTTTAAGCCTTCATTAAACTCCTCTTCTACTCTTGGATTTTTACATTAAAATAGAGAATATATGGTCAGATGACATCACCAATGTCATGCAGCAAGTGAGGAATTTGCTTAGTTACAGCCCCTTGAAGGTCTTTTTCATTTCGTATGGTTGGATGGGACCAGAAGACAAAAGTGTTGAATAATTTATTGGAATAGACTGTGCGAAACGGATTTGCAATGTCATAGTAATTGCTGCTTATTCTTATTGGTTAAAGTGGTTTCAGAAAGACATGAACTCTTCTTTACAGCCCAAATATTTGTACTTTCCCGGAACAGTGGCCTCCTTCTGTTTTGTTAAAAATATTTGCAGCCAATAAGAAGGAGCCCAGATGGTGCCAACGGGAAAGCCAAACAATGTGCATTGTACGGCTATCCTGATTCCCTCTGTGCTACAAAAATAATAGTCTGCAGTGGTTGGACATATTGGAGGAATGAATATAGCAGATTGCTTAAGCATGTGTCCAATGATACAATAGGAGGAAATCAGAAAAGACATGGTAGGACCAGCTAAATAGGCTGGAGGAGGTCTTGTAGAGTTTAGCCCTATGCAATTAGAGAAGTCTGACAGGGAACACCGAGGAATGATAAACAATGATGATTGCAGAAGACCAGGTTCAAGGGCTATACCACTGTGTAAATAACTAAGTAAGCAATAAAATGAAATATAAATTGAGTTGGTATTCTGGCAGGTGGAAGTGACTTCTAATGTAGGTAGATAAGAGAGTGGCTACACCTCCACTGTAACAATTTATTAAAACGACAGAGCGCTATTAATGCAGTGCATCATCGTCAGTGCCCTGTTGACACACAAAACAATACCCCTACTGAATATTAAATGAAAACTATTTTATTATGATTAATACCCCTACCGAATATGAAATGTAAACTGTTTTATTATGATTAATACCCCTACCGAATATGAAATGTAAACTGTTTTATTATGATTAATACCCCTACCGAATATGAAATGTAAACTGTTTTATTATGATTAATACCCCTACCGAATATGAAATGTAAACTGTTTTATTATGATTAATACCCCTACCGAATATGAAATGTAAACTGTTTTATTATGATTAATACCCCTACAGAATATGAAATGTAAACTATTTTATTATAATTAATACCCCTACCGAATATGAGATATAAACTATTTTATTATGATTAGTACCCCTACCGAATATGAAATGTAAACTATTTTATTATAATTAATACCCCTACCGAATATGAGATGAAAACTATTTTATTATGATTAATACCCCTACCGAATATGAAATGTAAACTGTTTTATTATGATTAATACCCCTACCGAATATGAAATGTAAACTATTTTATTATGATTAATACCCCTACCGAATATGAAATGTAAACTGTTTTATTATGATTAATACCCCTACCGAATATGAAATGTAAACTATTTTATTATGATTAATACCCCTACCGAATATGAGATGTAAACTATTTTATTATGATTAATACCCCTACCGAATATGAAATGTAAACTATTTTATTATGGATTAATACCCCTACCGAATATGAAATGTAAACTATTTTATTATGATTAATACCCCCTACCGAATATGAAATGTAAACTATTTTATTATGATTAATACCCCTACCGAATATGAAATGTAAACTATTTTATTATGATTAATACCCCTACCGAATATGAAATGTAAACTATTTTCATAATGATTTATACCCCCACCGAATATGAAATGTAAACTATTTTTATTATGATTAATACCCCTACCGAATATGAAATGTAAACTATTTTATTATGATTAATACCCCTACCGAATATGAGATGTAAACTATTTTATTATGATTAATACCCCTACCGAATATGAAATGTAAACTATTTTATTATAATTAATACCCCTACCGAATATGAGATGAAAACTATTTTATTATGATTAATACCCCTACCGAATATGAAATGTAAACTGTTTTATTATGATTAATACCCCTACCGAATATGAGATGTAAACTATTTTATATGATTAATACCCCTACCGAATATGAAATGTAAACTATTTTATTATAATTAATACCCCTACCGAATATGAAATGTAAATTATTTTCATAATGATTTATACCCCCACCGAATATGAAATGTAAACTATTTTTATTATGATTAATACCCCTACTGAATATGTAGTATAAACTATTTGTAGATTTCAATTCACATTCACTCAGGTAAATTTCGTTTTGGTCATTCCAAGTTCACTTATTTTTTAGGGAACTAAGACTCTTCTCGTTATTGACTTCCACCTAATATCCGTATTGCAAATAAAAAACTGATGTACTTGCCATGTGTCTCGTTTGTTCTACTATTAAATTTAAAAAACAAAAAGCTATACTTTATTTATAATAACTTATTTTGAATGTTACATACAATATTTCCGTTCTAATGCGTTGTATAAAACAAAAGGCATAGAGCATATTTTAGATCTTTTATGACAAACAAAAATCCTATACAAATGTTTTGTACCTCTAATATGTATGGAAAAATTGAAAATATTTTATTGTCATCTCTTCTAACCCAGGAGTTGGGAAGTCAATTTTGATCAAAAGGGGTGGTGCACTAGATATTACATTCTTAAATATAAAAAGTCCGTCACACAGGGGCTATGTAAAATAAGCAGATTTTCCATGTGCTGGTACAACGGGCTTGTGATCTCATCTCACCAATATTCTCGATTAATGTGTAGAAGGGGGGGGGGTGTTACAAGAAGGCAGAAAACAATTGTAAAACATCAATAGTTTCAAAAGATTGGCTCATTTTATGATCCGACTTCTAATAACGGAGAAATATTGAATTTTCAAATCTACCCCTCTAAATCCCAATATTCGAGGTCGGATTTCTGCCACTAAGAAATATTATCTTTATAGTTGAATTGGTAAATGTCAAGTATGGTATATACGAAATAAACATTTTAGAGTAAAGGACTAAAAAGCTTAATTGATGACGTCATCACATAACTTATTTGCATGTATCCCACTTAGTAAAAGTTCAACGGAATCTATATTTGGTATTTAACCTTGGAACAAAGTGGTTTATGATATAACAGCTTGTTGGTACCCTTTAGTTGTGCAAAGCCACTATAGTTGCTTTGCACAACTAAAGGGTTAATATGACATGAGTAGGAGTGGGGCTTTACTGAGGGCCAAAATAAAAAATCCTAATATCTGATTTGATCCCATTTAGTCTAGTTTTGGTGCTTAAGAGATATGAACATAATTAGCTTGCATAACTCAAAAATGGCTAGCGTTGAAATTTCATATTTGCGATTATTGTAATGTCAAGATGTGCACCTCCCAGTTTGAACAAAATTGAGTAAGGGGAGGGGAGGGGGTTAGAGAACATGAAAATACAAAATTTCATATTTTTCCGTACTTGTTAGAGGTACAAAAAATTTGTTTTATGACCACTTTTGTTTGCCATAAAAAAAAATCTATAAATTATGTCCATACATTTCTTGATCCAATACATTGGAATGGAGATATTGTATATTGCTTTCAAATGAAATGCAACCAAACATTTTGTTTAATTTAATGGGATGTGGTGCTCACATCAATGTTTTTAGCTATGCGAGATAATTCCAAAAATACATACAGACGTCATGCTCAAACTGGCCCAAATGAGTTCATGGAGGGTCAAAACAGATAATTCCATTGAAATCTAAAACTGAAATATTTCATTATTACAATACTGCCTTTATTTCGTACAAGAAAGTAAAAATACATATTAAAAACCACTATTTGTATCTAAGGGTATGGTGTTCTTTCTAATGGTTTTAAAATATCAGCTCAAGTATATGAAATCTGTAGAAATATGAAAATCTTTGACCCCATTTTCAGATACAAGTTTCCTATTTAATAACAGTACACAAAATCTGCTGGCTAAAACCAATACAACAATAAGTTAATATAATCTTAAAACTCAACCAACTATAATCTCAAATGATTAACCTAGTGGGGAGTTTGATTCCCACCTGGGCAATAGGAATTTATTTAGTGACAACCTCATTAAATAAAGTCTTTAGTCCCGCTCTGGCTAGAAAAGGGTGTTAACCTGTAAATAACCCATCCTGATTAGCCATAATAGCAAAAATTGGCTGTTAAAAATAATAATAGTTCAACTAATTTAGTAACACTACTTAAAATTAATAATCAAAGTAAATTTTATTGGTTTTTCCTCTATTATTATCATCCTTCTATTATCATTCATGAATATTTTAGCAGTTCTCCAAAATATGAATTCTTATATTTTTTGAAGGTCTAATAAGTTAGTGAAGCTGACAAATATTTCCCTCCATTATGTTTCTAATCTACACTAATTAGAGGTAATAAATTTAATTAGCTTATGATTTTGCTTTGTATCAGCCTAGTGTATTAGAAATGATTAAATTTCTGAATGAATATAATTCCCAACACAATCTCTAAATGAAGATTATTCTTTTTTAATTTTATTTGTTGTTACTTTGTATTTGGCTGATGTTGAGAAATAATTTGAATTATTATTTCATAACATATTGAATTTATAACATGAAATATTTATAACTCAGTTTTTACAATTTGTAAAGAGAAATAAAATAAATTCAAGCGCCCACACCGATCTGTATAGGTACAAGTACTCAGCTGCTTTTTAAGTTCCATTCATTTAATCAAGCCCTTAAATTCTTTTAACACAACGTTTAACATATGAAAAATTAACTCTGATTATTCATGAATGATGAAATGAATGATACCTCTAGTCAAGCCAAGTGTCAAGACTGGTTGAAAATGGAAGTGTTCAGAAGATTGGGTAAAGGTCCTACCGGACTTTAATTAAACCATGTGAAAGAATAAGATCTTATAGTTTAAATCTGTATAAATATGCAAAGTGGTCTTCAACTGTTCCACCTTTCGATATTCCTAAAAACCACAAGGCACACAATGTCCTGTTTAATTTAATACAATCAAATTGAGGAACTTCATTAATTACCTTCAGAGATGAAATAAAGGAGTGATATGATAAAACAACTAGAATGACATTTTATATTTTTATTAAAAAAATGTAAAATACAATAATATTTTGTTATTTCAATAGTACAATAAAATTTAAAATTTTGGATTATATTTTTTATATAATTTATTTATATATAATAAATTACTCATTAAACATGTTCAAATCACCAAATGTCGATGCACTTCCCTGATCAAGTATATGCATCATCATATCCGAAAGCTCGTGAGGTTGGTTGGTTGGATTAGCAGTTGCAGCTACATTATGGCTGCCAGAGTTAGAACCTTGCTCATCAACTTGTGTTTGGCCTTGCCAAGCCCACAATGCTGCATTGCTCTGAGGGTTGTGGTAAGGAGTTTGTGTTCTTCCACCACTCAGCTGAGTGTAAGTGGAGCCTGAAGGGGATCTAGATGGGCTAACTTCACTATATTGATAGCCTTCGCTCACAGGCTGACATAGTGTCCATGCTGACTGAGATGTTTGAGGGCTTGTTGGTTTGGGCATCCTAGATGGCATCGGCTGCTGAGCTGGGGACACATAGCTTATTGGAGATTGGGTGCTTTCGTAACTATACACCTGACCCGCTCTTGTATCATTCCCATGCATATGTTGAGGAATGTGAGAATATCGTTGCATACTATGATCAACACCTTGTTGATAATTTATGGTTTCAGAAGATGTATCAGTTTCAGTAGTATTTTGGAGTGATTTTGCTGTTGTGTTGGTGCAAACAATATATTCAACCTCATCTGTATAAGGATTAAGAAAAGCAAATGCTGAAGTTCTTAACCACAGCCACTCTCTATTTTTCATTCTGAAACGATACATAACAGACATAACTTGTCCTTTAAGCTTAACAACTTGCTCAAATGACTCTTTCATGTGAGATTGGTCTTCAGAGTGAATGAATTCGAAACAAGACTTTCCTAATAGTTCAGGGGGAGTATATCCGAGTATAGCAATTACTCTTTGATCAACAAAAGTAAATTTGCCTTCAACAGCATGCCGGGATATAAATTCAGAGTTACTATTGGAGCCAGACAAGTCACTGGTGTTCGGGGTAGAAGTAACTTGCAATCTACCAATTGCAACAAGACAGCAATGTGTACCATCTTCTTCCAAAGCTCTATCCATTTGAACAGATAAGGGGTGACTGTCGAACTGGCTGGTAGGAGGCCAATTTTTGATATAGCCCGTGCAATGGACAACAGCATAATTGAGTCCATCACGAGATGGTCCCAAAGAATTCCTCTGTTTAAGCCGGTTAAGATGCCCTGCAGCCAAACTCTCTGACCCAACATTTCCAATTTTCAAGCGACAGATAAATCCTCTTCTTGATCCCATACACAAACGCAAAGAGGACTGGTGTCCCTCTTTCTTAACGGTGCCAGTTTTAAGATCAAGTATTCTCCCAGAGTTCTGAGGTTCTTGAGTAGACAGTTGTTCTCTTACTTTGTTAAGATCTTCTGGATGTAAATGATCATAGATGCTACTGCCATACCAATCGGTCTGTGATTGATTAAGGACAGGAGTTACAGAATCGGATACGTAAATAATACGCCCTGTATCACAAGTGACAACAAATAAAAAACCGTCAGCTGCTTCTAAAATTAAATGTTTTAATTCCTGATCAGTAAGGAATGACGGTTTGTATGTTCCATCAGAACTGGTGTTGCCAGTACCCCTCAAGGCCTTCATGTGAGCAACAGCCATCCTTAGTATTGTTAACTTATCTGGTTTCCTAGCAAGAGCGCTACATGTTGGAACCATATCAGAAAGTTCAGTGATGTAAGCTGTCATTTTGTTTCGCCTCCTGCGCTCTATTTCACAATGATTTTCCCTGCTAGCAAACCTCTCTTTATCTTGTAAATTATCATCGTCCATCCTTGAATATTTGTTTCCACTAGGATCGTCGTCATTAGACCTAAAAAAATAATTAAAAAATGTAATGGATTAATCTGTTAATGCGTATAATTTTCATATGGATTTTTTATATGACAACTGACCTAAAGGGGACATTTAAAATACTGTAATTTACCCATTTTAGCCAATTATCAGAGTCACAAAAATAGTTTTTTTTTTTTTCAATTTTTATTCATTTAAAAATTTAATATTACATAAACATATATGTCATATGCTAATTGTGTGAGTTCAGTAAGTTCATTTTTATCTTTTTTTGTGGAATTTAACTTAAATTCTGGAAAAACATTAATTATATTAAATATAAATACATAAAAGGGGCTCAGGTTAGCTTTGTTAGTTAAAGTGTTGGCCTTAATCTCACATGGTAAACCTAGAGTGGTGAGTTCGATTCTCGCCTGGGCAATAGGAATTTATTTAGTGACGGAATTCATTAAATAAAATCCTTAGTCCCACCCTAGCTAGAAAAGAGTGGTGACCTGTAGATAACCTGCCCCAATTAGCCTTAGTTGCAAAAGTGGAAGTTAATAAATAATTTTTTTAAATACATAAAAATAAGACAAAATTTGCAAACAATACAATCATTTTGTAATGATGAAGCTCTTGAAATAAAAATTCTTCGTTCAAGGTTTTTCCATGTGACCAGTCTGAAGCTTAAAACCAGAGAGAGAGAGAGAGAGAGAGAGGGAGAGAGAGAGACAAGAAGAATCTAGTTATAGACCTTTGCCCCCATCGCTTCTCCGATAATTTTTTCATCTACCATATTTTCATTTCAAATTGAGTATACATTGGCTCTCCACAGTGCACAGGTTGCTCTCATGGTGGCGACAGTAGCAACTCCGTCAGACTCAGAGCTCCAGCAAAGTCAAACCTTTTTGAATTCTGCACGACTTGTCATTCAATATCGCTCTTATATTAAACAATACCACTGGAATACAATTTTGAACAGACCTCATTTTCGTCATCTCATTGATAGAATCGATGAACATTTGAAGAAATAGTTCCAAAAATCTTGTCCAGAGTACAATCTCAATATTTGATTTCCACCAAGGGAAACCTGCTAAACTGTTTAATACTAAATAAAAATAAGGAGCTTAATAAAGGACAAGAAAGACAAATGATTGGTTTTGGGTACCAGCCATAATGGAGCTGTAGGAAAAGCAGTATGAAATCCATAGAAGGCAAGATAGGCACTAAATTTTGGATGCCACAACAAGCCCGTTAACTATCAGAATGGACTAGAAACATAGGCACTCCTGTGACAACAAAAGTATGTCCTATCCTGCTCCACTCCCTGTTATCCACTGTGGTAGGCATAAAGAAATAATTTCAATTAGGAGGTTTCCATTAAGGGAAATCAGCTATTAAGGTTATACTCATGGCAAAATTTTCAAAAACTTTCTTTAAATGCACTTCGTCCTACCCAGGAGATGATGAAAATGAGGTCCATTCAAAACTATATATATATATATATATATATATATATATATATATATATTTGTCTGTTAACGCTCTAGTGGTCGCAATTTTGGTTTAATCGTTACCAATTTCCATATTTAAACATTTATGTCTCACGCAATTTCAAGAATCGTTAACTCGTCCAGATAGCCATTCATTCTAAGCATTCTCTTAAGAGGTGTTTTAAATTCACAGTAATATATTGGACTGGTTCTTTGCTAAGCAACTGTATAAAAATATTCACTTTAAACTGTGAAAAGAATCATTCTTCTGGAAAAAGTACTCATTTGGCCTTCACTTAAATTTTAAAATAACAGTACATTGTCATTTTTATATACTGCTTGCAACAAATCACTTGCATACCAATACAGGAATTTGATCATTCTTAACAAGGCTTCACTAGCGGAAGGAAGTAGAACAATTATGCGTGGTGATTTTTAAAGTTTGAGTATTTTAAAATGCTCTTGGTTAAGCACAAAAAATATTTGAACCCAGTAGACGAATAAAAACTTATGAGAACGACCTTGGGACCAAAACCCTGAAATAAGATTAAGTCTTCAATATTTGTATTAGAAAAGATATTCAATACCAATTAAAGGACACCACTTTACCCACAAGGTATAACTATATAACATTTTTTGATCTGACATAAATACAGAAACATTCAACAATACAATGGATCAATCAATAACAGTCTGATCAAGTAATTTTAAAAGAGAGAAATTCCTTTAGCAGGCCTTGAGAAGCTAAGGAATGAGTCAAACTGCTGAAGCTCTAGATATAGATAATAGTTAACAATTATTACCTTTCAAAGTCATTTAAGTAAGTGATTACAGTGACATGGTACCTTGAAACAATAATGTTATCCAGTGCCATAATAAGCACTTAAAGAACCCGGGCCAATAAAACATACAATTAATTTAAGAAATCTATTCATTAAATACGGTTAATGCTATTTTACTATAAAGGTAAATTGAAAACTGATGGAGAAGTATAATGCTTCCAGAATTTCAAAAATACTCTACTTCACAAAAGAAATCTGTTTGAAGGAAAATTTCCTGGCTTAGTATATTAAATATTTTGAATTTAACCACCAAATAAGTAATACTGCTATTTTACATAATTGTATAATCTATCTAATTAACTAGGAGGATTAAAAATTTCAAACAAAGCATAAGACAAGAAAAAAAAAACACTCCAAGGACATTTACGTAAATTTTATCAATGTAACCGTTAGATGATAACCACTAGTTAAGGGTGAAATATTGAATGAAACTAAATGGAATAACAATATAATGAAGTGTAATCAACATTTCTCTTCACCAATACCCAAGCCATTAGTAAACTAATTACTGAATGGAACTGGATTAGAAAATGTGAAAACTGCCTAACAAATTGCTGAAGGAACCTGAAATTATTAATAAAAACTAAGAACATACAGTTAAAAACATAAATACGATATAAAACATAATCTTAAAGCGAAAATATAAATAAAATCAATAGATGGCCCATATACACTTAATATAATTTATGCCTAATATTCATGAAATATTCGTTTTATCAAATATACTTCAGTGTAACCCATTACAATAGACAAAAGTATAATACAAGGAACACTTTCATAAGTAACATTTAGTCACACAAAGCAAGCACAAGAATCATAGTGTTAACAGTTTTACTTACCTTATCATGTATACATCGGCCATTCTTTACTAAATTTCATAAATGCTTCTGTTAACGACAATCAATCAGTTAACAATTCTCAAATCTAAGTCAGTCAACATCTAGGAAGCCAAAACACATATTATTGTTGACATGTCAGCTGTAGTTCAAGAAACAGTACGAAACCTCCCGTATTGTTATTCCTTATGCCTAATGCAAGGAACGCCCAGTTTCTTTTATTGGAAATGTTCTCAATTAGTTACACGGAAAAAGTCTTTGATAAAAGAGATGCATTTTAAATAATTCTGACGGAAAAGTATAGAAGAGAAAATGCACAATTAAAACGTATGAGTAAGGTTAGAAAGGGGCGTAGAGTCTAATTAGTCCGGTTATTTTCAATGAAAAATGTATCAAATATAATACGAATATGTTAATATAATCTCAATCTACATAATCATTTGATTTCATTATTAGTGATTTACTTTTTAATACGAGAAGCACAATGTGAAATGAAATTACATTTGTAGGGGAGGGGGCACACTATTCGTCTAGGAAGAAATTCGAAATATCCTGTCGCCCAAAAATATAAGTAAAATCTTTAAAATATGCGAATAGCTAACACATGCGATTTATTAATGAGAAAAATCCTAGCACACATTTTTGGTTATTCTCAAGAAGTGATTATACGTTCTTCGATTAGTAGTAGTTGCAAAACATTCATTCTGAGATTATAATTTCTTTAACATGCTAGAGAAAATTTATTATTTCCTAAGAATTTTCGGTAAAGCAATTTCTTTTCAGTTTACCTTGAGTGGCGAGTTCG
This sequence comes from Riptortus pedestris, assembly GCA_019009955.1. NCBI lineage: Eukaryota > Metazoa > Arthropoda > Insecta > Hemiptera > Alydidae > Riptortus > Riptortus pedestris. The sequence goes on from CM032228.1 coordinate 39,346,572, forward strand.
ATTCCCGCCCTGACGATAGGAATCTATTTAGTGGCGGACGCATTAAATGAATCCATAGCTCCACGCTAGCTAGAAATGCGTGGTAACCTGTAACCAACTCGTCCCAATTAGCTATAGTAGCATAAAGTGGATGTAAATAAATAATATTAAAAAAAATAAATTCTTTTTTAGAACGAGAAAACAACTCAGGCGGGGGGGGGTAATGCCAATTTATTTACAGTGTATATTTTAATAATATAATATTATTAAAAGTACGTCCACCCAGATTAAATAAATTAAAACGTTGAATTAATTCTTTCAGTTACACACTAATTTTTTTCCAACAGTTGAAACTTGCATCAATATTTGCTGTTGTATAAGATCAAACCTGTATTCTATTGGAGGTTAAAAGCTGTTTTCGTCAACTTTTGAATTTTAGTGACAGCTTTCAATCTGCTTTGAATTTTGTTTTAGTTCGTTGTTTTAATGGACGAAAACCAAAAAATGTTCACTCTCAAGAAATGGAATGCTGTCGCGATGTGGAGCTGGGATGTTGAGTGTGATACTTGCGCTATTTGCAGAGTTCAAGTGATGGGTAAGTATTCAGTTTCTTTTGGTAAAGGTCTACAGAGATTTTGTTTTTTGATTGTTCATTTACTAATGTTATCAGTGCTTTAATACTAGAGTTTGGTATCATTTAACATTATATGATGCTTTTATTTAATACTTAAAATCTTCATAAAGAGGTGCTCATTTGTCAAATAATGAATTACTTTCAGTTTACAATTAATCATTATAAATACTTGATTATTTCTCTACATTTACTGCGAGTTTCTATTATTTTCTTGTATTTTAGCATAATTTATCATAATTGCTGTCTGTTGCAATAACTGTCGCCCATTATGTGGGGTAATTGTTAACTGTCGGTCCCTCTGCCTTTTCCTCATCTAGTGTTTTTTTTTTCTTCTTTTCTTTAAGATTGCTACTACACATGATCAGTACAAACATTTGGTTGTCAAAGCTGTACATTGGACTGTCTTAGAATTATTTCCTTTCTCAATGTTTGTGGATGCTGTAATTTTTTGGTCTTTGATTAAGTTATTGTGGAGTTTGTTTAGCTTCAAATTTACATAATGCTTATTAAATGATTTTATCTTTTATCTATCTATTGTTAATTCTCTACTGTTATACTTTTAAAATTCCATTGTAAGATATTTCATGGATATAACACTACAGAGTTTCTCATATGCCTTTTCTACATTGGTATTATTGCTGATATTAATATAAACTGTTGATCGAGAAACTACAGACTTGAAGAGTTTAAATCTAATGAATGCTCCTGAGTCATGCCAATCCACCCAATCTTTTAGGGTGTTATCCTCCATGTGGACACAGGACCTGCCTCAAGCTTTAAATAAGGGCAAACATTGGAACATATTCATCTTTCTTAAATATAAATTGGTCTAAAAACTAAAGGAGAGTGAGATGGAATATCAATTGGCAAAGAAACAAAAATACGCCATGGATATACTGATAGGTCTGAACTATTGCTAATTTCTGAGAAGCTCTAGTAGTGGGTACAAATAAGGAATTCTGTATCATGGGGGCTGTGTTAGCAAAGCCGATTTCCTGTGTGCTGGAACGATCTACAGATGAATCATCTCACTTTTTAATCTCTATCCCTTCATTCTTTCCTTATTCACTTTATGCTACTAAGGCTAATGGCTAGGTTAACTACAGGTTACCTCCCTTTTCTAGTCAGGGAGGGTCTAAAGATTACATTTAATGAGTTTGTCACTAAATATGTTCCTATTGTCTAGATCTTATTTTAGGTGGGAATCAAACCCAAGACTATAGGTTTACCAAGTGTGATTAAGATGACGCCTTAACTTATACGGCTAACCTGAGCTCCAAATTACATTAATTGAATTGTATGTGAGTATATGACCACCTCTTTTGCTCTTTATGTAGACAAGAGATGAGTATGTGCTTAAAAAATTTAAATAATAAATAAGACAAAATAAGTAGAGCACCGTGGAATTATTATTTCTAAAGTGCAATGATGATTCCTTCAAAAGGTAGTCTATGACATACATTACATGGTGCCTTTAGGGCAAATAGGTTAAATAGTCATGACACAATTTGGAATAAGAACTCCATAATATTAGCATATTTCTTTTAGGAGAAATCACCAATTGAGGTTATAGTGAATACACTTCATAAGTAAAAAGTTATACATAGTGAAAAATAAATAAAGAATCTGCTTTTCAAAAAAATGTTAAATGATAATAAATATCATTCACTATGTGCTTCTGAGGCTAATCGGAATGAGATATGTACACGTTCCACCATTTTGATCCGGGGTGGGACTAAGGCTTTTATTTAATGAGCTCATCTCTAAATTTATTTCTATTGCCCAGTTGAGAATCAAACTCACGACTCTAGGTGTAACCTTAGCAGATTTCCCATGTGCTAGTACGACACTCTAGAGATCTCTCACCATAATTTCTTTATGTATTTATTTATTTCCATTAAATATTAACATAACATAATAGGATATGTCAAGTATTTTGATGTTTGCAATGAATGAATGAAAATGCAATGAAAATAATTACTATTATTAAGTCGAATAATTTGTTTACATATTATTGAATAACATTTATACTTATATAATTAGAAAATTATTACATTCATTATAAAATTAGCTCAAATTCCATGAAAACATTTTATAAAATCCATCAATTTAAACAATTATACACAATAAATTATTTTTTTTATTATTATTATTATTTATTAACGTCAACTTTTTGCAACTAAGGCTAACTGGGACGGGTTATCTACAGGTTACTACCCTTTTCTAGCCAGGTTGGGACTAAGGATGTTATTTAATGAATTTCGTCACTAAATAATTTCTTTTGCCCAGGCGAGAATCAAACTCGCCACTCTAGGTTTATCATGTGAGATTAAGGTCAACACTTTAACTCACATGGCTAACCTGAGCCCCTAATTATTTTTTTTAACAATCTTAATACCACTCTAAATATATAACATACATTTACTATTTATTGACATCCAATTTATTAATGTATGACGAGTTTTATAAATAATGGGAAACTTGTCCCACCTTAAAAAAGAATGTACCTGATCATAATTATTTTTTGACCAATTTTTATGACAAATATTTTGTCAAATATGACAAATATTCATCTTGCGTGTAAAAATATCCTTCAGACATGAAGTTCTTTGATTTATTTTTAAACAAAGAATATTTTTTAATATATTTAATACATTCGGGAGAGTTTTACTCCTGAAAATGATATGCTTTTCTCAAAGTATTTATGTTAGTGGTTGGGGGTTGAAGTATATTCTTGTATCTTGTTTTATGATTATGTGTTATACTATTTTTGTAAAACAAGTCATATTTTGTTTCATAAACAATATTCTTGGCTCCTTAAAAAGTGGCCGACAGGGGCCTTTGACTTCCTGTTGAAGATATTTTTTAACACATTTTAATAAGAAGCAAAGCAATTTTTGTTTTTTACTCAATTCTTCAATATGATTGAGCTAGCAAAAAATATTAAAATTTTAGGTCTATTCAAATCACAGTGGGAAACAGTCTTGCAGTACATAAATACACATTTGAGAATGGTGGTAATATAATGCTCATGGAAGAATATTCTGACTTAGAAATGGGAAAATGCCTTCAAGGGATGAATCTTAGAAATGATAAAGAAAACTGCAATGTTCAATGGCTAAAGAAAAATGTGCACCATAAATCATTCATTGAATATCCATCTCTCCCTGCAAAAGAAAAAGGAAACATTCAGTGAATGGGAACCAAGTAATTTCTGGATTTATAACTAACTGCCTCTTCTTCTCTGAATGGACCACTGGGTAAATCTATTGTAAATTTAGAGCCAATCGATATAAGCTAGGTAAATGCCAGTAAGCTATGTGAATTTAGTGCCAGTATGTTCAGCCCTAGGAAGAATCTGCTTACTTTCTAGAATCTTGCTAGTGGGGAGGTGTGCAGTGCATACCATCACCTTGTCTATTTTGGAATAACAACCGTCATCGAAAAATATAGCCTCTTCTGGAATATATTTAAAAAAAAATAGCTGTTTATCAGAAACTGTTCTTGGGCCTTGTAGGGAAACAATATGCTGTCATCTCAAATTCCACAGAAGAAACTTCAGGACTTGTCAGTTTGTACTCCATGATTTGACAGTTGCTGAAGCCCAATGTCAAGTAGACTTATGTCATACACCTGCTCATCAGTCCTTGAGTCACTTGTTTTTTTATAAAAAAAATAGTCACTCGTTATGAGAAATAGATCTTTTACCCCAACCCTGACATGGACACAATCAGTCGCAAGGCCCAGCCTGTTTCTGGAACCAGTTTTGAGACATGATAGGCCTACACATAAAGGTTTGTTATGTGATTGGTAGATTTTCAGGGTTGGTATACTTTGAACGTGGTCCTGGTGGTTGTGCTATCAATATAGAATTTTATTTTCAGCAACTGAAGTGGACATAGAGTGCTCTGATTCAAAAATGTCCTGTCCTTAAAAGAAAGTTCTTCTACAACAAGATAATGCTCGTCCTCATACCTTTGGAATAACTCAGAATAAAATTGAAGAACTTGATGGTCTAGAAATTCTACCACGTTGTACTTACAGCCCTGACCTCGCCCCTCTGACTATTACTTGTTTTGCTCAATTGCTCACTTTTAGCAGATTTCCCTTAAGAGTGAATGTTTCTGTAATGCTCTAGTCATTTTTGTTTGATCATTACCAAACTCTATATTTGGTTTTATGTAAAAAGAAAGGTCAAGTTCATTAATGGCAGAAATCGGTCCAGTGGGAGGAGGGAATTTTGAATAATTGGAATATCTCCGTTATTATAAGTCGGATCAAACAATTTCATAGAACCAATTTTATTGCAAATTTAATGTTCTATAAGTTGTTATACACCTTTTTTTCACTATCTTGATTATTAACCGAGATATTTGCATTTTTTAATTTTCGGCCTCGAGTAAACCCCCCACTCCTACTCATTAATAATAAGCTATTATCTTGTGATATCTTTTGGGAATACCATCGTCACTGGCTGATGGTCGAGTACAGCTGGCAAGCGCTTTCGATGCAAAGGCACCACCTTCAAGCTGTCTGGAGTTGTATAATACTGTGTAATCTATTATATAAGCAATCTATACTGGCGGTTCCAACCCTTTATTTAATAAGCTATTATATTATGAAGCACTTTATTTGAAGCCTAAATAACAAATATTGTTCCCATTGAACTTTTACGTTTTGATATAAATGCAAGTGAGTGAAGCATGTGGGAAATCTGCTTAGTTAACATAGCCCCTGTGTGATGGACTTTTCTTTAGGGAGAAAGTTGAAAACAGTGTTCATGAATTCTTTGGGTGAAAAAATAAATACTGAGGTTTTGAAGAGTGGCTCAAGATAGCCAATCACGAATGGTTATACAAAACTGGATTGAGCCTTAAGTTATTTTTCAAATACAATTTCATCGTACTCTAAAATTAACGACAAAATTTCTGTGTCATACTCTGTAAGTTTAGAGGCTATAGTATTTTGTTTTTGAAATCTGATTTTTTCCATACCAATCTATGAAAACATTTGCTTACCCACAATATTCTTTTCTTTTTCCCATATCTTGTTTAATCTTTAGTTTACTCATATACAAGCTAGTGACAATCTTCTGATTGCTGTTGAAACTGGTCCAGTACTACAGAAAGATGGTATTCTCTTCAACCATTTATCTTCATTAACTACTTCAAAATGAGCAGCAATCCAAATTATGCCGCAAAGAAATTGTAGCAGAACTTCACAATCTGTATGAGATAAATACAATGTAGACATTATAATTTTATAGAAATTACATTTGGGGGGGGGTAGGATACTGTATATCCTTGAATAAATGTTGTATATTGTATAGGTAGTGGTCTAAACTGACTGCATTGTATGAGTTTTATTTATTGGAGAAGAGTGTCTAACCCTTTTTTTTAGGGTGTATGAATGCATATATATATATATATATATATATATTGTTACGTTTTTATTACAAAATCAGTAATAAACGTTGTTTATAAGAGTTATTTTGAATTTCAAAATTAAATACACACAAGCTTCACAGTTTTTATCTCTGCACAATTTATTTAACAATGCACAATACACTTGGTTAATTGTTCTTAATTACTACTCACAGTATGCACTGATAGCATCACTGTTCTTCAATGAGTACCAGTCCAATAATTCACTCACGGTCACTGAAATTCACAAAAAGACGGCAATGCACTGTCCTTTAACACAGCACTAAACTGTTACTTTTAGTCACGGCACGACACTGTTCTTCAAATAAAAACACTTTACCTCACTGCACTAAGTCGCTCTGTAGCACTGAACGCACATATGAGCACTTGAGATCAAACTAAAACTGACTAGGGTCGGCCAGGGTGTCTTATATAGATTGGTGGTAAAACATCAAAGGGAAGGTCCAGACCCTTCCAGAACAGGACCCGAACGAACTCCATCCTCTGTCGGCTTTTTTGATCTACCTCGCACTTCCCAAATACGTGACTATCTCTGTTTAATTTTTCATGTATTTAATTTTTGTAACAATATATATATATATATATATATATATATATATATATATATATATATATATTGTGAAACAATATATATATATATATATATATCTATATATATATATATATATATATATATATGTATAAATATACACTAGCAGACCCGACAGACATCCTGCATGACATTTCAAGCAATTTGGACATTAAATTTAATAATATTATGTTTAAAATAAAAACTACTTTTCATGACAACAATTTTTGTTATGTGCATGTTTGCCTAAAAACAAATAGATGAAATATCATGAATTTTTTAATCAGGCCTCCCTTATAACCCGCACTCCCGTTCGAACTAAAAATATTTAATATAGCTTATAATCATGGAAGAATTAATGCTAATTTACATATAGAGTTTTGTTAAGTTCGGTTCAATCGTTAGTGCCCAATAAAATTTCTGGTTCCCACTTTAATTTATAGTGTATATCTCATTTATACTTTGTTATACGACAAAAGTGAATATAACAAAATAAACAACTTTTATCCTGTACATTTGCTTCGCTATTTTTAATTTTATGCCTCCCTTGCAACCCCCACTCTTGCTCCATCTATATATATATATATATATATATATATATATATATATATATATAGAGAGAGAGAGAGAGAGAAAGAGAGATGATAGCTTATATAAAATTTTAATTTAAATAGTTATTTTAAATGACTCTAAATTAGAAAATTTAAAGAAAACATTTTTTAGAACTACACGTCAGGACATACCTTGTACCTGCGGTGGAAGTATGCATGCATTCAGTACATACTCTTCCTTTTAGTTTTTGTTTGGGAATTTTTACAAGCTTCCCTTTTAAGGGGAAGTACAAGTACAAACATTTTTTCCAAATAAAAACAAAATATCCACTAAAACACAAGAACTAATTGAAATAAGAAACTTTATCCCATTCATATATAATCCTTAAATGGCAAACCTCAATTAAGAAAGTTTGTAAAGATGTGGACCAATATCATGATCATAATGGGCGATAACATTTTTGTCATTTCCAGAGTAGGGTTAATAGATATTTGATTATTTTTTCCTAAATTCTCATTGTGAATACAATCTCAATAGCTGATTTCTGTCAAGGGAAATATTTGAACCACCCATCCTGCTCCGATTTCATCCATTAACAAAGTTGAACTACGAATGCATTTTCAAAACATAAATTGCATACTTCAATTTCATTTACTGTTAACATTGGGTTTCTTGACTAAAGCTAGCTTATTGTTTATAATTAATTCTCTCAAATAGCTATTTTCCTGAATTAGAATTTAGCAAATAGGTAAAATCTTTCATTTAGTTGGATTCGAGATAAAATAGATAACAGTTACAAAATGTAATTTTACATATTTAATATGAACATACAATTTTTTAAAAACATATTTTTATGATTATTGTTTCAAACTATCTCATCACTGTATCTGTCACTCTATATAAACTTTTGACATAGTAACATCTATTCACAAAATTTGGCATGTGTTGCACTAAACTTATTTTAGTTCCATTATTTATTTGGTATTGAAGCTTTGTGATAAAACAACTTTTTCAATTAATTGAAAATTCTGTTTCATTCTTGTATAATTCCTTTGTATTTTAACCAAAATAGGTAATTTAAATATCATCTGAGATATTACTCTGAATTTATTATTTTAAAACATGATTATAGTTTTAATTTAATTAAAAATATGTGAGACAATTTAAAGTTCTGATGCTTATGATTAGTGCATGCAGAGTCTCATCTAACTTCGAAACTCTTTCACCTCTAACATATTCCATTGAAATTTTTATGTTTTCCTTTGCGAATGTTCATAACATCATATGTTTTAGACAATTCTGTATAGCAAATTTTATATAAAGCTCAAGTTTTATTTTTATATCTTCTTATTTTAACTATTAACCACGGCCTCAGGGTAGCCACGTGAGCGAGTTTCCTAATTCAAATGGTAAACCTGAAGCCATGGGGAAATCCTTTGTCCCAGCCTGGCAAGAAAAGGGTGGTAACCAATGAAAAGCCCATCCCAAAAAGTCACACTAGTATATAGTGGACTATCAATAAATTACATTTAAAGTTTAAATTTTGAACCAACATTAAAATAAAAAGCAAAGTATTTATTTTATACTTCTTATTATAGCCAAAACAATGGACCCTGTAAAGTGCTTTTCTCACTGAATATTTGTTCTATTTAATGATTTTTAACCACAGCTATAAACATGTTTCCATTTTTTTTTTTAATTTTCAGCCACCTTTAAGGAACGCTATTTGAATGTATTATAATACTTACTCATTTTATGACACTTCCTCTTCACTTTGATATGGACAGTTAAAATAAAAGAAGATAGGTAGTCGAGAAAAAGTTCCTTGACCTTAAGAATGTTTGAATATCATAAGCTGAAATATTTACATATCTCTGTTATAATTGAGGTCACATTTGACAAACAACTATAACCTTAAAAACAAAAGTAGCTAACAATTGTTTTAAACTTGATCATTGCTGCTACTGTTATGGAAAGCTGTTAGAGGCAGAGGGGACACCCATAACTCTGAATAATAAAAATAGCCATTTTATTAAACAATTTCTTATAATTTCACCCCTTAATTATTCATTTCTATATGATCATTATATGCTATTCTTATTTATCCATGGGGATTTTATAATTAAAGTTTTATTTGTTGCACTTAGTTTTATTATCATATTTCCCTTAATGGAAATCAGCAATTGACATGTTACTCATGAATTCATATTTTAAAATCTATATTGATCATACTTAGGAATAATGAAAATGAGGGTCTGTTCAAATATATGTGAAAAATAAATCATTAGCTAACTCAATACTTATGTGTTTTAAACCACAACTAAATACTAAGTTTGTCAGTGGCTTAAATCGGACCAGGAGGAGGTTAAGAGAGAGGGATAAATTAAAACTTCTCCATTATCTTGAGTGTGCTCTAGACGATCTTGTTGCAAATTTAATTTTCATTAATAGTATTTCTAAACATATTTTCCCTAATTCGAAATAAACTATTGGTATTTTTCAGTTAAAAACCTTCGTAAACTCCCACTCTTACTCATTTCTCTTTAGCAATAAGTCTGTATATCATGGCACAACTTATTTCAAGCTTAAATGCATTATTTTTAATGGACCCTTTTTTGTAAGATACAGACAAATTTTGAGGTATGTACATCATCAATGAACTATCTTATGCTCTAGAGGCCTTATGATTCGATTGATGCCATACTTTATATTTAACAGTTTTGTGTAAAAACTAAAGGTTTTGTTTGAATATAATTGAACCAGGACGGGGGTTTACTCATGTAAATTTCTGTTAAAGCAATTGTATCAAAAAACACCTCATATCTAGGCTTTTCAGGTCCTGGTTAGTCAGGACATCTGAGCTTTTTTTCACATTTATTATGTGAATGAATATGGAAATCACAATTGTATGTTTTGTTTTTGTCCCTGCATGATATTATTTAGTAATAATTCATCTGAGTTGAAGTTTTATTTCATTAAAGGGGTCATCTTTTTATATAATGTATTCCAAGATTGCACACTGACCTATATATCTATCAAAGCTGTTTAAAAATTCAAAATACTAGATGAGGCTGCAAAGTTTGTCATGAAATTATTATTTTTTTTAATTACGAACAATGGTTTTTCAAATGAAACTAATAATAATCTTGATTTCAATTTTCTTCTTTTTGTTAATTTGTATTTTAAAGAGCAACATAAGTTGAGTTTAACATTATTGTATTTTACTTTTCTATTTTATTTTTTGGTGTGAATTAATTAAAATTGTTCTTGAAATAATATTCAATTTATACATATATGTCGTGGGGCAGTGTAACATGAATTCAAATAAATGACTAACCATAGGGATACAAATGAGAAGAAAAACCAAATTGCACACGAAAGTAGCATAATTTGTGATGGTTTTAAGTGGCATTGCAGATAGGAAATAAGTAGTAAGAATGGGTTGGTCAGGATTGGAAAAATGTTAAGAGGTTAGTTGTAAATCCTCATTGCTATTTTTATGAGCTGAACCTGACTAATGCTTCTTTTGGAAAGAAAGTCTTAAAGCTAAATTTTTGACATGAAATGATAACATATGTATGACTAATTTAAGTGATTCTATTTAAGAATGTTTACGAGCTATTTTAACCTGTTATTAAGTTTTTAATAATTATTTCAAAATAAATAAGTTAACTCTGTAAAATTTATAAATTTATATGTAAATATTTAATATGGAAAAAAAAATAAAAAACTAAAAGAATTAACTTCTTTGACAAATGAAATAATGAGATATAAAACATTGGCCAGCATATGTGAGTCTGCTCAAAATTTTGACAATATGTTTTCTTTATTATTTAATCATAATAAATCAAATTTTATTTAAAAATTATGAATATCATTTTAATTTAATAATAATAAATAATTTTTGGGACTCAGGCTTGCCATGTGAATTAAGAATGTTGGTCTTAATCTCACTTTGTAAACCAAGAGTCGTTAGTTTTGTTCTCACTTAGGCAATAGGAATTTATTTAGTTCCCATTAAATGAAATTCTACCATGGCTAGAAAAGGGTCATAACCTATAGATATCCCATTTTAATTAGCTTAGTAGCACAAAACGGACATTAATAAATAACAATAACAACATATAAAATTATTAATATTTTAAGTATTGACAATGAAACCGGTTAAGTATTTAGTTATGAGATTGTTGTGCTACTTGCTCTTTATAAATAGCCTTAAATCAGTCAGCTAGTTTTAACTATACTTTTTATTAAGTTTGAATTTAGTTTCAAAAACCATTCTTCTAATTAATAAAAGTTCTGCAAAACTAATAATATAATTTTTAACTCTAGTCTTTAGGATGTTCATAAGAATATCTTAGTAAATTTCAAGGTACTTTTAAATCATTGCAGAAAGTCCAGGGGAATGCTGTGACTCCCCTTATATTTTAACCATTATAATTTTTTAGTTTTCATCTTTCAGTAGACCTTGTCTCTTACTCATGTCATATCTGGAATAAGGCAAAGTATCTCAGAATGTGTTATTGGAAGCTTAAATACAATGCTTTGTTTTCATTGGCCAGGAGAGAGAGGGGGCTTTAGGGCAGAGGCAAACAAAAAATTTCTAAATGTCTCTGTTATGAGCCAGATCAAAAAATGTTATATAGCGAAGCTTATTGCAAATTTAGTTTTCTATAATTGTAGTTTTATGCATTATTTCTCTAATTTGTATATTAATAGAGTTATTTATAATGTTCAGTTCTCAGACTTCATTTGACACAAACTTCTACTCACTTTCCATAAGCAATAATACATTATATAACGAAGTGTCTCATTTTAGTCTTAAATATGGCCATGCTATTTGCTGCTGAGCTAGTAAGTCTTGCTTTGCAACCTACGATAGTGTACATCCTTCCAGTTTTCTAAAAACACATCTGTAAGCAAAATATGTCAACTACTTGTCCTTCAACAAATAAATATGGATTGCAGGTACTCTTCCTAAAGAGATGTTGTGACACAGAGTTAATTTGGCTTTATTTAAATTGAAGGAGTCTTCCGTCTGGCTTGGCTCAGCACTATTTCGAGCTATGGTTAGACCTCCCTCCCCTTCCTGTTGCGTAAGACACTAAAACCTTATCCTTAAAGCACTTAGCTCCTAGAATTATGGATTCAACCCTACTTGGGAAGCAGAAATGTATTTTTGTCGCAAACTCTCTATTTAGGATACATTGTCTCAATTGGGCAAGAAGAGTTGTAACTAGCTAAGAACGAATCCTGATTAGTTATACTAGCATAAATTTAAATAATAAATACGAATACATATGACAAATTGTTTTGTGTTAACATTAGTATAAACTGTTTTGAGTCTGACATAATAACTGTTGTGTAGCTTCCGAGAAAATAGCAAGAAACCTCTATACTGCCGAACAATTGCTTAAAACTTTTGATTGAAAAATTACTTAATTGTTGTTGTTGTCTAAATAATGGCTCAAATGAAACTGTTGGTTAGCTTAAATCACTTGTTTTGTTTTTTTGGGGGGGGGAGGGCATTATAATGATGTTTGTAAACAGCGCTGTCATTTACTATTTATATTTATTAAGGTTTTATTTGAAAAAGAAAATGGCTAAACTTCTACAAAACTTTGATATTGGATATTTCTACGTTAAATATTGACCCATTGAAGCTATGAGTTATACCTACTGGAGTTATGGGACGTGAAAATTTATTGTAAACTCTTTTAAAACTGTGTCTAAAGCATGACCACATTACATACAGACTTGTGAGCATACTTGTGTTTCTTTTGTTTAAAATATTTAAAACATTGTGAATAATTTTTAAGTGAAATTTAACTTAAAGGGAGTTCTCAATTAATTTTAAGAAATTAATTTTTTTCATAATGTAAGCAATTGTATTCTCTTTAAATATTTCTCATACTTACATTAAGATGAGTAGATTGGAGTGTATTTTTCTCTTTCAAATGATTGTCCTATTGGACTTGTATGATCTTTACAAGAAGGATTAAACAAACAAACTTAAAAAAGCATAATTGACTTCAGAAAATATATTTTTATGTAATTAATTTTAGAAGGATTAGAGGGAAAAAGGTCTTAAGAGTTATTTATAGGACGTATGAGGGTAAAATAAATATTAACAAGATTTAAAATGTCACTGTACTTTAATTGTACTTTTTTTCTTTCAATAAAACAATAACTTTTCATTTTTCATATGAAAAAGTATAAATATTTTTTAAAAAAAATGAAATCTAAAAATACTATTTAATTATTTCTTTTCTATTAAAAAAATTGTACTAAATTAATGATTGCTCATTACTCTTATATCTACAACACTACAAACCTATATTTACAGTCTTTTCAATTAAAAAAATAAATATTAACATTGTTTTTAACTATTTACACACATAGAAATTGTTCTCATATTTATATACATATCATCTCATATTGGATGAGTTTTCAAACTACAGAACTCTTTCACATTTACTCATAATCAAATATTTCTTTTAATAATAGGAATATCAGATCTTTGGCATCTCTCTTAATTCTATACAATGCACAACTAAGTACATCTGAAGGTGTAAAAACATTAGCACCATTGCTGCTTACAAAAATGCATTCTTTCTCTTGATCATTACTTTGGAATGTTTTTGATTGTACAAAGAAACATTTACATGGAATGTGTACACACAACTTCCTTATAATATTATTGCTTTTAACACAAACGTTTATGGCTAAAGCAGAATAATCACAGATAAAGAGCTCACCGCCTCAGTTTCACTCAATTTTTCAGTCTGAAACATCTTTTCTCTAATGTTAAACCATTGATGGGAGAGGCTTGAGTACCGCTATCGAAGCTCTCTTTGATCTGATCGAACCCATGCTTATCTTCTTCCCTGTAAGCTGCTCTTCAATTTCTTCCAAAGTCATTCCCTGAGTTTCAGGGACCCACCGTATCGTGAACAAAACTCCAGCAAAGCAGATGACCGAGAACATCACGAACGCTGAGTGTTTGCCTAGAGCAGTGCTGATGTCAATAAAGGTCTTAGTTACGACGAAAGTGCACGTCCAGTTGAAAGCTGTTACTATTGAAGCTGCTGCGCCTCTTACTTTGGCTGAAATAATAATTAGAAGTGTTGTTAGAAATGTGAGTCCTGTCATTCATGGAAAAAATAAAAAAGCTTAAAGTTATGACAATAGGGAATGATAATAGAGTCGGGGGAACTAATTGTCATTATCCATTAAATAAAATATTTACAATGGTGTTGCATTGGTTATTAGAGGGAATGAATTATTCATTTGGCTATGAATTTAACAATTTTACAACACATTCAAGGTAACACGTTTTAGATAATTACTGTACTGTTTTCTTCAGTTCTATTTAATCTTTCATTTTAGAGTTGTTTTTTTTTGTTTTCTATATTAGAAACTTTTCTGAACATTTTATATTTTAAAAAATGGACTTTAATTTAAGAAGTATTTTAAATACAAATTAATATATCAAACGATTATGCTTTTAGGCAAAACATGAATTTAGGAAATGAAGTTTATTATTATAAAACATGTGGCAGTTTTAAGGTTATTAATTTACATTTACTTTATGCAACAAGGACTATCTACAGAGGACCACCCTCCTGTAGATAGCCTTACTGGTGGTATCCCTGTTAGGGTGGGTTATCTACTGGGTACCACACTTTCTAGCCAGGGCTGGATTAAGGATTTTTTGATTTTGTCACTAAATAAATTCCTATTGCCCAGATGGGAATCGAACCCATGACTCTAGGTTTGCCAAGTTTATTAAGACCAATGCCTTAACTTACATGACTAACTTGAGCCACCTGGGAGCTTTTTGTTAATTTTTTAAATTGTTTGCATTATTATAGTGTTTGAAACTTATTTTTACCTGGTAATATCTCGCCCATCATCAGCCATGGTACTGGACCAGCTCCAACAGCAAATGAGAATATAAAAACAACAAACGCTGGCAATGGAATCCATCCGTATTCAGTCATTTTCTTGCCTTCTTCCTGGTAATAGAAGAAAAATGCAAGAACTCCTAGAGAAAGGCCCATTAAGGTGTTTGAAATGTAGAGCAGGATTTTTCTTCCAAGTTTGTCAATAAGGAGTGTTGCTACAACAGTTGAAATTAAGTTGACAGCACCAACAATGATGGAGCTTAAGTTGGAATCAATAGTGCTTCCAGCATCCTGTAATAATGAAATAATAAAAGTTAGTTTATAATATTAGTAGAGCATCATTAATTACTTCGTGAAGTTATATGAATAATCTTTTTATTAAAGAAGATAATATAAAATTGTTTTCTGTTTACAGTTTTATTTGTTTTGTATTTGTGTGCATGAAATAAATGATTCACTTCACAAGAACTGTGAAACTGAAAACATTATGAAAATAAAAACTGAGATAAAATAAGCAGTGATTTAGAACTTACCCTGAATATGTCAACGGTGTAAAATATGACTGCATTGATTCCGCTGAATTGTTGGAAAAACATAAGGCCAATGCAGATAAAAAATGGTTTCATAGTTTGCTTCGAAAAGAGTTCCTTGATAGTTGTGAGAACATCTGAATTGTCTAAATCCTTGTGTGACTTTACAATCAATTTCAGTTCCTCTGATATATCTGCACTCTTTCCTCGTAGCCATTGGAGAGCTTTCTCTGCTTTTTCATTGTTACCTGAACAAATTAAATAGTTTGAAATTTTCTATATACGGTTTCATTGTTATAATTTTATAATTAGTAATTGAGCGATTATCAAGTATTATTGATTCAAGAATATTTACCTCGTGAGACATGCCATAATGGACTCTCTGGTATTAGAGCAGTTGCAACCAAGAAAGGAACTGGGAGACAGGCCCCTAAAAGTGCAAGATATGTCCAGTCTAGATAAGCCCCAGCAGTGAAGGAAAGTAATATTCCTGAAAATATAAGAATACTTTGTTTAGTTTAAAATATTATATGGTAATTAATAATTTGTTAATTCAATTAAAAGAAATATACAGGGATGTTTTTAACTGTGCAACTTACCTAAATTGCCTAAGGTTGTTGGAAGAAGTCCTAGTGTTCCCCTGACCCTTGCTTCAATTGTCTCTCCAAGGTAAACTGGAAGTGCAAGAGAGGCAATTCCAACACTTAACCCAGTAAGTACTCGACCCGCATACACCATTCCAATAGTTGTAGCAAAGTGAATCAAAAGGAAAGCTGCAATTGAGAAATAAATGCCTTAGTTAGAGAAATTAGTTAAATTGATTGCAAGTTTTGAGAATAATGTTTTTTTTTTTTTTTTTTTTTTTAATTTAAATGTAAAATATTATATATGTTTTAATAACTTACCCACAATGAATGGAAGGCCAGTCACTAAAATAGTATTCCTTCTGCCAATACCTTCTATCAGGGGTCCACCACTAATCCCACCTATCAATGCAGAGAGAGGCATCAAGCTTCCAATCCACGAGGCCTGTAACCATTATTAATCGATTAGTTTTGAAGGAGTCGTGTACCATCTTACATAAAATACTGAGGTGACATAAGTTGTATACTATCTTTGTGCAATAGCAGAAACATACCTCAGATTTAGTAACGTGGAGTGAGCTCCCTGGCATATTCATCGAGACCAAAGCTGGTGCTGTAAACGCCGAGGAAAATCCAACCACAAGAGAACCCAATGATACTGCAAGTGCAGTCAGAACCTGTTAACAAAAGGCTTATTTAAAAAAAAATAAATATTGTATTTAGAATGTGTAAATATTGCATTTTTGAATTTTCCTGACATTTGAAGTCCTACAAGTTGTAATTTATTAATAACTACTTTCCAAGTAACTCATTATTTAAAAATAAGGTAGTTACATAAACGACCATACTTTATAATTTACTGCTTTCAAAATTATTGAAAATATTGTTTCTGGATATGGGTAATTGATATATGGAATTAAATAATGATATAAGTGGTTGAACCTGTGAAAAACTGCATTTCCATTCGATCCGATCGTCCTCCTGTATGAAGACAGAGAGGCTGTAGTGTGTGTCGGCTCGCATGAGAACGCGGACCATCTTGGCTGAATAAGTTTGTCACCTTGTATGAGACTAGGTCTCCCTGCTTTCCGATATATAGCTATCGCCTCCCCCACCAGCTGACTTCGCCGCCGAGGCAAGGCTTTCAACATAATACCCTTGGCAGTTGTGCTTTACGAATATTCGTCCGGAAATGACAATGACTATTAATTAGATTCAACTTCAAACTGATACAATTTTGGCTGTCGTAATCAGGGCGCATTATTATTTGCTTTTCTAACCTAATTCAAATTATTATTAAATACGAATGAATTGCTGCATATGTGAACTTTTTTTTTTTTTGTGAATTAATATTTTGTCTTTATTGTATTCAGTGTACTAAACCACTTGGTTTTCGTAATTATATCGTGTCCTGTTCCGTTGACAAAGGCTCTATGGTTTTTAGCATTAAATACGAAGGACTGTCTATTTAACACACCCATTACTATTTTTTTGTACTAATCATTATTGCTGTAGTTTCTTTGTTATGTAACATTGAAATTATAAATCTTTTCTAATTCTTCATTATATTAGTATTAATAACTGGTAGGTCGTACTCTTCATGGGCCTTCTTAAATAGAAATTTGGAAACAATAGTTCTGGTTTTTATTATATTCCTTTGGAGTGTTGTTTAGTTTCTTTTGACAACACATTGAGACGAATCACCTATATGTCTAGTATTTTTGCAATAGGTGCATTAAATTTTGCATGTTATACTTATTGCGTAACTTTAAATTCATATTATTTTTTCTGTATAGTGGGCACATTTATTATTTTGTGAGATATCTATATATTATTAAAGGCCATCATCGTATTCTCGTGGGGAGCGATTGCTTGCTTAGGTTTAAGATACTCAATGATGCGCAACGAATTAATGCTGCATGACGTCCTTCTGAGATTATTTTTGCTCTTATTTATGTCATTTTCTTCTCTTTTTTTTGGGATCTTTATTTGAAAGAACGCGAGCTTGGCGTTACTTTTCATCGTGACGTACCTCAATAGTAAAAATAAAACATTTAGGCATATTTTAAGGAATCGGATAGAACAAGGAGAGTCGTTCCAGATACCAGTAAGGCCCCACAATGGGAGAATCATTTGGCCCTACTTCCTGTTGGAGTCGCGATCTTGGCCTTAGATAAAGTAGACCGGGGGTGTCACCGGACGTGCTTCGGTTCCTAACGCATGCTTCTTCCGAGATGCGAAGGCTGTCAATACATTGAATACTCATGCTTTCAATACTATTGAGATCCAGCTCATTTATTATTCCCCTTCACCTAATCATGAATAATAATAATATGTATATTGAAATTTGCCCTTTTAATTATGATTCACTTTGCCCATTGAACGAACATTAAATTCAAGGCAAACAATTCATCTGGCCTTTTTATTTAGTGTCCTGGTATGACTTTAACTATTCCTTTTGACCTCTTGGGGTCGTTACTTAGTGACCATTTCACATTAGTTGTAGGTGTGTTGGGTTATTAATGAAAGTTTTGCTCTTAAAAGTGAATTTAAATTATTATTTAAGGATTCGTCAGCTTAATAAATATTTTATTTTTACCAATTTTAATTTATCATCCAGTTTTCTTTGAGAATATCGAAATGTCAACAAATGTTTTGTGTTTTTAACTTTTTGTTTCCGCTACGGACTTGAATGCAAAAAAATAACTTTTTTTTTTAAACAACATGTGTACTGTGAGCTCGAAAAATGTCATAATGAAATTTGATATTTTTATTTGATTTTAAAAAAGGTTCTTCTTACATATTTTCATTTCTAATAGGTTTGTTATAACCTAAGGTATAAAACCTGTTATTTTTTATCTTTCCTACCTCACCTACAAAACTATTTTTCTATTGAACCAACCAACAAATAAAGGGAAATTGTCTAAAAAATCTCAAAACGTACCCATTAATTTTGAAATTTTCTTAAAACTATTACTAATTTTGGCATTGACGCGCCATGAGGACATTTTTTAATGAAACGATTTCTTATTATTTAATTGGGGAATGAAAAAAAAGTAAATGGTAATTTTTAGTGGCCACAAGGAGGTTGTAGTTTCATTCAAAGATTTTAGACACTTTCATTGAAACATTTTGTGTGAAAAGTTTTTCTTTTGTAATATTTGTGGAGGTCTTCACTTTTTTCGCACTTTAACAGTTCGAGAATTTATTTTATTTTTAATAGAAAAAATGTACATGTGTGACAGTTGAAAAATGTTCAATAATTCTACATTACTCTTGTTTAGTAAGAGCCAATCACAGTGTTTTGAGAAGCAAATTTCTCATTGCTTTAGAATTGGTTATTCTTGCAGTAAAGCACAAAATCTGTTCAAAACGCGCTTTTCATATGAAATGTTCAAAGGGTCGTCTGTTCTTTTTTGTGTGTGTCTTTTAATTATATGTAATCTATAGCTTACCTGTTTGATTAGAGCCTTCCTTGAGCGTTTCTTGGGTGCCGGTGGCTGTTCGGCTACCGGATCTTCCATTTCCATTTTGGATTCCATCGACCCCGGTGCTTGTCCCGCCAGCAATATGTTCAGCTCTCTCTGTGTTACTTTGTCGGCGGCTTTGGAGCTCTTCAAGTACCTCTTCACCTTTATTCCCAACAGCGCCGATGTGCTTGCTGTCGTCGCTACAGATGCGTTCGATGATGTAGCCGACGAGATGATGCTTGGCGGGTCCCGGCTTTTCACACCGATCAGGATGGAGTCTTCTCCCTCGCCCTGAAACAGAAAAAAATAAAAACTCATGAGTTTTGTTGCAACAAAATCCATACATATTTCAGTTTTAGTTATTCTAGTTCATTACTTTGGCAAACTATTATTTACTAAAGTTATCAGCCGATATTCACTAGTCCATAGCCGTCGATAAAAGGAGCTCGGTGAGATGATGGTTATGAAAGATGAGCTTGTAATGACAGTGGAGGTGCGGATCGCTCTTTTTTTATCCTTTAGTTCTAGAGGCCATACTTATATAACATTATAATATTTCATAAGTTTATTTAAACCCGCCAAAATCACTAAGGATAAAGTGGTTTACATTTATAATCTTTGATATTTACTTTAATCCGTTCATTAAGTAGATGATTTATAATTTGTCTGAAAAAAATCGAAACTAAGAACGATATTCATTGCTTCCACGCAGGCTAGATGTGGTGATCATGAGGTTTGTTTTTCGCACCGAATAGTAAGCATCAATAAAATTATTATATTGTAAATATTGCTTTAATTAAAATATAAAATTAAGTCATTTAATGATTCTTCCTAACTTTTATTGGAGTCAATTTTTATTTACCATTTTTTTGTCCGCCATACTTCGAAGATGAAGTAGAAGTTGCACTGATTTTAAGTAAAAAATGCACTTTTAAAAGAGAATAAATGTCGTATTTCTAGTTGTAAATGAAAAGCACTTTTCTTTAGAGGGACACTTTTAGTTTTAGGCTTGTCGGACCTTGTCTGGTAAACTAGGCAAGGCGAACTCAGTAAAATAGATAAAATATAGAACTTTCTCCTTTTTTTTTTTCAACATAAATCTAAATTGTTCGTATTATATATTAAGATTGTTAAAAATACAATTTAGCATGTTTTATTATTATTTTTTAGGGGTGAACCTTTGGTGTGAATACATAAGCGATCTAACCTGTTGGAAGTCCTTTTATGATGATTTTGATCTGTATGCCACTTCGTCCAAAACACGAAACTCTAGGAATGGTCACACTGTTAACTCTCCTCTCAAACTAATTCTAATCGCCACACTATCCTTTACAAATATATGTATTTATATAAAAGCGTTCTTATAAACCGATAAATGTCTGATATGAAAGGTCATGTACCCTGTTCATGGCTGTCTCTTCTTCTTTTCTTTTCTTCTCAAATTTTTCAGCGAGGTCCAATTTTTTTCTCTCAATAATAGACAGACTGGAGTCCTTTCGGTATCAGTACTGTCCTATTTACACTTCGTGAGCATGGCCAGCTTAGCGCTCAGGAATGTAGAACGAGAGATATTACATCTTATCGTAATATCCAAGTATGATACGGTTTAGTGCCAAATGTATTAATGGGCTTCTGAATAATAACATTTCGAAAGAGTCTACGGAGCAATTTTGATTGCTTCAGTGTATTTAAAGAAAAACGATTTCTCCGTAGTAAGTACTTTAAGAAAAAAATAAAACTGGCACAATATTACTTTACAATCAAATTTATCATTTTTTAAACTACTTAAAGATAAGTCCTTTCAAAGAAATATGTTTCTAAGTAGTTCATTGTCATAATTATTTTTTTAAAATATTGAAATAGATTTACATTAAATTTAAGATTTTCGTTTTCCGCTAGTGTGTCATTATTATTACTTTTTATTCCATATCTTGGATCTATCGCTTCCCCCCTCCCCCATAAAAGACAATAATCGAAAATTGATGGGAGAGTGGGGAGGGGAAAGGGATGATCTATCTCTCAGGTTTTTGGAAATAAAATACTCTTGAAATTTAGAATTATTGTGAACATTTATGATAGATTTCCGTTATCGTTTCTATTTGGGATATAAATCTTCAACGAAACGCTCAAAGAAATTTTTTTCAAAAACTTTTTACAGCTTCCCAAAAACTAACAATCTTTCAATTCTAACAAATGGTTGTGATTCTCCTTCAGGTTTTTATACGGAAAGTAAACATTTGTACTTTTTTTAGAACATTATTTGTTCATAGTTTAGAATTATGTATTTATTTTTAACAATATAAGCCGACTAACGGGCATATATTAATTGCCAGTGTTTTGAATTGGAAATTACCCATGAAAGTGTTTTATAATACAACTTTTAATCTGTTCCGTTGTAAATAGGTTTCGTCAGCTTCCATTATGCCTCATTCTTGCATTATCAGAAAGGTCATAGAGCACACTGAAAACTGATAATGAGATGTCTATGTTTACTTTGTTTGCAATACGTAAAAAAAATATATATACATATTGTACGTATTAAACAGATTTTCTAATTTATTAAAATAATCGGATCTCGAAAGGCCACCGACTGTTTCTGTCATAAGAATTACACACGAGGGTAAAATGTGATCTGTTTCATAGAACAAGGCCTATCAGAGGTTAAATCTTAATATGTTTCAATGTACATTTGAAATGACCAGTTATAGCCAGTATTTTCTCAGACTATCTTACTGCAAATGCCTTTTATATATATGTATGACCAAAGAGAGCGTAATATTTTGTTTTTAATTTTATTATTTTAGTTTCCATGTTTATGCACCGTGATTAAAAACGAGTTATGCGTGCATTGCGTTTGTAAATATGAAGTAGTTCTATGGAAAAAAAGAATTATTGTGTTCTACGAAAATTTACTTCTTCAGTTCCCAAAGATATAGAACTGAAAACCTCAGAAAGTTTAATTAAATTTCTTTACTATTGTTATATTGTATCAAGTTGCCTCTTAATTCACTTTTGTTTTATGATTTAGCCGAAATATCAGGCAAAGAAATTTGATTCTCAACAAAACCTTCCAATTTCCAAAATATGGTTTATTCCACTTTTAGCAGATTTCCCTTGAGGGAAATCAGCTATTGAGGTCGTACTCATGACGCGATTATATATATATATTTGTCTGTTAACACTCTAGCGGTCGCAATTTTTCTTTAATCGTCACCAAACTCGGTATTTAATAGTTTTATGTAAAAAGGAAGATCAAGTTCGTTAACGACTGAAATCGGATCAGTGGGAGGGGGGGGGATTTTGAATAATTGAAATATCTCCGTTATTATAAATCGGATCGAAAAATTGTATAGAACCAATCTTATTGCAAATTAAATTTACTATAAATATTGTTATATACATTTATTCTCTATCTTGAATATTAACCGAGATATTTGCATTTTTCTGTTTTCAGCTTCTGAGATGAGATCGGCTAATTTCGGGTCTAGTCGTGAGTTTCCGTCAAGAGCTAGTTCGGGCCATTCCCGTATCTGTTTGACTCTCTATTCTGAAATTTCTTTATTGTAAAACTTTGCGTGGGAAATCTGCTTAGTTTACGCAGCCCCTGCGTGACAGACTTTTTTTTATTTTATTTTGTCGTGTTTTACAGGCATCTGAGATTTTTTTCCAATCAATTGTCTCGGTTAAAATTGTAGAAGTATAAAATAATTGAAGTAAATTCCCATTTTGGGCCAAGGGCGTTAACGGGGGATATCATAAAAAACAAAATATTAGTATCATGAAACTAATCAAGGTTCTTCACAATCTCTGCATTTTTTTTTTTTTTAATGAATCATGTAATTGAGTCATAATTTATTAGTACTTTTAATCGTCTTGGAAATTTTTCGACACAGAGAAAGTACCAATTAAATAACAAATATGTTTATGCGTTAAGCAGGAGTATGTTTGACTTCTTAAACTTTATTTGTATTTGTAATTACTGTATAATTATATATTAAGTAAGAGGGAGAGAGATTTCATTTATAAAACTATGATTTTCTTAAATTTGATTCATCTGCTTTTGTTGCCAATGTGTTACCATTCAAAATAAAATTAGTAGTTATGGTAGTACCTAAATCGTTTTATGTTCAGTTCATTAATAAATGTATATCTTATTGAAATATGTCGTCTAATTTCAAATTATATCATGTATGCCACTTAAAGATTAGTTTCGGTGATTAGTGTGACGTAAGTCGGCCGAGGTAGTTTTATGTTTTGGCGCCATCTGTTGGCCTCTTTAAGGTACTAGATTACGATTCTCTTTGATGCGCCGTATTGCTTTGTGTATATGCAATCCGCAACGCTCATCTCTTCTCCAGGCTTTCACATTTTTCGCCTGTTTTAACCAGGCAAAAGGCAAGCAGCAAAATTGTTTGGCCTTTTGAGCTACATTGGAATTATAAATATTTATTATGAAAGTTAACATAATCATTCATTAACAGCATTTTTAGAATTATAAACATATATGTAGTAAAGTAACTTCGTGTGTAGTATTTCAAATAATTTAATGTCCCACGCCCTACAAGAATACACTTAATTTAAATATAATAAAATAACGTTTAACGTGTTTATGTTTCGCTTTTATTGAGTTATATACTAGCTAATAAAACATTGGGTCATATAACACGGTGTTAGAGTTTGTTTTTTTTTAAAACACCTTCCACATTAGTAAATCGTAAATGTATTGTTTCAATTTATTTACTTAATAAATTTCTAAATTAAGTTTCTTAACATTAAAATTGAGAGTTTAATCACTCACGACGAATAATTCATTACATTTTTAATACAATAGCTATCAGCCTTAGCATATGGCATTATAGATATTAATCAACTCTTTTCGCAGGGTATGATAAAACTTAGTTACTGATACTTTCATCGAATATTCTTGTTTTTTGTAAAAATATATTCAGTTGAAGACTTTTAAACTTCTAGTTTTAATTATAGAAACGGTTAGGGAATTTTCCCGATGGAGTCGTCATATTTTTAGTTTGGCTCGGATCCGTTTTGAGTGTTGAACCTCTGACGTTTTGTTGACTCCATTTGTATAAATATTTACCATTTTTTATTATGAAAACAACTATAAATAGTTAGTTTATCGTATGTTCTTTAACCGTGTCCCGTACGTAGAAATATATGGCGAAAAGACCAGTTTTAATGTATGCCATTTTTTTTTTTTAAAAAAAGACTTGTATATATGGGCGTGGTGACTGTTTTTTTCCTTTTTCTTAACTCAAGGGTGTGGATATTTAGCTGCAATTTTCCTTGTTCTTGGTTCCCTTGTAAACTTCATTCGTTAAATTTTTCTTGGGAACTTTTATCATTTCTTTCAAATTATTGAACTTGAACAATTCTTTTTTCAGGTATTTTAGGATGAGTCAGTAGCAATTATCTTTTATAACGAAAGTTCTTTTATAATCAAGAAGTTATGCTTTACTTAAAAATTAACAATGGGTTTCAGCAACTCAATTCCTATATCCTTACATTGTAATACTTATATGAAATTTGATTAGAAAATTATAAAATATTTTGTTTTCATTACCCATTTAATTCATATATATTTCCCTGGAATCTTGCAATTATTCATTGATCCCTTTATGAAGTGGGTTCATATGGAAATTAAAACCATTTAGATTTATTTGTTTAAAGAAAAAAAAATGGATTATTGTAGAAAATTGTTGTATTATAATTTAGTTGCTAAAATTCGTATACTCTCAGCTTTAATTAGTTGTACATCGTATATATATGAACCATTATTGCATTTAGTGTATTGACTAATATTATAGTACTAAGAATTATTTTGGAATTACAAGTATTGAAATAAAATTGTTTTTAATCTTCTGAGTTAGGTTCAATGTTCAATTATTTTCTGTTGTGAGTGAGCTTGTAAAAATAATTTTATTTGTTCTTTCGGTTTTTTGGTGGATTATTAGTTTTGTTTCAATAGTACTGAGCTATGAGTAATTAATGAGATTTATTGTATTAAACAATGATAATTGATAATCAAGTTCATCTAATAAAGTTACATAAATTTAAATTACTTCAAAGACTCATATGTTTCTTTGGGGTAAAAAAATATGTCTCTTTAGTTGGATAAGTCAAGCACCAAAGAGCATTAAATAAAGAAACACAATGGTTAAAATGTGGGGGAAAATAATATATCATTTTATAATTCCCAGCTGATGATTAACAAGTGGTTCCATGTGTTTGATCTATTTCCGCGGGCAGCTAAGGCCTGGGAAGGTTCTAGACCCAACTCTCTACCCGCCCGTGGGGAAAATATTTTGCAATGTAAATTAACGAAGATCTTGATCAGAAACTCTTTTTGGCATTTGCATATCGCCGATCCGTTGCCCTTTTATAGCTTGGATTTGAAAACTGAAAGGCGGCATTATATAACTCGCCACGGGTAGATAAACATATAAGCTTAATCATTAACAAAAAAAAACTACTGAGTAAATTACTCATTAAAATGTCGTGTATAAATTGGATTATATTTTCATAAGATTAATTTGAAAAGTCATATTAAAAAAAAAATAGATATCCCAGTTTGTGTTTTATTGCTGTTTGATAACACTTATTCACAATGTTACAAAATTAAAAACACTATTTGCCTTTTCCTGTTTAGTTTTTACATTTATGCTGACTCAAGTTTCACTGCTGTTATTGTTTCAATTAAATGTCAAAGGTATTTGCTGATTAATGTTTTGATGAATTATTAAAAACTTTGTATACAATTTTAGATTCTGTATTTTCATTATTTTCGCACATTTTTAAACAAAAAAAAAATAGAAATAACGTCATGAAATATAAGTTAAAAGAGTTTTAATGAAATATAAAATTTGCGTCTATGCAGTTCTTTTTTTTTTTTTTTTGTGAGACTCCTTTTTTATTTTAAAAGAAAATGTAATTAAGGATATAATGATAAATAATTTACTTACAGGCATTGTCCTGGGAGTAAAGACCCTGGGTATCTCCTTCGATGTCCATGCTTCGAACTTCTTCATTTTGCTGGTAATTTACTGCTATATCCCGTCACAAGAGTAAATTATAATGAGCGAAATACAGCGCGAAAACAACAATCAAACGATAGTTTTAAAGTTCGATTTGCAAAAATACTTTCTATCAATGAATATCAGTAAATGGTAACTGATCTAATCACAAGAGTAATGTTATCAGTTGTGCATCAGGTATGAATGTCTGAGACGCCGGTCCTACTAGCCGGTTATATACGCTCTCTCAAAAGTGTACTATGCCGGCTGAAAACATGGTAGTGCCCCCACCCCATTGAGACGGGCCCCCTCTACGTCACGACAAGTGGTGCCGGGTCAGTTCCCGGCCTCCACTCATCAATGAACCCTGGGCCGGAACTAGACCAGCCACTCCTCCTTTCTAACGCTTCATTTTCCCCCTTCGGGTTTTCCTCGCTCACCTCTCGGCATATTTCCACATAGGAGCCCCGTGTTTTTCCCGCTAGTTTGAGTCATGCTTCTCGCTCTGAGAAATCTTTTAGGATACCATAAACGTTTATTGACCCATCAACTGGCCCGTGTATCGAATTGGAAGCATTTTTTATTTACTCTTCGAAGTTTGAAATGAAATTCCCAGAGATACTTGAGTTTTAGGGAATTTCTGAGATGTATTGCCGCCAAAGAATTAGAATTCAAAACATTTAAGAGGTGCAGCTAGCTAGAACAATTTATTGAAGATATAAACTGCAAATCTTTATATTATCACCAAGAAGAAATTATCAGCATAAAATATCGTTTTATAATGCTTGTTAAAAATTTTTATCATCCATTAATTTGCGCTTAATTTAAGGTTAAATTATATGAAAGACATTGTTTTGCTAATGAACTATTTTTGGCTCGAATAGTGAGATAGATTCAATCACTTATAATACCTTGCAAACCAATCTGGGATAAATTTTAGCTTAGTGGTTCATGTTTTCCAAACAGTTTTAACACATTTGTCATTTATTAATTGTACTTTTTTACCTTACTTTTCTAGCCAGGGTGGGACTAAGGATTTTATTTAATGAGTTCATCGCTAAACTCATATTGCCCTTACGGAAGTCGAATCCATCACTCTTGGTTTATCAAGTGACTTTAGGGAGGGGCTCAGGTTAGCCATGTGAGTTAAAGCGTTCGTCTTAATCTCACATGGTAAACCTAGAGTAGCGAGTTTGATTCACGCCTGGTCGAATAGGAATTTATTTAGGGACGAACACATTAAATAAAATTCTTAGTCCCATCCTGGTAGAAAAGAGTGGTATCCTGTATATAACCCGTCCCAATTAGCCATAGTAGCAAAACGTTGACGTTAATATATAATAATAAGCGAGTTTAGACCAACGCTTTAAATCACACGGGTAACCTGAGAACCAAAACAAGATGTTTCTGTGTCATATTTTTACACAGTATAATTTGACTCATTTATTCCTTGAATATTTATTGTCTTATTTCGCAAGTGATCAATTTCATATTTATGTTCTAGAATAAAAAAAAAAGTCCACAAATGATTGACTAAACATATTAAGGGACGGGACAAAATTACATCATTTATTGGCTGTTCTTCATTTTTCTGTCTTCGGACCCCTATGTAATAAGACTTTAGGTGAAAATCGCTAGAGGAGGTTGACTATATGGGGAAATAATTAAATAGAACTAACCCCGCTAATGTTCTAGTTAGACAAAAAATGTACTATTATTTTTGTAGATTTCAACAAACTGGTCATTTAATATTTTTCAATGTCCGAAATCGATTATTCATTTCTCTTCTTCTCTACATCGTCAAACTCACACTAATTAAAAATCGGGTTGACAATGATAAACTAAAAATTGTTGGAACTAGTGCAATAAATCCTTCATCGATGACTTCACATTTTAAATTCATATCGGTGTTTCTCATTTATTCATTTAGTTAAAACTAGGCATAGTACATTTCTTGATTATTAGAATTAAATTGAAGCTTGTGAGTAGGAACGGAGTTTTACTGAGAACTGAAAACGAAAAAAAAAAAATCTACAATACTTCGTTAATATTCTAAGATACTTGTTAACTTTAGTATATTTATTAATACAATGCAGCTTACCTAATGTTAAACACGATTACTTTACTCCTTGGTATAGTTAGAAAATCGATATAGGAATAACGTTGGGTAATAAATAATGGTTAATAGTTACCGTTCAATCGTATTCAGCAATATCATTGTTTTTAATTTCACAATTTCAAAACTGTTTGGTCGCTGACGTAAATGTTTTATTTATTCTATAACTTTTTTCGAGTTCTATTTGGTTTTTTGAGTTCCGTTTCCGTTTTGTGTTGCGTTTCAATTTCTTTCCCATTTCTGTTTTGATTTCATTTCTGTTTTTCTTATTTTCTCTCTGTTTTGTGATCCTTTTATGTTTTGTGTTCCTTTTGTGTTCTATGTTCCTTTTATGTTTTGTGTTCCATGTTCCTTTTATGTTTTGTGTTCCTTTTGTGTTCTATGTTTCTTTTATGTTTTGTGTTCTATGTTCCATTTCTGTTTTGTTTAATTTTGTTATTTTTTTATATTGTTTTGTTTTCATTTGAGTTTTGTTTTGTTTTTTAAGCTTTATTTTAGAGCAACATCGCCAAAGCTGCGAAGCTCAAATAAATAAATATTCTATAACTGACATAATTTAGTTTTTATTTTAATATACTCTTTTAATTACCTTTGGATTAATTAGTTAAACGTAAGTTAGCAATATAATATTAATTTGCTTTAATTATAAGATTTCTTGTACCAGAGTATGACATTAGCTATTGAGGCTGTACTTAATATGCAAATTGCCGTCGATTCTAACTAGGAGATGACGAAAATTAACCTTTCGCATATATATATATATATATATATATATATATATATAGATATATATATATATATGTTAGATGACATCATCTTAGTGACTTCAGCACATGAGAAATCAGCTTGGTTTAAGAGGCTCTTATTAAGACTTTTTTCCTAGTAAATTTTCTGATATGTTGTTAAATTACTAAATTATTTTGTCATTAATTATTTTCATTCATTTATCTTGATCAGTCCAATTATTAGGAAACAATCTGATTATTGACTCTAAAAAATCTGTAAGAAATAAATTTCCTACATAGGATCCATGAGGTTCATTTGGCATCAATTGCGTTAAACATTAATCAAATTGTTTACTCCCTACTCTAAATGCGCCATCTTTCGTCAAGGTTGTTATACCGATTTTGCTAGTACGATTTATTAAACTTTTCTTATTGAGACAAGTTCTTGGCTAATTTTTAATTTGTTGATATATTCGACTTATAAAGTATTAGATGATCGGTTGGTCGTTTATCTCTGTGATTTTGTTCGAATGCAACTAACTTTGATTTTGCTGTTCAATTTGTTTGTTATCGGACCTTTTTCTGCTTCCATGGTGTTTACTTTATCAATTTCTCTAGCGAATAAGTTTTGTTCGCTGATTTAGTTCTTGGGTTTTATCCAGAATCAAATGATATCCTGCCCTTCTGTTAAAGTCCGTATGGGTCTGTAGGATACTTGCTCCGTCTTTAAGCATTATCCTGCATAATGTTTATGTTGAACTTTCTAAAAGATAGGAAATCTAGAGTCGTTGGATGCCACTTGGGAATTATGAATTTATTTTGTTACGACTTCATTTAGTACCACACGTTGTTCATGTTTAGTACCACTCTGGCAAGAAAATGGTGACAACCACTGCCCCGATTAGCCGTAGTTGCATAAAGTGGACGTAAAAAAAAAAATAACAATAACAATATTCACTTCTCGCAGTTATGATTATTTTTAGCAGATTTCCCTTAAGGGAAATCAGCTATTGAGGTCGTACTCATGACACGATTTTCGAAAAATTTCTTCAAATGTCCATCGATTTTACCCAGGAGATGACGAAAATGAGGCCCTTTCAAAATTATATATATATCAATGTTAACGCTCTAGCGGTCGCAATTTTTGTTCGATCGTTACCAAACTCGATATTTAAACGTTTTATGTAAAAATACATATCAAGTTCGTTAACGGCTGAAATCGGACCAGTGGGAGTTGGGGTCTAGAGGGGGGATTTTCGAAAATTCGAAATGTCTTCATTACCATACGTCAGATCAAAAAATTGCATAGAACCAATCTTATTGCAAATTAAATTTACTATAAATATTGTTCTATACATTTATTCTCTATTTTGAATATTAACCGAGATATTTGCATTTTTATTAAATGTAGGCCGATAACGGACGAGTGAGTTTCCCGCCAGAAGCTAGTTCGGCCGTAACTGTTCGGCTCTCGTATGGAGATTTCTCTATTGTATAGCTTCACGTGGGAAGTCTGCTTAATTTACGCAGCCCCTTCGTGACGGACTTTTACTCATTCACGGTGACATCTTTAGGTTACTTTCAAAGGGGTTTACGAAACCTTGTCTTTACCCTCTTGTTATTGGAAAATGTACATGGCGTATATAAGTTATATATAATCCAAAATGTATTGTTCACTGTATTCATAGAAGGGGTAAATAAGTAAAGCTACATTTTCAAATACTCTCTCTCATTCAATGTGGGGGAGGGGGTTGATTTTTGAAAGTTCACATTGAATAACGGAGTAGTAATGTATTGCAATGAATATTGTTTTTTTTTTTTGTTATTTATTAGTATTTAAACCCTTCTTAACGCATGTCGGATGTCACATTGGAATATTCAAATATTATTGTAGACAAGTGTTATCGCATTATCAGCTTTTCATTACGAAATATATTGTTAGTCTGTCGTCATACCTTAATCTAATTTAAATAACTTTTTAAAATATTGTTGTTTTACAGCTTATATCAGTTGTTTAGTATTATGTCCTTAATAATATCCACATATTATGACTCCTACAGCGCCAGCTAATGCCGTGGTAATTCTGCAGGTGATAAGGCACCGTCAATACGCGGCGTGTGCTGTGTGAGCTGTTGGATATAGTACCTTGGTTTGTGGTTATTAGCAGATTTCCCTTAAGGGAAATCAGCTATTGAGGTTGTACTCATGACACGCCTTAGAGGGGAGGAATTTCGAAAAATTTTAATATCTCCGTTACTATGCGTCGGACAAACATTGTATAGAGCCAATCTTATTGATAATTTAATATTCTATAAATGTTCTTTTGCACATTTTCTCATTATCTTTAATATTAACCGAGATATATCCGTTTCTTTTAGTTTCAGTGGACCCCCAGTCCTACTAATGGCATATCAACAATAAGCTGTTATATTATGAAGCACTTTATTTGAAGCCTAAATAACATATATTTTTCTCTTTGAACTTTTACGTCATGAAATAAATGCATGTATGTGACGCAAGTGGGAAATCTTCTTAGTTAATGCAGTCCCTACATGACGGATTGCCATTTTCTTTGGAGTTTAAATGGGTCCATGAGTCTCTTTGTTTTAAGCAGTGTCAACCTCGAAGGAATCAGGGCTATCAGCTCTGTTTTTCCCTTATAAAAAGTCCCTTTGGGAGTTATTTCCATCAATGTAAAGTAGTTGCTGTGTTTATATTCCCTGTAATGCTTTCTGCTACTTTCGTCCTATCCACAATGACGTCAGCCTGTCGGCAGTCAAAGACCAGGTGACGCAGATTATTGACATACATACTCTTATTCCTCTCCTTGCAGTTGTATAATAGAGGAAAGGTGTAGGGCGAAAACGGAATTTACACTTTTTTTATATAGGGACAATATTCACTTCAGGGCTCAGGTTAGCCATGTGAGTTAAGGCGTTGATCTTTTCTGAACTTAGCATACCTAGAGCCGTGGGTTCGTTTCCCACTTGGGCAACAGAAATTTATCTTGTTACAATCTCATTTACTAAAATTTTTAGTACCACTCTGGTGGTAACCTATCCTGGTGGATACATTTATTAATGTTATATACATTAATTGTATATAATGTTATATACATTAGTAATTGTTATATACATTTATTTTCTATCGTGAATATTAACCGATATATTTGCATTTTTAATAAATGTGGGCGGGTAACAGACGGGAGTGAGATTCCCGCCAAAAGCTAGTTCGGCCGTTTCCGTAGCTCTTCGGCACTCATATGGAGATTTCTCTATTGTATAACTTTACGTGGGAAATCTGCTTAGTTTACGCAGCCCCTGCGTGACGGACTTTTAAAGTGTATACATCGGTCTTCTGATGCCACCTGTACCCATGACTTAAGTCACGGGAAGAAGTCTGATATACTTGGGAATTGTTTTTTTTTTTTCTGAGTACAAAGCAAGTTGATGTCGTCTCTTTGTGCTAATTTATAACTTTATTTTACCGCTGAGAGCAATGATGGCGGTATAAAAGTTTTGAAAGCTATAAATTGTGTTTAGAATTTATTTTCATGTATTAAACGTTATTTTATTTATCTCATGCTACATACCCCTGTCCTTTCCAACCTATGAGACAAAAACACACAATTGTTAATTTAATAATAGGTATAATTTTAAAAGGGGGTAATTGGCCAGAACCTCTAGTATATGTATTATTTAATGAATATAATAAAGAACTTATAAAGTTTTAAAGTATACTCGTAGACATGGATGTAGCAAAAATACATTATTCAAAGTTGATTATGAGGAATGAGAATTTTAATTCAATATATTTTGCTTTACATAGACTCACATATAAGAGCAAAATCATAACATCGATTTAGTTTAAATGTATTTAATTTGTTTTTCAATTTCATTTGAAATTATTTTGCTTACTTCAAAATTTTATTTTTATTATATTTTAAAAATAATAATCCAATAAATTGTAAATATTTTAAAATTTATATAAATCTAACCACTAGAGGGGCAAGTTCGATTACCACCTGGGCAATAGGAATTGATTTAGTGACGGACTCATTAAATTAAATCCTTAGTCCCACCCTAGCTAGAAAAGAGTAGAAACTTGTAGATGACCCGTCCCAATTAGCCTTCGTAGCAAAAAGTGGACGCTAATAAATAATAATAATAATAATTGAAAATCTAACCATAGATGTAATATGTCATGTGGCACCATGTGCCAATGGAACATGTACTCAAATAAATTACTTCTCATAGGGTTATGGGAAGGGGGGGGGGAACTTGTCATTTGCCATACAACTCCCCAACTAATTCTTAATTGTATCTTTGACGTTATCGTAAAAGAAATGTTTGACACAATTCTATTCGAATAAAAAAATGACTTTGTGTGATGAAATTTGAATCTCTGCATTATATTTTACTGAAATGACAAAATAGTACTTCTACTTGTACTTATGTCATATTACACATTGCTGTTTAATATCATTATTGATATAAGTTTAAATAGAGTTCGAGTATCTTATCACAAACAAATTATTGTTAAGTCATTGAATTATGCCCCGGCCTGTTTTAAGTGTCAGTATCAGAATTGTCCGTATTTTGATCTTTGCTTGCTTTCAAATAAAGAAAACATTACATAAACATAGAGTTAGAAAGCACCTTAGAAACCTTATAACTGGTGACATTAAATGATTATTTAGCTGTCAAAATTTACTTTTATAATTTACTCATGAGGCATATTTACAGGCCCTGAATGTAAGTTAATGAACAATTGAAATAATGTCACATATATATCTTTTTTTGCAAATAGTTTATTGAAATCTAGACTTTTTTGGATGAACAAGCCACGAATGGGGATAGCCCTAAATGACAATTCACAGGAACCGCTCATTCTTGAGACACATATTCTGCACGTATACAGGACGGACGCTTCTATGATTCCTGGAGTTTCTACCTCCAGAAAGTAAGCGAAATACTAAAATAACAATAATAAAGAAGAAGAATGAAACAATAAGAAATAATAAAGTTTCCTCCTCCAGAATGCTTTTGTTAGAAGGTTGTTTTTATTTCGTCTGCTTGTTGATGGATTCATTGGCTTAACTCATGAACTAGGATTGTTTTCATTTTTTTTGGATATACTTAATTTACAAGAATGATTGCACACCTAATTGCCTCATAATTTTGAATGTGAGCATTATTTGTCCGAAATTGGTGTATCTGGAAAGGACGACTTCAAGGGAAATAATTATAAATTTACTTTTGGATATAATTTTCTTACATTAGTAATTTTGTATAGGGCGTGTGCCACTTAGTGTCCGTGCAGGTTAGAATTCCTGCTTTGATCTGGATGTGTGTTTTCACTAACTAAATTTTCTTTACACTTCAGGTCTGCAAGCTGGACTTCTTTCCGATTTCTGGGGTTTTACTCATCATGAATTGGAAGATAGTTGAATAAACATCTCGTTTACATGACACCCTCCCTAAATTTGAATTGCAGAGCCTGGCCCTGCTTGGGAAGGGTGACCCAAATTATTATTTTTTATATTGCAATCCAGGTCGAACTTAGAGTATAGACCGTGTCTTCACGTTTCTGGCCGACATCTCGCTACAAAAATTATCACTTCCTCTGGGTTCTCTTGACTGATGAGTTGTGTTCCTTTCCAAGTATTGTTTATATCCACTATGCGCAATTTTCATTATTTTACTTAAGTGAGTCAATGTATTCTCGATAAAGCTATATTTTTGTGTAAGAGTTCATTTGCTTCGTGGGTTTCCTAACAGGTGCATTAAAAAAGTTACTGATTGAAACTGACCATGCTTTTATAATCTCTGGGATCACCCACCTCAGGCAATTTATGAATTTTCAATATTTCTGTATCTTATTGGTTTGACTCAATTCTAAACCTATTAGACAAGGGGACATTTTGTTATCTTCTTTTCTTACGTAACAATGCCATTTTTTTGACGCGCGTCTTTATTATAATGTTCAAATGAAGTTAGATTGCACGCGAGTGAATACAAATTTGCATATGCTGAAAACACATTTCAAGGTAGAGGTCGACTGTAAAATAATTATTTTAGAAGGAGATAGCACTTCAGCCTGTGCGAAATGCGATATTATTTTGAGTCATTATGATAATCACACATAGTTAAAATTTGGCGATATACCATTTTTTTGTGGGTTTGAAAAAAAACAAAAGTCATGAAAATGGCTTCTTTTTGTAATTTGTTCCAAGGCCTAGGCTTTTCCGTTTTTTTGAAAATTTGTTATATTCTATATTTAAGTTTTCACCTAATGCGTGATTATTCACGAACTTTTGTAAAATAAATAAATAATACATATTTTTTTTTTTTTTTTTTTTTTTGAGTAGGCTTTGTTGATCTTAACTAGATCTCACGATTTCTTCACTTTGTATTTATTTTAGCAGGTCTTTCCCATATTGAATGTGAATATTATCATTCGCTAAGTACTGATATCGTCTTTGGGATTTTTTCATTAATTTATATTAGAATAAATTTTCTTATTATTCCTGGACAATTTATTTTGTATATTATTCGTGTTCTGTGGATATCTAAATGTTTTGTTAAATATCATTTTTGAAAAAAAAAGAACTTGATATGTCCTTTTAGTTTCATTGTGACTCTCTTTAAGTTGAGGAATTCATTTTAACTCTTCATAAAGGCTTCATATAATTATATTCTTCAATATGTCTGATATAAATGATATTAATATTAAAACATGCAAATATATATATATTAGATGTAATATTATTCTTCTACGCGATATTATTCTTTGCAGCCTTTATTATAAAGGTATAAATATTCATTTCTATTATGGTATTTATATTGTTAATTTTCCTCATACTTATATGTTATGTAACTATTTTATATTTTAACATCTGTACAAGGTTTTTATGAATCAATAAAATGTTATAGAATTCAACATGGTATTCTAAACTGTAACAGAGACTCCGCACGTGGGATCATTGCCCAGATGGAAAATGCCGATCACTAGCGTGCAGTAATAGCTTTTTCCTGTCAATGTTCTTAAATCTCCTGAGATTGAAAGATCCTAATTTTTTTCTCATAGTTGTGAAAATGCTGAGAGTGATTGGGGAGAAATTGTTGACGTGTTTTTTAAAATTGTATATAAAATAAAAAAAATAAAATACATTATTTAGCTGATAAATAACGGCCTACTGAGACAGAGAGAGTGATGACGTTGCCAAAGAGGTTTCGCCTACCTTTTGCTGTCCTCCTCATTTTTTATTTCCATGCATTTATTGTACTACTAACCGACGGACCTTTTTTTTTTATTTCTATCCTCTGTAAAGAAGGTTTATACTAAGCTTTATTAGCAGATTTCCCTTGAGGGAAATCAACTATTGACGACGCGATTTTCGAAATTTTTCTTCAAATGTCCATTGATCCTACCTAGGAGATGACGAAAATGAGGCCCGTTCAAAACTGTATATATCTGTTACCGCTCTATCGGTACCAATTATTGTTTAATCGTTACAAAACTCGATATTTAGTCGTTTTATATAAAAAGAAAGATCAAGTTCGTTGTCAGCTGAAATTGGGCCAGGGAGACGGGGGTTTAGAGGGGAGGATTTTCGAAAATTCGAAATACCTCCGTTACTATTCGTCGGATCGAAAAATTCTACAGAACCAATCTTATTGCAAATTAAGTTTACTATAATTATTGTTATGGACATTTATTCTATATCTTGAATATTAACCAAGATATTTGGTTTTTTCAGTTTTCAGCCTTCAGCAAACCCCCATTTCTACTCATGTTACGTAAACAATACTCTATTATATAATAAACCACATTATTCGAGGCTTAAATGCCTAATATTGTATTCAAGAGACATTCATTATACGAGATACATGCAAATATGCACTAATGACTCCCCCCCCCCCGTCGTAAGGTCTTCGACTACTAAACTTTTATTCATTGAGATAACAATTATTGTGGCTCGTTATTAATAACAGTACTAGATATAGTAAATATTTTTCAATTAAAGTCCCAGTCTGGCTGGGCATCAGCAACACACACAAAAAGAGACTCCAGTCATTCCAGAGCAAAGTACTCAGGTTAGCGGCAATTGCTCCCTGGTTTGTTAGGAACAGCCAAATCCACAGGGAATTGGAGGTTGCTCCTATTTCAGTTCATCTTCAACAACTTGTGAGGAAATATCATGGCAGCCTTCCGATGTCAAGTGGAGCCACTCATTATAATTTAGGTGCAATGACTGAAGGACGACTACGTCCGAGGCTGTACCAAAATATCTTAATTTTGTAAAAAAAAAAAATAAAACATGTAACAATTTGTGAATAATCCCTTTGTTGTATTGGGCCAAAATAAAATTTTCTTTCTTTCTTTCTTTTTCTCAACAAAAGTAATATGTTATATTTAGATATATTTCAGTAATTGATTTTATTTCCGGTGTGAGGTTGACAGACCTATTTGTTTACATTTCAAACAGCTTCCCGTCGGCAAGTTATTGAAAATGAGTGAAACATTTCTTATTTCCGTTTGTATTTATTCACTTAATATTCACGTTGGTGTTGTGTTACCAGTATGTAGATTTATTTACTACTAAACTTCGCGAGGGGAATCTGCTTAGTTTACGCAGCCCCTGCGTGACGGACTTTTTAATTATAATGCATTCACTTCTGAGGCGGCTTTGTCATTTATTGTGGATTGAATATGTGGAGCTTGGACTAACTAGAATCGACACCAGACTGTGGAAAATGAGGTTTTAAATTAGTTAGACATCGGTTGAAGCGGAACGCTACTTTTTGCTTCAGAGAGAACATGTAGTGTCGGAAGTAAAAGTAAACAAGTCCATTTTAGGTACACGCTTTTTACAGAACAACCTTCGAACGCTTTTAGAAATTTTCTGGCCTACAATTTAGTTTTGTATGACTAATCTCCTGAAAAGAAATAGCCTCTTGTTTCATCTAGAGACGTTCGGTTCACGGGAAGTATTTTTTAGCGTATATTTGTAAGATTACGTGTCCACTCCTGTATTTTCCTTATGTCCGCATCTCATTTACGTGTGTGAATGTGTTGGTCACAATACTCTTGGCTATGTTAGAGTTATGGGTTCGATTCTCACATTGGTGACAGTATGACCAAATAAAACCCTTAGTCATAAGGTTGCAACCTATATTTCACCAGTCCACTAATTATTCTTATTAGCGTAGTGTGGATATAATTTATTATATCCACTTACTTACTACAAATACTTACTTATTGCAAATTAAATTTACTATAAATATTGTTATATACATTTATTCTCTATCTTGAATATTAACCGAGATATTTGCATTTTTTAGTTTTCGGCTTCAGTAAAGTTCTCATTGAACTTTTACGTCATGAGGTAAATGCAAATACGTGACGAACGTGGGAAATCTGCTGAGTTTACGCAGCCCCTGCGTGACGGACTTTTTTATAATTTCTCGCTGCTCCCCGCCAGATTTCTCCAATTATGGATGCCCCCTCCCTCCCAAGTATTGTTTCAACTCATTAGGTCACTGTTTCCTAGATCTACCTATTTTCTTACTTCCTTGTCCTGTACCACGTAACATCTTCTTGGGCAGTCTGATGGTTTCCATACTTTCAGCATGTGCCATCCAACACAGATCACCCCTTTCCAATAACACAGATGATGTGATTTATGCTGTCTGAGAGGGTTTCTTGAGATTAATTTTCTATGTTAATGTTCGAGATGCAGAAAAAATGTCTAGTTCAATATTTATACTAACTTAATGTTTAAAGTCTTCTAACCGATTCCCAATAGCTGAGATTCTTCGAATTTGCGGTTTCATTTCTCTCTAAAGTGAAAAGCTAGCAAGTAACCACTGTCGTGTTATTAGAGTACCATTTCTATATCTACATTCTGTATATAATAAATACTTAATAGTAGTATGGTGTAATAATAATACTTGTGACGCTAGTGGATAATAAAACGCAACTGTAAGTAATAGATCATATCTTAATACGTTCTTTAATTGCTCGTTTCTAGTGAGATTGGCATGGAATCTTGTATTTATAATTATTACTATTCTTACCAAGAACTCCAAAACCTTCATGATCTTGACTAGTAGAATATACCCGACGCACATACCGACGCCAAGACTCTAATCTCCTTGTACTTGAACTAGGCAAGTTCAGCCTTCGCCGCATCTTAAATAGTTACCCCTTATCAAGTGAATAGGAAACGATTATTTCACCAATCTGTTCCATCAGTCTATAACCTTAAACTGGTTTATATCCTTCAACTTTGTTTGGTTTTATTTATTAATATGCTAGAAATGTGAACAGTAAAAACTTAAAACAAAATGAATAAGTAAAACTAATTTAAAAGTCACAAACCTCGTCTACCAAAATGAAAGGGATGGGAAAAAACAGTACATAAAATTTTTGGATTAAATGCCTTACATTCCGTATAATCTCAGAGTTTTCAATATTTCATACCGCGATATTAAATTTTAATTTATAACATATTTTAAGGTAATTACATAATTGTGTCAGAGTAAAAGTATGACCAGTATAAATTAACAAAACAACCACAAGGAAGTAAAAAATGGCCGTCACGCAGGAGCTGCGTAAACTATGCAGATTTCCCACATGCTGGTATAAGACACGTTTTATCACCTCACCAAATATGCTCTATTTTTATGGAAAAAAAATCGATGAGTAGAAGGGAGGGGGAGAGTTTCTGAAGGGAGGACGAATTACTCGCTCAGTACTTGAGTTGCGAAAAAGGCACAGAACAACAATAGTAGAACTTACATAGTTTAAAAAGATTAATTCTATAACCATTTTTCGATCCGACAAATAATAACGGAATTATTTTGAATTTTCTAATTCCCCTCCCACTCTGAACCCCACTATACCTAGGACAGGGAATCCTTGGTTCCTGTCACATCATTGTGAAGAGCAGGGCACTGATGATGGAGCGTATGCTCTGAAAGCGCTCTGTCACAACGAATAAAGAATAGTGAAGGAACGAGGCGTTTTTTCTTACCTGAGCCACTATTCCTGGTCCGGTTTCTGCCAATCACAAATATGATCTTGTGTGTTGAATAAAACGGTTAAATGTCGAGCATGGTATAGGTCAAATGAACATTCTCGAATCAACAACGTAAATCCTTAATTGATGATGTCATCGCACTACGAATTTTCATGTACCTCGCATAATAAAGGTCCCATGGAATTTAAGCTTAAATTAATAATGTTATAATATCTTATTGTTATTAGAACATGAGTAGGAGTGGGGGTTTACTGAAGGCTGCCAACTTAAAATTCCAAATATTTCGGTTAGTATTAATCTTAGAGAAAATATGTATATAACAACATTTATGGACAATTAAATTTCCAATAAATTTAGTTCTATATACATTATCGATCCTACATATAATAACGGAGAAATGTCGAATTTTCAAAATTCTCCTCCCTCTAAACCCCTCCCCTTCCCCTGTCCGATTTTAGCCGTTAACGAACTTGATCTGTTGTTTGCTATGAAACGCTTATATATCGAGTTTGGCAACGAAAAACAATATTTGCGTCCGCTATATATATATATTATTTTGAACGGGACTCATTTTCATCATATCCTGGGTAGGATCTATGGACATTAGGGGAATTTTATTTCGAATTCACGCCATGAGCACGACCTCAATAGTTGACTTTCCTTAAAGAAAATTTGCTAAAAAAAATTGACAAAGGGAATGAATTACTCCAAATATTTGTTTCTTCACAATTATATTTTTATTTCAAACCTAACAATGAAACATTCGCAGAAGTGCTGATATTGACTGATTAGGAAAACTAAATCATATTTTATCTTCTTTATTGAATAGAATATTAATTCGTTGCAATCAATTTTGGACCAAAGTATCTTAACTATGTAATAAAGAACATTCCTCACTATTCTTTTCATCAGTATCTTGCCCATTATCTTGCTCCCATCATCTTCCTTTGCCCCGCCGCATCAATAAGAGGCTAATAATAGCAGCAAGTTTACCTTTAACTTGGTAGCCTACTGAAACTTGTTGAAGCAGACACGGTTATTTCTTATTCCTGAATAAAACATACATTTTTAAAATTAGATATATGAAAATGAATAATAATAATATTCAGATATTAATGTAATTTATAGTCAGTTGAGTATGCCTAGGGGTCGGTTTGCCCCTGTGTGTTAAGGCGCTGGACTTGGGTTCAATTCGTGTTTTGAGCATTAATATTTTTTTTTTCGTGGTGAACTCACTAAATTAAATCCTTAGTCCCACTCTGTCTGGTAGGTTGCAATAGACAACCTGTCCTTTATTGGCCTTAGTAACGTTACATGGACGATAGTAAGTGACAACACATAATTAGAAAAATTGAAAAACTAGCTGGGTTACTAACTTCTTACATATTCTAATCAAGTTCCCCTACTTTAGATCAGTCAGATTCGCCATCACGTCTAATAAACTCAGTTGCGTTTTATTCTAATTGAAATATTTCATTCTTACTTTCCCATTTTATTTGTGAGAGGCAGCGTTTTGCTTTCATGCATAGTTTTAGAGATTGGGAGAGGGTTTTAAATCGGAGAGCTTTCTGGTTGCCATGCAATAATCTGCTTCCTACTACTTTTCAAACTTCAGCATTCCCCAATCTACTTGAATATTTACCCTATTTTTCTAATAATTAACATGGTGTTCCAATAGTTAACTTATTTAATTATTGACTTTTTGGCTATTGCCCTTAAACTATTCGTAACGTAGTTAATATGTAGGCCGTATAACTTCATGACGAAATAACAGACTTTTCCACGTCACTAATCGGAACATGACTTTTTTTAAAAAAGGAATTATTTGTATTACTAATCGTAATCGGCTTAATCTTAAATGCATTTTTTATTTTGTAAATAAATAAATTATATAATCTAACAATTTTTAATGAAGGGCTTAAAGACTTTACAATTATCCTTATTCCATAATTTTGTTTAAATAATTTTATATATCTTAATTCTTAATCTGTTTACTTTTACGTATGGGAGATTGGTGTTTTCTGTTATCTCACACCTGGCTCCTGTGGGAAGGAAGTTTTTTCTAATTAATAATAATACTTTTTCATAACTTTTTTTTTTCTTTTTGGAATGGAAACTGGTTTGACAGTTTCATTTTTTTAGATGATATTACTTCAGGTAGAACTAGATACTTCAGTTCTTTATGAAATTATAGCCTATAAACATTAAATGTTATTTATTATCGCTCACTTTATGATACTATGACTAACCGCGACGAGACACCTACAGGTTACCTGTCTTTTCTAGCCAGGGTGGGATTAAGTATTTCATTTAGAGAGTGCGGAACTGTTTATTATATCAACCTCGCTAATTTGGCTATGGATTATTACACTAAAATGAGTTCATTATGCATAACCAGAGTATTGCATTTTACAAAATTGAATACGTACCCGCGAAAGTTATTACCTTAGAAATGTGAAAGTATCTGGATTGATGTTGTGCTTATTCTTGTTATTTCATTTTTTAACATCCTTTTTCTAAATATTGTCATTCTGTGCAAAGAATGCACAGCGTGGCATCTAACTACATTTAATTTCCTAAAGGAGTATTCAATATTGTTATTTGTTGAAATGTATGTTTGTTTGGGTATTTGTCTTGGTGTGATTTGGGGTAAAAACTTACATTTTGCAGGCGATTGTATTCATTGTCAGTTAGTCAACATTTATTGTCGGTTGACACACATAAATTATAAGGATTACGCCCTAAAAAATCATTGACATTGTTGGCTTAGGTTTCATTGATTTCATGACTAGATCAATATATTAATTTTACCTTCTAACGGTTCTCTAGTATTGCGAAACACACCAGTGTGATTTGAGATCTTTAGAAACATGGGTGCTTTCAGAGATTGTTGTTGTTTCATAAGGTTTTAGGGCGAAAAACTACTAGGTTATCATCGCCCGGTAATGTCTATAACTCTCGTTTTGGACCTGCACTTTGAGAGTAAACTGTGTTTATGTAAATTGTTAATATTGCTTGAGAGATTGATTTGGGTCATATCTATAATTTCTGTAGTCATATGCATACTGTATTATATTTCCGTTATTATAGTAGCAGGCTCTATCAATGATCAAGTCTAGCTCGGGTGTAATTTTTCAACTGAATTTATATTGTTAGAAAAACGTTTCGTTATAGTCACATGTATTCAGTTTGACATAGTTATTAAGTTAACCTAAGTCCATTTTATAGACCCGAGAGTAATCTCTTATAGCTCAGTACATGTAACCAACCGCATTTTCTAGGATGGGCA
Source organism: Riptortus pedestris (assembly GCA_019009955.1). NCBI lineage: Eukaryota > Metazoa > Arthropoda > Insecta > Hemiptera > Alydidae > Riptortus > Riptortus pedestris. The sequence continues at coordinate 39,390,445 of CM032228.1, forward strand.
TAGTGGTATTGTGGCTGAATAAATTGCATTGCCTATATGAGCTCTCCCTTCCCCGTGGTTAGGATTTTTAGTACAGAATGTATTCAATTGAAATAAATTCTAATGTCTTCTAAAGAAATGTATAATTAGATTTTCTACTTCTAGGTCTATTTTAAAGTGTTTATTTTGTATCGTATTTTATATTTGTCTTGAACACATTTTAATTTATATTCCACGAAAATTTTCCAGTTCAACATGGATCTCTCTAATTAATTATATGCGGTCATGAAAGCTTTCGTCTCATGCATTTGCATAGTAACATGACATTGCTCATATCTAATGGTTTATATTTTTGATGTAGATAAGTTCGTAACAATTTACGTCAAATGTCCATGTTTGTAACCTTTAAAAATCCCACTAACGCCATTTCTTTGGGGCTCCATTAAAAGTCAGTTTACATATCCATATTAACTAACGGGGTTCCTTAGGGATGTCTCATCAATTTTGGTCGAATATGTTTGATACCTTTATTGTTGGAGAGTAAACCATTTTTTTTTTTTTGTAAATCGTGACATCCTGTTTATGGTAACAACACCTAAAAATTCGCTGTTTACGGGTCTAATGGTTTAAGATACCCTGGAACCCTTTTTCCAAAACTGAAAACAAAATCTTCCTTATCTGTCAGTTGTATTTTTTTTTTTTTAGTGTGCTCTTCAGATTTCCTTACACAAAAAACTAAACGTGCTCATTGAGGGGAAGGAAAAATATCATAGAACCAATCTTATTAGTAAAGCAATGTACAACAATTGTTGTCCACGTTTTTCTCTTACTATTTACGTTGCCATTCACAATATATTATTACTATTGCTAGTATTATTTTAACGTTTCTTGCCATATGTAAACCCCCATTCCTACTGTTGCTATTTTCAGTTAAGGAATTATATCACTAAAAATCGTATTCGCAGCTTTATTTTCAAGTATTGTTTATATACGGTTTTAACTTATGATGAAATAGAGAATAATATTTGATATAACGCAATATGCATAGTTTGCGCAGACGTATGTGCCAGAAGACGTTTACATACAAATCAAATTATAATTTAAGGAAGAGCAATTATATATATCTTTCTTTCCAGAACTAGTATTTATATATAATTATACCCTGTGGCGAATTGAGTACTCGCAGTGAATCCCTAGACAATTAAAATATCGGGTTACAAATATTGTTCATTTTATGCTACTAAGACTAGGGAAGGGTTGTTTACAGGTTACCACTCTTTTCTAGCCAGGGTGAGACTAAGTATTTTATTTAATGAGTTCGTCACTAAAGAAATTCCTAATCCCCCGGGTGAGAATTAAACTCACGACTCTAGGTTTATCAAGTGTGATTAAGACCGACACCTTAACACATGGCTAACCTTAGCCCCATGGGGTTTTAACAATATACAGAATGGTTCCAATCAATCGTATGATGATTTGGATGTTTAATTTTTCGAAAATCTCCCGAGAAAAACTGATCAACCACTCAGTTTCTGATCAGAAGAAATTAGTTTTCAGTTCTTGCTTGAACTTGCCACCTCATTTGAAATAGGACGTGTGTGCAAGCGAGCGTTGAACTTGAATATGATTATTTATTTTTTATTTGTTCACGTGTTGAGGTTTTATCAAAATATTGTTTACAAATTAAAACATTTTAAGGTGTATTGATCAAATTAACAACATAAATTGAACAAATCACAAGCTGTACAAGAATATAGTTTTCATCAATGAACAGAAATACTAAAGAAAAAAAAAAATGTTTTGTTTCACCAAATGCTAGAAGATTGGTCTCAGTTTGTGAATTTGAAATTAGAGTTGATAATAATAATACAATTGATCTGACTAGGTTAAAATGAAACCCGTACCTCGTCTTTACAAAAGTTTATTCTTCCGAGCATATGCCCCTTATCTAGACTATCCGTTGATGTCTTTATGAATCATAAAGCCATAACCCTATACCATAATTCCCTTGTTCCGTTTTCGCCTATTACAAAACTTAATATTTAATTTTTCGTAAAAAGGGTAAATATCGAGTATTGTTTCGATCAAATTAGAATTGAGGCGTCTAGAGTCTATTGTATGCTCAAATCACACATTTATAAATGTATCTATTTATGTAAATGAAACAATAGATGGTATTTAGTCTTGGAATAAACATTCCTTGATATATATATATATATATATATATATATATATATATATATATATATATATATATACATATTGGCTTTTTATAAAATGTATATTAAAATAATAATTATTAATGTGAGATGAGTAAGAATGAGGGTTTACTGAAGGGGCTCCATATTTGTAGATATGGACTATCTTCTTTTTCCTCATTTTACTTACTGCCTCTGAAATGAGGGAGTATATTTACATAATTCTCCCCACATGTACGTCCTATCTTCCGATATTAGGTTTAGACATAAATTATTTAATAAATATTTGATATACAGTTCAAGTTAGTTTTCCATATTAAAAACAGAATTAAAATTTTACGATAATTAACAAAATTCGATCAGCAAGTAAGGAAATAAAAATAAATAACCATTATTGAGGTGCTGGATGGGGAAGGAATTATTATCTCAGGTAAGAAAAGAAAGGCCTTATTCCTTCAAAGTTTATTCTTTGCGACAGAGCGCTTTCAGAGCATATGCTCCAACGTCAGTACCCTGCTCTTCACAAGGATGCTACTGGATCCAAAGATTCCATGTGATTGAGGCCTTTCTTTTCTTACCTGAGAAAAATAATTAAATATAGGGACATATTTGTAATAAGAAGAGAAATAATAAATAATTATACAAAAAATAAATAAATAAATAAATTAAGAAAATAAATAGTAATGTATAGGAGATCACACAGGTTGTCACTTGTACAAAGTATTAAATTTGATCTATTACATTGCATACTTTCTTCAAGCCCCTCATTAAACCAAATTTGTTTCTTTTTATTTGAAGAAATTATTACTATACTTTTAAATGAATTGTGTAGCTTCAATTAGGAATGTGAAAAGGAAATCAATGAATGAAACCAAGCAGAGTTTATTATTAGTAGAACTGAATAAGTCTGATTAAAATAATAGAGTATAATGAATCAAATGATTATTTCTGTTTACACTCGCGTTAAAATTTCGGTTGACATTGCCAATGAAGGAGACCTCTGCGGGCTAGATTGTTGCCAATCTCATCAACGTCAAGGGCAGTTTACCTCGTCGGGTTTATTTACCTTAAGTTGTCATATTGTAATTAAGTTTGTATAAAGTTTTTATAATTCAGTATACATGGCAGGCAGTTATCATATTTGTTTTATGGTTGAAATTATCTCTTAAGTATTGTTATATAGCGGTGTAAACTTTATTATGTTTGATTTACTTTGTATTCAGTATTACTTTGTATATAGTATTTTTTTTAATGCCCAAACATATAATGTCAATATAAATACTTTTAAAATTCAAATACATTTACGATATCAAATGATGCTTACACACACGCATACATTCATTATTCATTCCTCTCCCAAACAACGTTCTTTGATGGTTTTAGGTATTTATTTTTCCGTAGAATAGCTTCAAGATCCTCAGTATATTATTAATTTTGTTCTCATTTTCGTGTACAGTGTAATATTGATTGTTAAATGTATGTATGTGAGGTCTTAAGGATTATATATTTGTAGCTGCTCTTATTGAGGACAAGATCATTCTATAATTAACGAGGGTTTAGCGCAATTGGTTTTGTCAGATGAGCTTCTGACATTTACCAGCTTGAACTATAAGTTTATAAAGAGAACTCCATTCATCTGTTAGCTATTCGTAGAGGGAACGCTCTAGACTCATCTTGGTTGGAGATTATATTTGGCTCCGCCATGAAACCGTGGGCTCTTCTATGCATCTCGATTCCGTGTCTAGCACATTCGCCTATGACGCAAAAAGACGTCATAAGCCTTTTTGGCTCTGATATTTGGGCAGAGCCGAGCGGTTTGAACACCCTTACACCTACCCAAGACTACAAATATACTCAAGACATTGCAATGAATGGCGTTCTATAGAGATCCAATTTCTACTTAAAAGCGGTCCTTACTTCCAAATATAACATTGACGTTTTTGTGACTCGTCTCATACTAGAATTTATTTTCATTTTTGTCAATACCTCATTGCGACATTCCTGCAATAAGCCCGCCACGCAGGAGGTGCGTAACTAAGCAAATTCCCCATTTGCTGCTATGAAATGCTAGTGATCCCATTTCACCCCATATTTACTACTTAAATGTCAGAATTCGATGAGTAAAAGTGAGGGATTATTGAGGACTGAAACAAGAAATCAACGCCATTAACATTTGACTTCAGAGAAAATGTATAAAACAACACTTATGGAGGACGAGCAGTTAAACAAGATTGGTTCAATAACTTTATATTAACGCGATATTCTGAATTTTCTTACCCCCAATCTGTTTCTCGTTCGATCCCAGTCATCGACTAATCTGATATATAGCGCTGAATGAAAAAGTTTTATATAAATTATGATATGTGTACTGAGGTGTGAGTATTAAAAAATACCAATATCTCGGTTAAAGTTCTAGATGTAGAAAAGAAAATATATATAATCAGTTTTACAGGAAATTAAATTTTGAAAAATATTGGTTCGATATCATTTTTCTGTCCGAAATATAATAACAGTGATATTTCAAATTCTATATTGCCAACTCATTCACTTCACCATCTTAGGAAACTTTCATTCGAAGCTAGTTTAAATTCCTGTTCAACTGCGAATGCATTATAACTATTTAAAATGTTATACTCTTATAGTTTCCGAGGTTGCTTTGCTAGATGTCAATTTCTTCAAGTCTTCCAGGGTTAACATATTTTCCCATATGAAAATCCTCCCTTTAATCGTCAGAGAGATTTATAAATTTGTATCACTTGAAGTTACTTCTCGACAAGCTAGTTCGGGGACGATGCTGGGCTCATGTGCCGATCCCCCAGACTACTATAAACATAAAAGTCCGTCACGCAGGGGCTGCGTAAACTAAGCAGATTTCCCATGTGCAGTTTTAGAATAGAGAAATCTGCATACTGGTAACACAACACCACTGTGATTAAATACAAACGGTCAAGAGAAATCATTGAATTAATTAAAATAAATTCCCAACTGAAACGGCTTCTGAATTGTAAGAATAATTTATTTATTATTATAACTCAAATACTATTTGGCAATGAACTAAAGAAGGAGGGGGGGGGGTGGATGAACAGAAGGTATTTGCGTCATCTCCTGGGTACGATCGATGGACATTTGAAGAAATTTTTCGAAAATCGCGTCATGAGTACGACCTCAATAGAGCACTTTGAAAGCAAAGTATTTCCAAATATTTATGCAAGCTGTAATGTATTAACAGCTGAACAAAACGCCAAAATATCTGTTTACAAATTGTAATTTTCTCTTTACATTTTTAATTGTTTTTCCCTACTTTACATATTAAGAAATGTTTTTTTGACGTTAGATTTTTTTTAAGAAGCGTTTTGACTTCTTTAACTTTACTTCTACCAAACAAGTAAAGCACAAAACAAATGCTTTTTAGCGTTATTTTTAGATTTATTTTGTTGAAGTAAGTCTTCATGGTGTTTTCCAATATTGGTCTCTTAGTGATTTAATGCCATCACTTTAATCTTATTTGAAAATAATTGTTTTTGAGGCTCCTGAAATCTATATTCCAGTTGTTAGAGCTGTAAAATTTTAATTTATTAGGAGGTTGCTTTGTTTTGTACTTGATTCTATTTGTTTAAATGTGTCTTTTTTATTTTTTTTTGCCACCCGTTACGAAAATAATATGTATATTCTAATATGTTGGATCTTATATATAAATAGATTATTATTTATTTACAAATCTTATAGCAGAACAATATATAATAATAAAAATAGTCGTTAGTATTCATTAAATCTTTTTTGGATATGGTGAGTTAGGCCTGTCAGGGGGGTGAAGCAGGGTGTTGAGGGGTTGGTCATGGAACTCTTGCTAACCTTCCTATCCTCCCTGGGGTCAGGCTATTCCGGGCAGGTATACATGCATGCCCTTTGCAGCAGTACTCAGGACAGATACTAAGATGGAAGAGCTACAGAGGTCACACCAATGCAGCTGTAGTCAATCAGTGACGCACCATAGTAAATAGATATTGCCCAACAGTGTTGTTGACAGAACAGAACATTAATTGTCTTTCCATCAGGATCAGGGGCCTTTTTTCGTTTATCATAAAAAAAAAGTTCGTCACGCAAGAGCTGTCTAAACGTGCTGGCATGAAACACTGCTGATTTCATCTCACCTATTTCCGAAGAAACCCCAATGAGGAGAAATGGACGGTACATAAAATCTTAATTTGTGTCATTAAACCGAGTATTTGCATGTATCTAATCCAAGTAAAGATCTGATATAAACAATATTGTCTACTTAAGCTGAGAATAAGACGTTTCATGGTACATTCGCTTATTGTTAATGTACGATGATTAAAAGTGGGGAGCAGTGCTTAAAATTAAAAAAAAAAAATGAAAAATCTAGGCTAATATACAAAATAGAGAAAAAGTGTATAGAGCAACATTCATAGAAATTTAAATTTAAAAGAAGGTTTTTTATATATGATTTAACCAGATCCGACTCATAGTGACGGAGATATTTTGAATTTTCTATTGTATCCCTTCCTAAACCGCCCCTTTCTTCTGTCCGATTTGAGCCGTTAACGAACTTGATCTTGATTTTTACATGAAGCACTTATATATTGTGCATGGTAACGATCAAACTATAATTGCAACCGCTAGAAGGGAGACAAGTGTACATACACATACACAAATTTTGATCGGAGCTCATTTTCGTCATCTACTAGTTAGGATTGCTGGATATTTGAAGACATGTTTCGAAAATCTCGTCATATGTACAGCCTCAGTAGCTGGTGAAAAACTTTTATAGCATTTCTACATGTGACGTCATGTGATCGGAGATATTTCCAACTTTTTTTGTCTCTATTTCAATTAACTACTCCTCTTGGATTAGTCCCATATGATGAGCAGCTCCATGTGTTTGGCTACTATTCTTAGAAGTTAAAATATCCTGTTCAAAGGAAATTATTTAGTGACGAAATTCATTAAATAACATCCTAAAATCCCACCCTGGCTAGAAAAGGGTGGTAACCTGTACATAACCCGTCCCAATTAGCCTTAGTTGCAAAAAGTGGATGTTAATAAATAATAATAATATTGTGTTAAATGCAATAAGATTGGTTCTATTCAATTTTTCGATCCTCCCCTCTAATCCCCCCTCCCCCTGGTCTGATTTCAGCCGTTAACGAACTTGATATTTCTTTTTACATAAAACTACTAAATATCGAGTTTGGTAACGATTAAACAATAATTGCGACCGCTAGAGCGGTAACAGATATATATATTCAGTTATGAACAGACCTCATTTTCGTCATCTCCTAGGTAGGATCGATGGACATTTGAAGAAAAATTTCGAAAATCGCGTCATGAGTACGACCTCAATAGCTGATTTCCCTTAAGAGAAATCTGCTAAAAATTGTACATGTACAATGCTTTTTACGGAATTTTTGGTGAACACGTTTGATGCCGAAGTTTTTTGCATATTCCTTTTATTTGTATCCTCCTTCATAAAAAAAAAAAAATATTTATTAATTATAGCTTTCTTTAAACACGGCTTATGACCTGAATTGGCACCTTAGAATTATAGCACTTGTTTTGTTAACAACTTTGTGTATTGAGCCCGATCTCAAAATCCTGATTGTCTCCGAATTTGTCTTTTAATTCTCTTAAGAGTTAATAATTTTCTGAGAACACCCGTTCTCAAACTTATATGAATACCACTTGACTAAAATGGTTAACGGGACTGGAGATTATTCTATATGTGCTAGTTTCCAATTGACCCTCTGATTCGTGTATGATTGATTCAAATATTGTATTCTCTGAAAGCCAAATGTGAAAGAGGTGAGAGATAATCATGCTTTTGGGCTTCTTTCCTCTTTTCATTATCATTGAAATATCGTGGTGTAGGCCAACACATTACGCTAGCCGTTATACTAGCTTCATCAAGTTATCACAACTTGATGAAGCTATAACTGAAAGCGGTTATTAATGTTTTGGTAGAGTTGAGCTTCGTTTCGGAAAGTTAGGAACAACACTGGATTTTCTAATAAACCTAGTGCTTTGATGGCGAATTAATCTTAAAATGCTAATCAATATGACGGCTGAGTTGAGTTTCATATAATTGAATGTTGTGGAACGTGAGAAACATCATATAATGTTACTCTTGTTTTAAGGTTTACCTGATTTCAGGGTGTTGTAACTAATCTTAAAATGGTTATCTATGGATTGGCAGATTTGAGTTTCGTTTAGTTAAACGTTGTGGAGAACGTGAGAAGCAAGACAAATGTTTGTTTAATTTTATTAATTGTTTGTTTGGGTTATAATATTAAAATTTCAGCCTATGTATTATCGACTTTTATTATGATGTCCTCAGCTGTAGAAATAGTATTAAAAATGAATCTTGCTAACTTTTAAAAAACAAACTAAAGATGAAGTTCGTTAACGAATGAAAACAGGGGATGGGGAGGTGGTTAAAGGTGGAGAAAATTCAAAATATCTCATTTATGCTGAGTCAGATTGAAAAATTGTGTATAACAAATATTGGTGTAACATTAGTTTCCTACAAATGTTATTAAACCCTTTTTCCAAGCTTAAATAGTAAACCTTGTTTTCAACAAATTTTTTCAGATATATTTTATAGATGAGATAAATCCAAATACGACGACGTCACCAATTAAGATTATAATTCTTTCCTCGAAAATGCTTATTTGACATTAACGATTGTCGATGTTTAACCGTTTCGTTCATCACTAAAGATCATATTCGTTTATGGCTGAAGGACCAGGGATATGAGGGACGGTAAAATTCCAAATATCTCTGTAATTTTGAGTCGGATCGAAAAATGTTATAAAACTAGTGTTGCTCTACAATTGTTGTATTCATTCATATTTGTGTAAGCCATTTATCGAAGACTTCCTTACTTTCTTGTTTTGTAGTCTTTAGTACTCATTGGATTTTTTAGCAGATTTCCCTCAAGGGAAATCGTACTCATGACGCGATTTTCGAAAAATTTCGAAAACACGCTCTAGCGGTCGCAATTTTTGTTTGATCGTTACCAAACTCGTTTTATGCAAAAATACAGATCAAGTTCGTTAATGGCTGAAATCGGACCAGTGGGAGGGGGGGTTAGAGGGGGGATTTTCGAAAATACGAAATATCTCCGTTACCATACGTCGGATCAAAAAATTTTATAGAACCAATCTTATTGCAAATTAAATTTACTATAAATACTGTACTATACATTTATTCTCTATCTTGAATATTAACCGAGATATTTGTATTTTTATTATGTGTAACGGAGGAGTGAATTTCCCGTCAAAAGCTAGTTCCGCCGTAACTGTTGGGACCTCGCATGAACATTTCTGTATTGTATAACTTCACGTGGGAAATCTGCTTAGTTTACGCAACCCCTGCGTGGCAGACTTTTACTATTTAGAAATGGAGAATATATTAGGAGATGGGATCAGTTGTGTGTCTTACCAGGTCTTGGGAAATTTTAGATTTTAATGCGTAGAAATGAAAAATGGTATTGATTATTTTTAAAAACTTTTTCAACTAGTTTGAGTCAAAGGGTGACACTTATATAAGTATTTCTTTTTTAGGAGCTATGACATTGGGGAATGAAATAATCCACTCAAGTGGGCATAATAGGTCGTCGAATATTTCATACTATTTTGTAATCTTTCCTTGTTTATCATGGACTTCGTATTGTTTGTTCGCCTTATCAGTGGCGATGAGTAACGAGTTATGACTCTTGAGATCTTGCCTTCTGGATTGGCAGGTCGGGAACACACCCTGTCCTCGCCCCTTCTACCTCTCTGACGTCGATATTCCCTTTGAGTACCTCTTTGGGAGTTTGCTCCCTCGCTGTGTAACAAACATCTCAGCTGAGACACCATTCATCGATTTCCCTGTGGTAGTTGTCAAGGGCGTCAGAGCTAATTCGGGATGTGCGCACCGTGAGGACTGTGAACTTGAGTCACGGTCAAGGATATAAATGTTCTCAACCCACGATAAGAATGGCGTCTATTTGTTTGTTGGGATCAAATTGTTTGGTCAGGTGATCTGCTATGCACATCGTCCTCATTTGGTTTCTATCCGTGTGTTTTTGATATGACGCCAGCGTCACTGTATGTCGTTCAAGCCAGTTGAGCATAACATTCATAATTCCAGTTGTTTATATACATTTTCCTTAATTAATAATGACCTAATAATAATTTAAATAGGTCAAGACAACTTCTTAACCCTAGTGTTTATCACTAGTTATATTAGAATTTGACATTTCCGTCTCCCTCTCGTGTCGAAATTGGCAACTTACACAGATAAGGTCTTTGAACCGGATGAGATAAATAGGGTCTTATTTTGGAGACGGGCAATGAGTAATAATCCCTGGCTGTTCATTAGACATAACGAACATGATTACTGAAGAAAGTATTCTGATTCCTCTATTTGTTGACTTTTTACCTTACACTGAACCAACAAGGAGTGAAACGTGAACACTTATCAAGAAAGAAATCCCCTGGTCTAGAGAAGTTGATTCCATAGCAAGTCTTTTATTGGTTTACTTTGGTATCCATTAAATAGATAAATGGTTTCTAACTAACTTGGTTGAAAATTTACTGCCCTCCATGTGACTCTGTTCACTTCTCTTGTGGAAAATAGGAGCTTCTTGTTCATGGAATCGGTTAACTGGCGTTATCTGTAGATATGACACTAGTATAGTAACATCAAAAATATTAAATAAATATAAATACGATTTGGTTTTGTATGTTTTTAATGATTATATAATAATTTCGATATAAAATGTTTTATTCTATTCTTCTTATTTTTTGTTTAACTTCAGAGTTAAATCTTTATAGCTTTAATTTAGGGAATTAAATTAAAATTTATAATCAATATATTCCTACTATTTTCCTATTTCTCTTCCTATTAAATTATTCACCAACGTCTTGAGAAAATTGATGAAAAAATGATAAATCATTTGAATCAAATATATATTTTTTTACAATACGTTTTCTTCATTTGTTTCCTTGTTTATTGAAGTTTGGGCCTTTATTTCGCAAAAGATTGAATATGTGTTCAGGGAGGTTTTATTTAGAATTAAATGTTTATTTACATCCACTTTATGGAACTAGGGCTAATCGGGACGGGTCACTACAGGTTATCACCCTTTTCTACCCAGATTGAGTCTAACCCACGACTCTAGTTTTATTTATAATTAATTATATATTCTTCAAATTTGATTGCAAGGGTCCCCAATTAAAAACATTTTTTTTTCCGTTGCAAACTTTATTGAACCTGCCATACATGTTTCGAGGCTTTTTGCCTCCTCTTCAGGAGCTATCCATTTTACCCTTTGCATTACGTTGCGACTGTCCTCACAGAGGAGGGAGATGAAACAGTAGCATCTACCTCCTCTGTGGGGACAGTTCAATAAGGCAAGGTTCAATAAACTTGCACCGAAAAAAAATGTTTTTTTATTGGAGACCCTTGCCATCAAACTTGAAGAATATATAAATAAAATTGGGTTCAGAATAAGAAGATTTATAATTAATGAAAATTAGGTTAATTCTATTTTTAGAGTTTTGTTATTTTAGGTTTAATAAGGTATTGGGTTTAAAGAGATTTAAGTTAAATATATCGTATTTGCTTCATCTAACGTTGCTATAAGATTCTTTATATTCAGAGCAGTAATTCTTTGATGGTAATAGATTAGTAAATTCTTATGAAGTAATGTGATATTTGTAATGTGATGATAAACTGTTGTTATATTCTAATGATATTGAAAGACAAACTGAAGCTAAATTCCCCGGAAGAAACAAAAGTTGTTGTTTCTGGAAAATAAACTGCTTAAGTCATCATTGCCAAAAACAAGAAGCGTAGGGAAATGGGTTTACATTTTTTTTTATAAATATTTTTGGAGGCTTTGAAACTGACATAATTCGTATTTACGAGAACGTCTTCGTTGAAAAAATAAAGATAAAATACAAAATTATTCTTTGGAATATGTGAGCAGGAAATAATTTCTGGATTTTTCCCTTACGCTCAACCTGTTGGTTTAGTTCTGAAATAGTTGATTGGAGATTATACGCTTAATGCATAGCGTTTGTTTATGCATTTTGTCCCTCAGGTGTGCAAGACTCATTCCGACCTGAGGTCACTCACCTCGTTCAGTTCTAAGGAACGATATAATTTCAGAATTTATTGCAACATGTTGTGCTCTTTTATCTATAAGTGATATTCTTGCTCGTGTCAATTATACGTTGAGTAAGATTCTGATCTCGCTAATATAGGACAGGTCGACCACCCATGATGTATTAAAGGAGTGTCCACTTTTGCAATGTTTTTCTTATTCTTTGACCTTTTTCTCTATAAATCCGACTGGCTTTTGAGAGGAATGAAAGTTGACATTTACTCGAATACGTCTTATAGCTACGAGATATAAAAAAAAACTCAAGGGAATTTCCATTGTCTACCTGCCATATTTTTTAATTTTCATTAGGTTAAAATAGCTTTAAATGTTAAGGTGCTTTTTGAGATAAAATGCCAGTTTTGAGTTACCTCTTAATCTATACCTTCTGTGTGCGGCTTTACACTATCTTTTAGCTCATATAAACGGAATAATTCGTGCAATAGACACCAGAACGTAAGGAATCATCATAACCTACCGAATAAAAGGCACATATCGTTAATTGTATGCAAATATCTCCAAACTTGAAGATAATGAAAATATACATGAAATGGTATAGATTTAAAACGACGTAATGCCTTTTGTGTAATCGGAAGAAAAAATATATTAAGAATAGTAAGAAAACACAACTTATAAACAGTATTTAGACTTTACTAGAAAATAGAATGAATGCTGTCCTGCATATGACAAAATGTCCAGAATATAAAGGCACACTGCTCTGCTCAGAATATCCTATTAATTAATGACAGATTTAGGGAATACATTAAAACTATAAAGATGTAATGGGAGAAAGGTTCGGTAATGACTGTATATATTTCGGAAATAGCTCAGAATATTAAATCTGATGTGATCAAAGTACTGACAAAAGGTGGACAACAACCTTTTTAGGAAAGAATTACTAAAGATGTTATTGAAATACAGAAGATTCCGAATAACATCAATTTTTCCTACAAATTAGTAGCCAGAGTAAACTCTGGATGAACTCGACGGAAGGTTATAGCTAAAAAAAAAGTGTACAATTCATTTTGATAGTTGATATTTATGTAATGGTGTAATCATTTTCTAATTTAAAAGGTTACTACTAATTTAGGAATGACTTCTTCCTGCATTTCTTATACGTTTTCAAGCCCAAATTAATGGCGACAGAGCTAAGCATGATTTCGATTGTGATCCCGAGTGGTGACCTCCTCTGTGGATTCTTTAACAGGAATCGATCCGGCCAACGCCTCTTGATTTATGAGTAACAAGATTGTGCCTCCAGCCAATCAGCTGTATCCTGGAGCCCCATTCATTCATAAAACATTTTCTCGGTAAAAAAAAAACGACTGAATTTTTCTGTCCCTTTTTTTTGGCAAAATTTCTATTTGGTAGATTGTGATTTAAGTAAAAATATGGAAACTATAATTTCCTGCTGCAAATTTGCCATACTGCGTTCTTGTGTCTCTGTGCGAACCTATATGTGTCATATTTATTACCAATTAAGCTAATTGAAAGAAGGCTTGAAAGTCGTCTAGAGAAAGTTGATGAAGCTTATTGACCTTATCTTAAGGCACCACAGTTAATGATCAGGCCGTTACGTGTGGGAGAAGAGGGATGTTTACACGCAGACGCAGACGCGCACACCCACGCGCACACGCACACACACGCACGCGCCCGCACGCACAAGCACGCGCACGCACACGCACACACACACACACACACACACACATACACACGTGTCTTCACTAGGCTCAATGTTATGCTGTATCCCTCCTAGTTAATTTAACGCCACTCTCTCCCCAGCTTTAATTTTGCAAAAAAATTATTCTCATGCCTTCTCTTTTTTTTCCTTTTTCTGTTCTCTATCTATGCGTGCTAATTTAGCAAATCACCATTTTTGACTACACAAAGAAAACTGAAGATGGTATTTATTTACGCATTCTGCATCATCTTTCTGTCTAGATTGGACATATTGTTTGTTTTCGGCTACACTAATCTAATTTTAATGAGATTTCCTCATTGTTCATTAATCACTAGTATTTTTTGGCAAAAATGTGACTCCTTTAAATAAATACTAGTTTACTTGACGAGCATGTACCAGTGCCCAACAAAAAACAAGATCGCCTAACGATGGAAAAACAATATCATCTAATGATGGCTGAACAGTATCACTTAATGAAGGTGGTACCATGTTCGTTTTTATTTTTAGAGATCCTCAAACTACAAACCCGC